>OV651819.1:60491180-61056180 GCA_927349885.1 Psylliodes chrysocephalus | reverse complement strand
TATTACTTCGTGTTGATTGCGATTCTACCATTTTCACTTTTAATAATTGAGGTTTGAGAAATTCCAGCGAAGCGGGATCGGGTCAGCTAGTAATCTATAAATATCTCTTTTTGCAATATTCAATATTGAGATTATTCTCTTTTTAACCATTATTAATTTATCATTTGTAAAGATATTTGTGACATTTAAAATCCTGTAACTTAACCCCACAATTTCCAACGTGGCAAAACCAGGAAAAAGAAAAAAGAAGAGAATCAGAATGTCCCGGTCCAGGAAATCAGTTTAAATTAAACCACGTAAGATAATCGATTAGTTTTATTTTAATCATCCCTTTAAGTACCCAATCCCGAAGATATTTAACATCGTCTTATTATGGGTCAAATACACATAAAATTTATTTTTATATTTTAAATTCTAACCCGCTTTACATGTGTATCAATTTGGAATAATTTTTATTCTTTTTTTCATAAAATTAAACCAGCTTAGTAATTAATCTAATTTGTATATGTGTGGGTAATTGGTATCTAAGTATCTAAGTGGAGCTAACACCCCACACTTTCCACCAAATCTACTTATACATGTTTAATTCAGAGGAAACATTAGAACACCGGTTTTCTGCAAATAAAACCTACGTAAAGCCCCGATTGTTGCGGAGATTGCACACACTACCCATTGTTTTTCTTTGCACATATACAAGGTCGCGTGTTCAGCAGGAAATAAAGGACACGTGACTTCGGGCCACGTTTCGTCGCCCTTTTGTTTGTTCTGGACGTAGCGCCGCTCATTGAATTAGCTGGATCATATTTTGTTCCTTGTCCCTTGGAATATTCCTTTAATCGATCATTTATCCGCCGAATCTTTGAAATTGTATCGAATTTCGTATCACAATTGGCTTGTTGGTTTTATTAAATTCGTCACTGGGTAAATACAGGGCTGATGAAATTTTTAATTATAGACCAGTTAAGGGTGCCACGGCAGTTCCGGTTTTCAATAACATAATGAAAATTTTAATTTTAGTTAATCCTTTCCTACATAAATGTAGCTACAATCTGTAACTTCCATATTTTATCCATTATATTGCAAGGAGTCGTTCAGTTAAATGATATAAGCATTCATAGTTTTATTTTATGTTCTAAATTAAATTGGTCTGCAATAAAAGATTTGCCAACGCCGCATATTAGTAGTTATCTAGTGAATCAGTTGTATAACAAAGACCTTGGTTTTTATCAGAATTTTAAATGGCTAATTAGGGCCCTAGGTAAATATAAGTGTAGAAGATGTAAATACATGAGGCTTGGTTGCGAAGGGATCTCAACAGGGAAGAGTATTATGGATGAGTGCCGGCTTGTGATAATTTAAAATGGGTGTTCACTTTTTCCAATAATTTTATCATTTGTAACTTCGGTTCAAAACTTTGTACAAGTGTAGTTATTATTATCATCAATATCATACTGTTTTCAAGCAATACAATTATTAATGAATAAATAAATATTTGTTTTGTTTTTAATACGTTGAAAACCATCTATAAACATTATTAGTTAGTCAAATGACTTTTCTTCATATTTTGAGATTATAAGGTTATGTAGTTTTTATTGTAAATTTAATCATTTTCACAATTTGTTACCCATGTCAAATAAAATAATATACTTTTTAAATACCTTTTATTGGCAAAAAACAAGTAAACTAAAATGTGTATTTTATAAGATCAGTCCAATTACAATACATAATAAAGGAAAGGCAAAAGTCTTAACCACAAAAATTATTTATTGTTATGAAAACTAGGAAAGCGACTAGTTTCGGTTAGTGACCATCATCAGGCCTGTAAGAAAGTATGCAATGAGATTTAATTTGATTAAAGTGAAAAAATATTTTAACAATTAATGGGTTAATGATATATTTACAAATTAACATATTGTGATGATAGTTTTATCATATGTTAATTTGTAAATTTCATATTCTCAGACTTAGAGTTTTCCCTTTCCTTTACGGATATACCACATTTGAGATATGGATAACCTTCTAATTCACAATACATAATATTACACAGATACAAACTAGAAACTATAATGAAGATAGATATAATACGTGGCATTCTAAATTATACTCTTTACAGTTTAACAGACCCCCTTAACCCCCATTTTCAATGAGAGTTTTTTCAGAATCAATAGGCTTCATCCCCTTGTAGAGCTTTATTTTTTTCCAAACATTTTAAGTTGATATTATTGTTTGTTTTTGAGTTGGTTTTAAATATTTCAACTCTCTTAATCCCCCAATTTTATTCAATATTTTTTTCACAATCAATTGGCCTCATCTCCTTATAGAGCTTGATTTCTACAAAAAAATTTATGTTGATATCACTTTTTATTTTTGATTTGTTTTTTTTTTAATTTCAACCATCCTTAAACCCCCAATTTTTAATCATTGGTTCATTTGTGCAATGAACACCCAGTTACATTTCATAAAAACACATTATTTCAAAATAAATATCATAAAAATATTAATACAATTTTAATAATTTTATTGTTTTCATACGTGCCAATATTTCTTTTTGGGTACGCCACTGAGCTCTGGCTAGTCGCGTTTCCGTGGCGCTCTTTTATAAGTGAGCCCGAAGGAGTGAGAAGAGTTCTCCAAAGTCATTAGCTAAAAAGATATGTCTCACGTTAACATATCCGTGAAACGTAGTGAAACAAACATACAATCACTTAAATCATCTTAATTTGCGCAACGCACACAGTGACGTCACAAAGTAGTGCGGGGCATACGAATTTCCCAATCATTGATATATATTAATACTAATACTGATACTGACACTAAAAGTGTCCGCACAGTTTTACTTCACATGCCAAACTCGAGCAAGTGGAGTTAGTCAGTTTTAGTGAGAATAAATACCATTTTTTTAAATAGCTTGACCTAAAGGATATTAAAACATTTTTATTCAGTTAATCTGCAAATATCTAATTAATAACGTCAAATTAAACAAAATACGACTCAAAGTGCGTTCACTTGCCATATCGCAAAATAGTGTTTGTCCTCTTTACATTATTTTATCTTGATGTTTCCAATCAAGCAATCAAACTCTAAAATTCACCATAAGACAATTTTAATTGTGTTTATTTAAAAACCGTGTTCAAATAAAACTGCGAATTTAATAAGTCGAAAGTATGTGTGTCAATTCAATGATTGTTAACAAAATACGTCTCCAAGCTCCAGGTAAAACATTTACAATTATTTTTGTTCATACAGGGTGATTCAAAATTGAGTACAAAGATTTTAAGGGCGTATTTACCAGCCAAAAATAAAAAAAAAATTTCTTATGTCCTAACTTGCTTTGTTTTCTAGATACAGGGTGTCAAAGTTTTTTAAAAAAATCGGATTTTTATCAATTACTCAAAAACCATTCAGCCGATTTATATAAAATTTGGTAGGCTTATTTGTCGTCATAAGGGCTTTCCTTTGGTGAGAATAAAATAAATGTATTAATTCCAATGGCGTCTCAGGGGGCTACCTACCTGATACTTATAGGTGAAATTATGGTACGGTACTGCTTTTTTAGTACAATTAAGCGGTCAGTAATGTAACTTTCTTGCCTCTTGAGCTTTACTCGTATCTAGCTTTGTTTTCAAGAAAAAAAATCAAAATCTGTGCCTGGTCCAATTAAAACAAGTAATAAATTCAGATCAATTATTGAGATTCATTTAATTACTTTTTAAAATTTAACTCCTAAGTAACACATAAATAGAATATCAGATTTTCATAACAAATGCTGGATATGGCTGCTCCTGCGGTGATACAACCATTTATTCTTTGCCTCATGGACTGAGGAAACGCGCTCGAAATTTCCGGGAGTGCTTCTGACTACCTCTAAGGTATCCTTTGTTGTAGGATTTCAATGGAAGGAACTGGTCCTGCATCATACACTAGGCTTTTAACATAGCCCCATAAAAAGTAATTCAATGGGGTACAGTCTGGGGAACGCGGTGACCACGCTATTGGATCTGCTCGGCCGATCCAGCGTCTGGGGAATTCAAGGTCTAAATATTCGCGGACAGTTATTCGAAAATGGGGAGGGGCTTCATCGTGCATATAATAAAGGTTTTGGCGAATATTCAACGGCACATCCTCCAATAAACCGGGTAAAATATTTTGTAAAATGGACCAATTAAAATGTCCCCAACAATCCCTGTCCAAATATTCAAACTGAACTGTTCTTGGTGGTTCGACTGTCGAATTTCGTGGGAATTTTCCATTGCCCAAACATGGATGTTATGATAATTAACGACCCCATCGTGGGTAAATTAGGCTTCGAGATTAGGATGCGAGATAAAAATTTCGGATGCCTGGCACAATTATTTAGTATCCATATTGCGAATTGTACCCGCAGGGAAAAATCGCGTGGGTGCAAACCCTCCACAGGTTTTGATTTTTTTCTTGGAAACAAAGCTAGATACGAGTAAAGCTCGAAAAGAAAGAAAGTTATATTATTCACCGATTAATCTAAAAAAAAGTTTTAATTGTCAAAAAAGCAGTGCCCCTCCATAAATTTACCTATAAGTATCAAGTAGGTAACCCTCTGACACGCCACTGGAATTAATAAATTTATTTTATTCCAACCAAAGGAAGGCCCTTGTGACGATAAATAAGCCTTTTAAATTTTATTTAAATCGGCTGAAAGGTTTTTGCGTAATTGATAAAAAACCGATTTTTTTTTTTAAACTTTGACACCCTGTATCTAGAAAACGAAGCAAGTTAGGACATACATTCATATAAAAAAAATTTCTTATTTTTGGCTGGTAAATACGCCCTTAAAATATTTGCACTCAATTTTAAATCCCTATATTTTGTTTTGGTCCAGTTTCTACAAAATAGTCATGTATTATCAAGAAATGGACTTTTATGACAATGAATACAATGATACGAACTACCCAATTTTAGATCTTAGATTGCAGTTGCTAGCCAAAAAAAATCATTGTTGTTTATTGTACCAGAAAGTATTTCACAAGTATGACAATTTTGTTATCATATTTTATTTGAACAAGGATTTCTTGACCCTAGTACAATTTTGTATCAATAATTGTTTTTATTTTATAGGTTTTTCCTAATGAATTTAAAGTTATAAAAATACGTCCTATCTATAAATGCTAGAGGTACTGATAAACAGTGTCAGACTGATTTACAAAAAAATGGAAGCTTAACTTTCACAGTTTTTTTTAAAGACGATATAAAAATAAATATTGTATTTGGCTAAATTAATTCAAGAAATTAAATAGTTATGTCTATGTTAGGTATGTACCTATATCATGAAGACTTAATTAAATATTTACCTATATCAGTACCTGGGAGCTGAGAGGTAAACTGAACTACAGTCTGTTCGCTATACTTACGCGGGTTTCGGATTAACGAAATTATGCAAATTAGTCATTGACAACCAGTTCCAATAAGCCTCTTCCCAAGAAATTAGGTAAAATTGCCCTAATGGTCAGATTTAAATTAAAATAACATTAGGGTAGGTACTAAATTTGTTACAAATATTGCAGTTGAATTGATTCTTTGCAAGTGTTGACATTGTATGTACATTGTAAATTTAGTGGAAATTTTAAAAATGCCTAGACGTGTGTTAGATGTAGATAGTCTAATTTGTAGTGCACATAAGTATTTTACGGATGAAAAAGAAAATGGCGGTCCTTTAAAATCGGTAATGTCTGTACAACAACGCGTATGCGATGCTCTAGGAATTAGTGAAACCAAATTAAGAGGATTATTACAAAATCACAATAGTGAACTGCCGAAAGAAGATCACCGCAAAACTCGCCCATTATTGAAAACAAAAGAATGAGGGCCAACAAGGAACGTGTGACCTTAAATACAATTCGCTCGAAATTAATAGATAGAAAATTTGACGACATTGGCAGAACAAATCTATGGCAAGTGATACATAACTTGGGATTCAAATTTCACAAGGAGGATAACAGAAAGGCCCTTTGTGAAAGAAGTTCTGTCGTGCACAAGAGAATTAACTTTCTAAGAAAATATTCTAAATTTAGACGAAACATGGATATTTTCTAGGGATACAACCAAGAGAATATGGCAAGATGATAACGTAAAGTCCATCAAACATACCGATGGAGAAGGGAAGCGACACATAATTTTACATGCAGGAGGGAAATCGGGTTTTATAGAAGGTGCTGATTTAATATTTTCATCTAAGTCAAAATCCAGTGACTATCACGAAAATATGAACACAGAAATGTTTGTAAAATGGTTGCATGAAAAACTTCTCCCAGGTTTAAGTGAGCCCAGCGTAATTATTTTAGACAATACACCTTACCATTCTGGAGTATTAAACAAAAGTCCAACGAATTCTTGGACTATTGATAAAATTAAAGAATGGTTGACAAAGGAACATATACTATTTCCTCAATATATATTAAAATCAGAATTATTACGCTTAGCAAATATAGACGCAAAACCAAAAATCTTTGTTGTGGATCAGATTATTGAAAGTTACGGTCATCAAGTTTTACGTCTGCCACCGTATCATTGCCAGTTTAATCCCATCGAATATATATGGGGAATAGCAAAACAATATTATGACAACCATATTGGGTCTAATAGTTATAGTGACGACGCAGTTCGGGAAACTTGGTGAAAAGCACTTTCAATTGCAACTCCAAAAGTGTGGCGGAACTGTATATCCAAGTGCGAGAAACTAATAGAAGATTGGTGGACTCGTGAAAATAAAATAAACGAAATAAGTCCAATCATAATAACAATTAATGGTAATGACAGTGATGATGATGACGATTATTATATTTTGAATGATAATGACTGATTTTCGTTTTTGTTGGAAAGTTCAATTTTTTTATTTTTCATTTGAAATTCTCCACATTTAACAAATTTTTATGTTAGAAAATATTTTATTTGAGCTAAATAACCCTCTTATTATACATAGACCATATTTTCTGTGTGAAGTGTAATATAAAATTATTATTAGGTTTATAATAGCCAAATTAGACTCCATTAATGAAGAAGTTTAATTCTGCTCTCAATTATACAAAAGATTCTCCATTATTATTTAATTAAAAAGTTGTACATTACTTTTCATTTCATTTAACCAGTTGATATTTCCCCAAAGAACAGGTCAAACTTTCGGTAAAATTTTTAATCCGAAACCCGCGTAAGTATAGCTTGGTAGGCCGGGCAACTGTGTGTTACTTTCAGAAGTTTGACACAAAAAGGGGGAAGTTCTTGGTTGAAGACCTTTTTTTTTGAGAAATTCAAGTAGAGGAGGAGAAATTGTAGCTTGAAGACCTTTTTTTGCTTAAAGACCTTTTTTCTTGCTTAAACACCTTTTATCTCGCTTGAAGACCTTTATTTTTATTTTTTATAAAATTGTCGCGGGTCCCGATATGGAGAATTGTCCTGGGGCCCGACCTGGCTCTCAGCGGCTCTGAAAGTTTTGAACCGAACTTACAAACGATAAAATTATTGGAGAAAGTTAAAACCCTTTTTAAATTACTACGAGCCGCCACTGCTTTAGACTACTGGGCTGGAACTCTGTGTCATGTAGAATTCTACTTATCGCTTTCTACAATAGATTCTTTTGTGGCATTCTGTGTAACATAGCGGAAAACCAACGAGTATATACTTACTACAGGATAACTAGTTTCATAAGAAACCACATTGCGATATTTCCCGTGCGGTTGATAACGTATTTATCACAAAAGAAAGTAATCGATTCCATTGTAGAAAGCGATAAGTAGAATTCTACATGACACAGAGTTCCAGCCCTGTATACCTAATACTAATACTATATAACTAATTAAGTATTATCCTTTGATCAAATATGGTATTTTTAATTGAGGTAATAAATTATATTTCTTACTAATAGCGTTTTCGATTCCACTGCTCTGCCTGCGAGGAGTGCACATAAAAGATGAGCGATATATCGATAACTGTTACTTTTCAAAGTGAAAAGTAACTGGTATCGACATATCTCCCACCTTTCGTATGCACTCAGTGCAAGCCGAGCACTGGAATCGAAAACGCTATAACATTCATTAGTTGCAAATAAACAAGTTCAACCCGTGCACAACCATTGGTTTTTACGGGATCACCATTGTTTATTTACATCTCCTTTAAAAATACATTTGTATTTTGCTTTTTTGTAAATAAACATTATTATTTAAAAGTATCATGGTGTTAAAGGTACCCTTAATTCTTAATTCGAAAAATTAACTTATTCTAATAATTTGCACTTTTATCAACTTGTATAATACATCTATCTTATCAAAACAAAAATACGTTATCTATCTTTATACGTCCATATTTAACAGGGATTATTATTAAACCCCAAATATACTTTGTTAAATGATGAATCCATGTTCGAATAATAAATACCCTTAGCCTGGAAAATACTGAATACGAAAAAATTGAGATATTACTCAGATTGGCTATTGCTACACGGTCTTTTAATCGTCATTTAAATAGCATTTAGTTATATCATATCCGACCATATGCGAACAAGTAAATTGGCTAATTGCACAATATAGATAATGATCGATTTAGGGAGGTTGGTGAGAGAGTGTTAGCCCTCTTGTACAGGGGTGAGTCGCCCTCTTTCGATATTTTTTTTATTCTAAATTCCGGTTTTAATTAACCGCTCTTCGGAACACGATGGAATGAATCAATGGTAATAGACTGCTACTTTCCATATTTTTAGAAGTAAATGATATTTATCAGGGCCGTCCTAAGATAGTTTGCCTCCATGGGTTATTTGCAATAATGGGCCCACGCTGTACGAGAGGGATGATCGGTGAAAAAATTGAATTTAAATTTTGATATTTTAGTATGAGTAAAAGTTGAACAGGAGATTAAATATCGAATGCAGAAATATTTTTGAAACTCTTTAAGATATAAAACTAGTGAATTTAGGTATTTTTTTAATAAAGAAAAAATGTATAAAAACGAAATTATTTTTACGAAAACCAAAAAAACTTAGTTGTCAAAGGTTAAGAAACATTCATAAAAAGACGTGTACACATAACAATGTAATATAAACAATTACCACTCGTTAAAATAACTTAATTATTATATTATAAAATATTAAAAAAAAAAAAAAATTATCATCGCCCAACTGTTACAATGGTGGATATGTAAAGTTTAAAGTCCTTACAATATATCTTTTTTAATAAAGAAAGAGTTCTGGAACCCAATTTTTGAAACTTAATAAATTATTTCTCAGAGAATCTATTCTCCATGAAAAAATTAGTCGCAGCCAAATTCTGGTATTTCATGACCATATCCAATCAAATCAAAGGTTCAGAACCAAAACTCGATAACTCGGCAAGAATGGAAAAATTCCTTTTTCTACACCCACATGGATATTAGCACAGATTACAAAACAAAAAAGTATGCTATTGCCTTCAACTGAACGAATATATTTCATATCTGTTCTAGGTAGTGAGAACACTAAACAAATTAAATCCACCAATCATCGTTCATATTTTGAGCAACCGATTGCTATTATTTTTAAAATTTTAAATAAGTGACAATTCTGTCAAACTAATTGTCAGTATATTTTTTAGTTATTGAGATTAAACATACATTAAAATGGGTTATTCTTGTGTAGAATTAATAAATAATAGCATTTCTGTTTTTATTTGATCTACAATTATAAATCATTTTTTAATTTAAATAAAACTATATGAAGTAAATTTACGAGTATTAAAGCAACAAAAATAAAAGAATAGGTGGTCCTGAGGTTAGCGTTCTTGCCTTCCACGCGGAAGAATGGAGTCAAATTCTTGGATGGGGAAAAATTAAATACTTTTTTGTTTTTTTTTTTGTTTATTTTAGTTTAAAAATTATTAAAAGTCATAAATTATTTTAAAATTAGTTATTTTGTCTTAACCTAAAATATATTTTTATTTGTAAATTTTCGTTAGTGGGTCGTAGAAAAAATATACTGTACAACTCGAGTGGATTGTCCACATCGCACTCAGACGATTTAGCATTCCGCCTACGGCGTCGTGCTCAAATTTCGTCTTCGTGCGATATGGCCATCATATCCACTCTTGTTGCACAAACTACTATTTTTCTACCTACATAGATAATTTTATATTTATGCACATACTCAGTGGTCGCTGCGGTGATTTAAAAAGGGTGTTATTATTAATATCATACCGTAACTTGGCCGAAGGAGGCTTGCCGGATGCCGGACTCGGCCCTATATACGGGTGCAGCTTCTGCATGTCCGCCCAGCCGAATGTCGGCAGCCCACTACATTGTAGCCGCGTTCGGCCTACCATGCCCGACTAGCCAAATATTCACCACGTTCGACCCGTAAGGATGCCTCCCATAACTGGAAAGGCAAATATGGACCACATGCGGTTTCTACTTCTAAATTACGTCAGACGGTACAGTCCTCCTGGCTCAGATGCAACCCCGAAAACGGCAATCCGAGTACTCGGCTTCCCGTACATGCCGATGTCAGGCCGAGCGAATGCCGACTATTTATGGTTTACTGGGATCACTATCTAGAGTAGGCTTTTGCATATTCAAATCTAACTGGAAAGTTAACGTTTTCCGCGAATTGTCATAGTTTGACATTATTGCCGCACATAGACGGAAAGTTACTTTTTGCACACGCCTATTTTCATTAGAAAGGTTGTTATTATAGCGCTAATCGGTTTTTTAAAACAAAATGTAGACTAATCTGAATCTTTTAGTTGAACATTTAATTTTCAAACTCATTTTCCTTAATATTTAACTGATAATTAAAATATTAAAAATAAATTACTCTGTTTTTAACCCTCATATTTAGCATGCCTTGTTGGTGTAGAGTGTAGCGCGTTGGTCTTTTAACCTGAAGGTCGTGAGTTCAATCCTCACCGGTTATTCTTTTTTATTTTAAATAGATTTTTTTATTTTTGTAAAATTAAAACTTTTAAAATAGTGGATGAGCCATCAATTTGTTGTTAAGAGTATTCTAACCAATCTTGGAAGTTATTTTTAAGATGTTCTTACTAACAAATATTTTTATGCTAATCATACAATTAATCTTCAAGTAAGCAGGCAACTCAACATACACATAACACACTTTTCGTTTGCTAGTCAAGTTAGCCGTTTATGTCAAATTAACGTTGTTAGATTTGAATTCGGCAAAATAAAACTATATGCTTTTAATATCGTGTGATCGTAGAAAAAATCTTGTGTGTAATTCGAGCGGAAAGCTATTTGTCGCTTACGATGAAATGCCGCACTCCGCTGCGAGTCGCGCGGCAACTTTTTATCTCAAGCGGCAAAGTAGCACTTTCCGCTCCATCAGTCTGACACTGTTTATCAGTACTTCTAGCATTTATAGATAGGATATATTGATATAACTTCAAATCTATTAGGGAGAACCTACAAATTAAAACAGTTATTTATACAAAATTGTTCTAGGGTCAAGAAATTATCCTTGTTCAAATAAAATATTTAATAAAATTTTCATACTTGTGAAATACCTTCTTGTACAATGTACAATAATTTTTGTTGGCTGACAACTGCAATCTAAGATCTGTTTAAAGTTAGGTCATTGCCATAAGAGCCCATTTCTTGATGGAACTAAGTCATCTCTTAATTTTGATGGTTTTTCTGTAAAAGAGTACCGATGACATTGAATCCATTTACGCAGTTTTCTGTTTTAGAGTTGGGTATAAAACACATGACTATTTTGTAGAAACTGGAACAAAACAAAATATAAACATAACCTCAAAAATATTAGTAAATGTTTTATCTGGAAACGTGTTTCGTTAATAATCATTTAATTGACACACATACTTCCGATTTACGATTTATTAAATTCGCAGTTTTATTTAAACACAGTTTTTAAATAAACACAATTAAAATTGTCATCTGGTGAATTTTAGAGTTTGACAGCTTGATATTAAGATAAAATAATGTAATAATGAACACTATTTTGCGCAAATGCAAGTGAACGCACTTTGAGTCGTAGTTTATTAATTTGACGTTAATAATTTTATATTTGAAGACTGACTGAAAGAAAATATTTTTATATCATTGAATTCATGCTATTAAAAAAAAATGATATTTATTCTCACTATAACTGACTAACTTCACTTGCTCGAGTTTGACATATGACGTAAAATTGTGCGGACCCTTTTAGTATCGTCATAGCATCTTCTCTTTATTTTATATTAATGATTGGAAAGTTCATATGCCCCGCCCTATTTTGTGACGTCACTGTGTGCGTTGCGCAAATTAAGCGGATTTAAGTGATTTTATGTTTGTTTTACTACGTTTCACAGATCTGTTAACGTGTGTCATCTCTTTTTAGCTTAAGACTTTCGAGAACACCTCTCACTCCTTCGAGCTCACTTATAAAAGATGGCAACGGAAACACGATTAGCCAGAGCACAGTGACATACCCAAAAATAGATATTAACACGTATGAAAACAATAAAATTATTAAAATTGAATTATTATTTTCACTGCACAAATGAACCAATGGAGAAACCGCCCCTGGTTCTACTGAATGGATATAATTTCGTATTTATTATAGTAAGTGTAGTGTATTGAAATTTAACATCGGAACGCACCGAAATATCGGAACTCATTTAACAACTGTCATAACGTCACGGCGGACTTGTCATCTCGCTTCTTGTATGTGCCACGCTCGGGGTAAGAACTATATTGTATTTTTCCAGTTAATAAAGTTAATAATATAGTAATAAAAGTATTATTTGAACACCTCAGTAAGGACATTAGATGCAGCTTGTAACCTAATCTACGGGGAGGCTACTTTTGAAATGCACTGAAGATGTATAATATCAGAGACAATCCAGCGAGACGTGTAACTCAATGTATGTTTTTTGTTCGGTAAAACTTATTTGGGCGATTGTAACCACAACCAGTCTATGATGGCGCCACTAGTAAATAGCGAGAAAATTAAAAATGCTTTAGGGCGGGAAATTCAAACATGGATTCAGAAATCGTTTTTGTATACAACAAATTTACAAGAGAAACAAAAACTATTGTTTCACTGTTTATTAAAAATATAAAAGCTTCCAATAACATCAAATTTTTTATCATATAAATAATCATTTCAATAAAGGAAGTTTTAATCATTTTAATATAAGCAGTGAACATAGTTTTTATTACTCTTGTAAATTTCGCTAAAAAAACTTAAAAATTCTATTGATTATTAAATATTTAAACTTAGAAAAATAATACACCAAACTCTTTTTCTATAAATTATATTTTTGTAAGGTACAGAAAAACAAACTACAATTGCTATGTTTAGAAAGTACCTCCTATCATTTTGTGACAAATTACAAAGAAAGTAACAGTTGTTATATATTCATAATATATTTAAAAACTAATGTAACAAATATTTTATAAAGTATAGAGTATATCGATACCTTTTTGCCAGACTATCATAAGCGCCATTTGAACAAATGTCACTTATGTTAGTCTGGCAAAAAGATATCGATATGTTATGACTGTTTATTTTAATAGAAACCATGGAAACAAAACAAACACACACATACACTCAACACAAATGTATAAGGCCTGAGTCTAAAAGGGAATGAAGGATGACATACTATCATTTAAACAGGACGTTGCTGAAGGCTTACCCCTGTTATTTCGTTTGTTTGTGTATCTTGTGGGTGTGCATTCTTGTTGTGTCCCCAGTCATGTTAAAGTTTTCCTACTCTCCTAATTTGGTTACTAGGTGAACCTTCTCCAACTAGTCATCTAATCTATTCGATCTGTTCTGCAGCAGGAGGTACTTTTCAAACATAGCAAATAATATTAATAATAAACACTATTTAAAGATGAATATATTTTTGCAATTTTGTTGTCATTGCCCCTTACCTGTCTCTTACACCACCAGGGTATACCTATTGTCCATATTCCCTTAATTATAGATTACCTTACAATGTTTGAATGAATATAACATTTTACCCATGAAAAATCTAATTTCGAATTTAACTCTTTTTCAATTTCATTTGAAACAATTCGTATATTACAATTTATTATCAAGGAAATCTTCTAATAAAGTTATAGCAGATCCTGCTTAAACTGCTGGTTGTTCTGATAAATTGACTTTTCTTGAGATTGATCTCTCTCTAAAATCCAAAACCGACCTGATGTCTCCAAATTTATTTTCCAATGCATCCTGATTTAAAATTCTGCCTTTTTGTTATTCAATTATTTTTTCTTCGTTTAAAGTGGCTATTAGAGGTAGGTGTATGTAAGAAATAGCCAATCTCTAATCATTTCAAATGTCCTTTGCCAATACTACATATGCAGATTTTTACTCCGCATACATTTTACTTTTCTAGTAGGTAGGCACTTTGTGCTGCCATTAAAGCTGTCCAGACATTCATCTACCTACTTAATGAACAAAAGTAGCTGTAACAATGGATCTCTGTTCCAATTCACCTAAAATAATTATAGCCATTTTGTAATATATTATTAAACACACAAATTATACAGTGGTTTTCTTAATAAATTGGAAATTACCTCTAGAAAGAAATGTGTACAAAAACGCGAGTTTGGTTCCAGAAATTGCTTCATGCAAAAAATAAACATTCCCCCGAAAGAAAATTAATTAAACAACAAAATCAGACTCAAAGAAATAAACGGGGCCCAAATTAAATTAATTTTAATAAAAGGCACACGTTCATAACAACATTCATAACATTGTCAGTTGTCAGTTTTAATCGATACGTCAACGTCAAAAAACCAGCAACATCAGCGACCTCTTAGATTGGTGTTAGTTTTATTGGAGAGAGATAAACATATTGTGATGTTTATTTATTTTAAACAGTTTATTTATTAATAATTTATTTAAACACTTATTTATTTTATAACACAACTATTCTAATTTATATATACTTCGAATGTCTTTAAACTGATCACTATTTATATTCACCACTGTCTATCTACTAATTACTATTTATCTTCACTGTCCATATAATAACTGATTCTGATGGCTCTCCTCCACCAATTTATATACAAATTGGTGGTCTAGAATGCTCCCCCACCAAAATTGCCAGAAGGTACCAGAAACGTTATCACGTTATATTTAGACTAGAAATAGTATCTCGTTGGCTCTGGAATGTTCGCGAAAGTGTCTCCACCATAGTCGTCCCATAGGTTTGGTCTTAAGGGGTTTAATTATCTATAATAAGCGGACAAGTTGAGCCTCAAAGGCCAAATAATACAGAGAGGGACTTGGAGTATTGAGCATGAATAATGAAATGGCTCACATTACATTATGTAAAGATCAATGTAAAAGAGAAAGAAAGTCATATATGTAATTTAAATGGACCACCGAACAAATTTTCCTATGAAGTTACACGTCTCTGTTGTCTCTGATAATATTAAAATCTGATGCGTTCAACAGATGACTTTTCTCTCTAGTTATTTCAGACTTTTTCTGGTTATTTTGTACAATCTATTGTATCGCACCTGTAAATGTTTGGAGGATCAACATACATTTTCCATACATATCTTACTCGAAACATTTTTTTATATATATTCATTGCCAACGAAAATACTGAAAAATTTAAATTTTAGGTACACTTTTCTTCAAATTTTGACATTACGGTACATTTAGAGAAATCATGTATTAAACAAAAATTATATAGAATGACATCGCTACTACTTTTATTCGAACAATTTTCTTAAAAATTCAAATTTTGCACTTTTTGTCAAATTTCTCGAATACGGACCATTTTAAGAAAATTATGTATCTATTAAACAAAAATTATAGAGAATAACATTACAAGCAAGTTTTATTAAAGAATATTCTTCTCCAAGCATAATTAAAAGATATATTCAATAAAGTAAAAAAAGGTATTTGTTCTATAAACTAATTCGACAAAACTGGCCATTTTTGATATACAGAGTGGGTCACTCAAAACAGTTTCATTCTGTTTTTCGGCATTAATCATTGGATTTTTAGAAAATGCTAAGACAGGTCGATTTTTATTCCAAATTGAACACATTTTTACAACACAGACATCCGTCATGTGTCAACCCTCCGGAATAAGGGTTAGCTTATCATGTACTTTCATCCCTGAAAAATTCAGCTCGTGAAACCGAAATGGAAGGCAAAGTTAAAATAAGTTTTAATCTACACCATAGTATATGGCTATTTCATTATTCTCGTTTTGTTTACAAAATTATTTACATATATTTAAAAAGCTAAAATAATTCAACCTATTTTATTGCAACTGAACCCAAAAAATTTTGAATATTAGTTATATTAAATTTAACTAAATTAGATGTAATTTCACTAAATTAGATTTAACAATTTTCAACAAATTCCAAAACCTAGTGATGTTAGATTGGAAGTGGCAACAGGGCTTACACCGGCATGGAAATTTACGTTATGTAGTATCAGCGCGCGCAGTTATTCATTGATAAAACTAAGTTTTCTTTCCGTAAAATTCTTCTCTCTATCCCTTCTCTTACTTCTCACCTTTCGTCGCCTCGCCCCGCGTCAAGAAATAGAATGTATCCAGTGTCAAACTAATGCATCGTAAATATTATATTTTATCAATGACTGCTTATATCTCTGTTATCTCTGCAAGTAGTCTACGAGACAAAAAAGTTTGGGGACCTCTGACATAGAAGAAAACATTAAATTTATATAAATGAAAGATTCTGAATTGTTGCCCGTAATTATAATATATTTTCCGTCCAAATAAGGAAAAGGATTAATTCCAAAAAACAAATAAATTATCACAATTAAGAAGTTTATGTTTTCCTTGTTATTTACATCCCTTTCTATAATAGTTTATTTTTTTATTATAGGTCTAAAGATGATCCAATAATGTAAAAACTAATCTCTTTATAGGTATTTAGTTATAAATTTTGTTGTATTGATTTTGAGTTTCATTCTTTCTTCAAGAATACCGACTTCGTTCGAGAATATGGATAATTTTTCATGTTTTTCGACCATAATTTTTTGTTTATTTCGAAACCCGTTCCTGCGGCCGTATAATACAACCCCCCCGACTCCCTTTTCGGCGACCAACAACGAAATCGTCGTCCCCCTCGCATTTTCGCTCCTAATCGTATGAAAACAGCGTAGCAATGTCGTCGCGTTTCGAGTATTTAGTATTCAGATAGCGCTTTGCTCTGCCTCCGGCTCCGCTCTCCGCCGCCCTCATGCATATTCATCGGCTCGTAATTAATCATCAAGGAAGGGGGCGCGGGTGGGTCGGGGCACCCCTAAATAGGCCCTTCGCTCATAGGCGGAGTCGGTGCACGACGACAAAACTTTGCAGTTCGCCTAAAGCGGCCGAAAAAAATTTGTTTTGCATTCATCTAATATTCTCCAAGGGATCCCGCTACGGTTTCGCTATAAGTAATTAGTTTTTGTAAATCGTCGCCAACGTTTACCTACAAAGGTTAGTTTACATCAGTGGCGGATCTACGAGTTGAGTGGCCCCATGCTTAATCAGTTTTGGAGCCTCACTTTTTCATCCATATTTTTTTTTAATATTCACACCTACTACTAAATAATATTAAGATGGTATTGAAGAAGCCAAATCAAATTTTAATATAAAAAATAGTAAGTCAAGAAAATGTTTTTGGACATTTCATTTATGGTACACAAAAAAGGTTAGCAAACGTAGAAACATTGAAAAAATTAATAAATTTAGAAGAAATGTAAACCAATTTAAAATTACAACAAGACAAATATGCATGGAGTTGGACGGTAGGAAAAGTTAAAGCGTCTTTTTCAATGGACGTGGCTTATGTAGACTCAATATGGCCAATCCGCCAGTACTGGACTATTGAGAATGCAACCCGAATCTACATTTTTCTTTTTCTTTACAAAATGTAAGTTATATTTATTAATTGTTATGAAACGGGTGATTAAGATTATAATAACTGATTTTCAGTAATTCCACTAACAAAATAAGTTTATGTTACGTAGTATTTTAATAAATCAGAAGTATGTGAAGGATAATTTCTTGACCCTAGTACAATTTTGTATGGATAATTGGTTTATTTTGTAGGTTGTCCCTAATGAATTTGAAGTTATAGAAATATGTCCTATTTATAAATGCTAGAGGTAATGTTAAACAGTGTCAGACTGATGTAGCGGTGAGGATTTAACTCGAATGATAGTGTCGCATGCATTTGCAAAAAAATGGAAGAAGCTAAACTTACATTACAGCTTTTTTTAGAGACGATATAAAAGATAAATATTGCACTTGGCTAAATTAATTCAAGAAACTAAATAGTTGTGTCTATTTTAGGTATGTACCTATATCATGAAATTAAATATTTACCGATATCAGTACCTGGAAGGTGTGGTGTAAATAAAACACTGTCTTTAACTGAAGGTGTAATTAACATATAATCATTAAACTTTCACAGATGATAAGAGGATACCCGTGGATTCGACTCTCGTTGACAGTCCACGTCGCTGTCCTGCTTGTCAGGTCAGCTCTTGTCAAAACGGTTGTGGCTACTGGCACTTCGTCCGAGATAATACCACATTACCCCCTGCAAAATAAAAATACAAAAACAAAACACTAAAGAATGAATGAGTTAAAATCAAGTGTCATTCTCGATATCTTGCTGGAAGAATTTTCTGACGTGGTGGATTTCTTCTTGGTTCCACTGTAGGGAGAATTTCCTCAACAATTCCTGGTTCACAGACTTCTATTGGAGTGGTCTGTTTCTGTTCATTTGTTTCTGTATTTGGGAGTGTTCTTGGATCCGTAACGCGTTCATCGACAACCCCGGCAACTTTAGGAATATTTGACGATTGTACCAGATCTTCTTTTACGTCATTATATGGTTCGGAATCTTGTAACATGTTAGACCCAGTACTTACAGATCTGTGATGAGAAAGACTGCGTGGTCGAAGCTGGTCAGCATGTTTGCGTTTTAAACCATCTTTTGTTTTGACTATATATGAATATAGTGCTGTCTGTTTTGCGATTTCTCCAACGGTAGAACCTTTTTTTGCTGGATTGTTTACCCATACGAGATCATTTTCAGCGAAAAATTTTGGTTTTAATCCTTGATCGTGGTTTTTGATTTGAATATCAGGTTTCAATTGATCAAAAATTTCTCTAGAAGTTCTGCCCAACATTAATTCACTTGGTGTTCTTCCTGTTGACCGTTGAATGGTATTTCTACGAGAGAATAAGAAGGATTGAAGGCGTAGGAATTGATCGGGTTCATCTATGATGTTCAATCTCTCTTTAAACGTTTTTACCATTCTTTCTGCCAAGCCGTTAGATTGCGGGTGATAGGGTGTCACTCGGATGTGTGTGATGCCTTTGTTCTTGCAGAAGTGTGTAAACTCTTCTGACGTTAATTGAGGTCCATTGTCGGAAACAATAAATTTCGGGAGACCGAAACGTGAACATATTTCTATGAGTGTTTTTATAGTGTTGGTTGACGTCGTGGAGGCCAAAGGGAAGACCTCTAGCCATCTAGTATACGCATCTACTACAATCAACCACATTCTTCCTTGAAAAGGCCCTGAAAAGTCAATGTGTATTCTGGACCAGGCTTCTGCTGGCGCAGTCCATGGAAATAACGGAACTTTCTGTTCATTCTGACGTGATTCTTGACATGGTGTGCACTTCTTAACAAACTCTATGATATGGTTATCTATATGAGGCCAATAAACATGTATTCTGACACATGATTGCATGGCAGTAGTTCCGGGATGTCCGTCATGTAACATATGCATCACCTGTGACCGTAATACAGTGGGAACACAAATTCGTCCATTCCAGAGCAGTATACCTTCTTCAAAGGATAATTCATCTCGTTTTTCATAGTAAGACCTAAGTTCTTCTGCAATATATTTTTTGTCTGGCCAGCCTTGCCGGAGGTATTTTAAAACCTCCTTAAGAACGGGATCAGATGTTATTTTGGCTTTTAGTTCGTTTTTGTTAACAGGTAACTGGTATAGGCGCAAGTGTAACAAATGTGCCCTTTTCGGCAAACCCACCTCTTCTATAGGCGATACTCCCGTTGTCTCTAATGGTAATCGGGATAACGAGTCAGCCGGGGCATTGTCGGGGTCTGCAGTGTATTTTATAGTGTAGTTGTAGCTGCTTAAAATCATTGCCCAGCGAAGTAAGCGGTTGCTAGCAATTTTTGGGCTCTCTCGTTTTTTGCTAAATATGTATTCGAGTGGTTTGTGGTCTCTAAGACTGTAAGCAAGTAGAAATGACGTCCATAGAGGTACTGATGGAACTTCGAGACAGCATATATTATGGCCAATGCTTCTTTGTCAATAGTACTGTAGCGTGATTCCACATCAGTCCAAGTTCTTGAGGCATAAGCTACTGGTCTTAAAGTGTCATCAGGATACTTGTGTGCCAGGACAGCTCATCCTCCCCTATTTGATGCGTCACTAGAAACGTAGAGAGGGAGCTCTGGATTGTAGTGAACAAGAGTATCATTCGAAGAAAGTATGTTTTTCAGTGTATTAAATATTTTAGTGTCATCATTGGTCCACTGCCATTTCGTGTCTTTGCGTAGCAACCGGTGTAATGGTGCGCAAATAGTGTAGGTTTTTAATAAATCTGCCATAGTATGTTATAGATCCCAAAAATGATCTCAGTTCTGTAACGTTTGTTGGTAAAGGCATATTTTGTATGGCTAAAATATGTTCAGACGTTGGATGTATACCATTTCTGTCTATTTCATGGCCTAGATATGTAACACTCGATTGGAACCACTGGCACTTTGACTTCTGTGTTGTTATACCTGCTGAGTCTTAAACGTTCTAAAACTTGCTCTACACGTTTTAGATGTTCTTGAGAAGTCAATACTGTGATGAGTATGTCATCAAGGTAACATACGGTACCTTCTAGACCGGCTAAAAGTTGATCCATAATTCTTTGAAATAAAGCAGGTGCAAATGATAGCCCAAAAGGTAACTTTTTGTAACTAAAATACCCTTTGTGTGTTGAGATTACTAAATACTTTCGGGAGTTTGGGTGTACTGGCAATTGTAAATATGCATCCTTTAAATCTATTTTGGTAAAATACATGCCACCTGATAATTTTGACGTTATTTCTTCAAAACGCGGTAGGGGGTAGTCATCAATTTGTACATGTTGGTTAATTGTTACATTAAAATCTCCACAAATACGTACCATTTGACTTTACTACTGTTACTGTTGGTGAATCCCATTCAACAGGGGTAATTGTGGTGTCGACAGGTTCTAGTACATCTTCTTTAATTAGGCGATTTAATTCTGCAGTTACTTGTTCTTGAAGTGCTAATGGTACTGGTCGTGCCCTGAACGCCTTTGGTGTAACAGAATTCTTTATGTGTATCTTTGCAGAATGTCCCTTTATAGTGCCAATACATTTATCAAAAAGTTTTGGAAATTTAGATGTTAGCGTTTCGATGATACTTATGTATGAATATGACTCACATGTTTGTTTTTGCTCATTTTGTTTGTTTAAATCTGGTCCCTTTACAGCACAAAGTCTCGACCATGGTGGCAAGGGTAATCCAAATGCTAAAACCCAATGTAATCCAAAAAGAGGGTAGTCATCTGAATCCATCACGTATAGTGGTAACACTTTTGTTTTGTTAAATGCTTTAACATGAACGTTGAACAAGCCTAACGTTTTTAATTCTACACCTGTATAGGCAAACAGATCCCCTGTCTTATCTAGATGCGGTTTGCCAAGTTTTTTCCAACATGAACGTCCAATGACCGAGTGTGACGCACCCGGATCATACAGCATTTCAATTTTTTTCGTTTTCTATTATTGCAGTTAACATCACTTTGTTTGGCGAGTGTACATTTCGAATATGCCGTAGGAAACTGCCTGTTGACGAAAAACTACCCCTATCTTCCCCAACTTGTTCATAAGTGTCACTGTTTTGTCCATCGATATCTGCACTAGCTTCTACGCGCACATGTCTGGTATTATTTTTGTTAAGGATTTTTACCCGACCAGCTGAAATACAAACTTTTGCGAAATGGTTTATTTTCCCACAAGCAGTACATTTTTTCCTTCAGCTGGACAACTGTCTCTGCCTCAATGTTTCGAATAACCACAAAATATACACTGGTTTCGTTGGTCGATAGAGTTCTGTTTAAATACTGTTCCTGCGTTTGGTTCCCTGCATGTATTTTTGTTTTGGTTTACGTTTACCCGATTTATTTGTGTCACTTCCTTTTGAAACATTGAAGATAGTCTTTTACTGTGGATTGACGCTTGTTCTAACTGTAACGCAACAGGCACTTCGTCCGAGATAATACCACAGGAGGTAAACTGAACTATGTCGTACTATTTATAGAAGCATGTTGGAGGTATGTCATAGAAAAATTGTTATCAGAACATAGAAATAGGTTACCAAAACGACACAAGTCATGTATATTAAAAAAAGTTTAAATATTTAGATTATTAGTAAAAAATACATATTGTGATAATAATTGGGGGGTTAAAAGAGGTTGAAATATTTGAAAAATTCTAACTCAAAAACAAACAATAATATCAACTTGAAATTTTTGGAAAAAATCAAGCTCAATAAGGGGATGAAGCCTATTGATTCTCAAAAAATCTGATTGAAAATGGGAGTTAAAGGGGGTTTGTTAAAATGTGAAGAGTATAATTTAAAATGCCACGCATTATATATCTTCATTCTAGTTTGTATCTTGGTAATGTTATGTACTGTGATGGGACTGATCTTATAAAATAAACATTTTAATTCACTTGGTTTATTTGCCAATATTAAGGTATTTAAAAAATATATTATTTAATTTAACATATGTGACAAATTGTGAAAATGATTAAATTTACAATAAAAACCGAAAAAAGGTAGGTAAAGTTTTATATAATATTTTTTACACAAAAATTAATGTCAAGCTTTGTACATAACCTGATATATATTTAAAAGTAATCTCAAAATGTGAAGAAAAGTGAGCTGACTATAACTAATAAAGTATATAAATAGTTGTCAATGTATTAAAAACAAAATAACTAAAATATTGTCGCGCAAAGCCAACCCTGTGCTTTGTTTACTTCTTGCCCGCGGCATGGAGTCTAGCGCTGGCCATATAGAGACAAACGCACCGCTTAGAGAAGCTACCAGAGTTAATCCCTTTTGCGGCGTATGAGTCATAGAGAGACATTTCTCGATCATTCTAGGGTGCCTAGAATGTATTGGTACAGAGCTGGCTCTATATAAATAGCGCGAGTTTGTCAACTGAGAAAAATATTCAATTTAAGTGTTAGATAGAAAAGATAAATTGTAATAAATAAATTAGAAGTGTGAGTTACAATAGTGCCTAAGTATTATATAAATTAATTAGTACGTTATAAATAAATTGTAAATAGTGTCTTAAATAAATAAACTATAAATAAATTAAAATATCGTTACAATATACATTAATAGTTGTAGTTCTTGCAAACAGTGTGATATTGATGATAATAATAACTACACTTCTATCTCAATTAGGGTGTGGTTCAAAGCCCACTCATACCGAAGCTCTAGGCTTATTGTACTTCTCTCAATTTCTATCCCATCAGATTGATTTTCTCTATGAATTCAAGAATATGTCTGATGGACGCTTTCGCGATTTCTTCAGGTTCCGGATATTGTACCCCGAAGTACCATTCCCGTTCCCATTTAAGGTTCCGACAGTGGCATAGTATGTGAATAGGAGTTTAGTCCTCCTCTTCACATATTCTACATAGGGAGTCATCAGATATCCATAAGAGATTTAGGTGTCTTCTAAGGCCGCAGTGTCCCGTAAGAAGTCCTATTACGGCCTTGAGTTCACTTCTGCTAAGGTTTAGCAGTTGATTTTGTCTGCTCGTGGATGGCCCCTTTATGAATCTTTTGGACTGTCCAAGCCCAGGAAGTTTCAACCAGATCCTATGGTGTTCTATATTTGTTTGTTTTTTCCGCTCCCTTCCTTGCTAGGAGTTCTGCTTTCTCGTTTCCAAACACGCCCTCATGTCCCGGCACCCATTCAAGGGTGACCTTATTATGTTCTGCCAGGGCCTGGAGGGACTGTTGTCAATCAAGTATTGATTTAGATTGTACTTCTACCCTTTTTAGTGCTTTAAGGGCTGTCTGAGTGTCTGTCATGATAAAAACCCTCTTATCTCTAAAAAAGTCATTTAGCATGACTTTGGCGCAGGCATTTATTGCTGTTTCTTCAGCCTGGAAGACTGTTGTCAGTGACCCCAGGTTCAGACTAATGGTCCTCCCTGAGTTCACATAGTAGATCCCAGCTCCTGTGCTGATTTTCATTTTAGAACCGTCAGTATACTAGATTGATTCTTTTTGTTTTTCCTATTTTCCCGGCTTTTGGCCCTTTCTGGTATTTGAATAAAAAGGTATCCTGAAGTCGTGAATAATGGGCGTTCTATCCGATGGCATTCTTAGTACCGGATTTTATTTTATTTTCTCTAATATCATTGTGTGGTGTCCTTTTCTTAAAAGTTTCCATCCAAATCTATTAGTATGCCACCGCCATAGCCTCTTTCTCCCCCACAAGGTGTAGTAGAGGAAGACCTAGTAGTAGCTTCATTGCTGCTGTGGGCGTAATTCTAAACTCCCCTGTTATTATTAGATAGGCTAGTCTTTGTACCGTACCTTATCTAATTTTCTGTTAGCTGTTATGCTTTTATTCTTGTGCCACCATATGACTGATGAGTAAGTTTAAACAGGTACAACAACCATAGTGTAAAGCCCGTACATCATACTTGGTTTACGTTCCCATATGTTCCCTACCATCCATCTACAGGCCCATAGTATTCTTACAGATTTTTCTGTTGTTTTTTCTATATGGCTGCAGAAGCTAAGCTTGTCATCAAAAGTGATTTAACCTCTTTTGCCATTTTTAGATGTTTTTCCTACATATAAAGCTCCTTCATTCCTTGAAGGTTTCTTTTTCTTGTGAATGCAACAACAGAGGTTTTTGTCGGGTTTGTAGACAATCCCTCTTTTATGCACCATCTTTCGACGATATTTAGTGCCCGCTTCATCCTTTCGGATACAACAGACCCAAATTTACCGTTTATTACGATGCTTCTGTCGTATGCAAATGCTTGCGTGTATAAGTTTTCTCTCTCTAAGTCCCATAAAAGGTCATCAACCACTAAGGTTCACATAAGAGGAGATAACACTACTCCCTGCGGACATCCCTTCTTGACTAAGACCTCTTTTGTTGTGTTAAGGAGATTAATGGTAATGGTTCTATGATCAAGCATAAACTCAACCCACTTCGTAATACAGTGGGCTACTTCACGCCTGTGTATAGATCCCAGTATTGAATTGTATGAAGCCGAATCAAAGGCTCCTTCTATATCTAGGAAGACTCCTAGTTCTATTTCTTTGCTTTCCAATACTTGTTCAGTCTATTGA
This sequence comes from Psylliodes chrysocephalus, assembly GCA_927349885.1. NCBI lineage: Eukaryota > Metazoa > Arthropoda > Insecta > Coleoptera > Chrysomelidae > Psylliodes > Psylliodes chrysocephalus. The sequence goes on along the minus strand of OV651819.1, from coordinate 61,030,775 downwards.
GCTGGCCTATGTATGGCTACATCGCAAGACTTTCCAGACTGTGTGCTAACTGGTATCGATGTATCGGTTTATTCCGTAGAACATCGTCCCGTTTATATCTATTGATCAATTTCTCTAATGTTTTTAGGAGAAATGATGTTAGGCTGATTGGTCTGAAAGATTTGGTCTCCTCGTAAGATGCTTTCCCGGGTTTGGAAATGAAGACAACTCTTGCACACCTCGAGCTTTGTGGAACATACCCGAGGGCTATTCTAGCTCAGAATAGTTTACACAGTGGTCCCTCCAGTACTTCCTGGCTCTTTTGTAGAAGTGTCGGGATTATACCATCAGGTCCAGCTGTTTTGTATGGTTGAAAGGAATTTATCGCCCACACAAGTTTTGTTCTATTTACTGCAAGAGACCAGTTTGTTTTTGAGGCCCTAGAAATGAGTGCCTCGATACTCCTGTTCTCTTGGTCAAGAATAATCTCACATCCAAGAAAGTGTGACTTTAATAGTAAATCTAAAGTCTCCTCTGTTTTTGTGAGTTCTCCTTATATATACAATATCATATGAATGTACTGTATCTATGTTGGGAAGGAAAGAAAGTATGTATTATCTGGTAAGCTAAATAAATAATGACCTAAGATGGATGTCCACTGAACGTCAAATTATTACTAAACGTATTCAAGGAAAAATGGGATGAAACAAGAAACTGCAGAGGTGTTAGGGAGCTTTTAAGTTATCTTGACAACACTACAGCAAACAAATACTTGACTATAACTCGACACAGAATCTGCGCCTGATCACATGCATTTTAACTGGTCATTGCCAAATATGTAAGCATCCCCAATGCATAGAGCTGTCCGGATTCACACTCTGCAGGGGTTATGAACAAGAAGATGAGACCATTGAGCATATTCTCTACGATTGCCCGACGCCCTCATATATTAGAAGATATATACCTGTCGATATAAGAAAAGCACCTCTTGGCCACGTTGTCAACTACATTAACATCCAAAAACGGACGACCACTGGATGTAGATATGCAGCTGTCAATGTTCATAAATGAACGTACATTGGACGTCCGAATACGGCTATGGACGATCTGACCTTCAAATGGATCTATGTGTGCTGTTTGGGTGTGAATAATTATGAATTCTATTTACATTTACTTACATGCATACTATACAAAATTTAAACTAATTTAAGTTTAATATGTAAGAATTTACTCAAATAAAAGTATCTACGCCAATGACAATCATATATATTCTGAAACAAAATCAGTAATTTAAATATAATTTTCCATAATATAAGCATTTGTCGTTTAAATGCCAGATATTAAAATGTATACAACTTTGTTAATCTTTAGGCTTTTTGCTAGTATAAAATTAAAATACGATTAAGTTACAAGTCTGGTTAGGCATCAAAGAATTAATATACATTAAGGGATGTTTGAATGTGCTTCTGTAAATTGCAGCCGAATATTTTCTACATACCTCCAAGGTTCTTCAACAGTTGTTTTCCTTATTATTCCTTAAATTATTATGTTGAGATGAAAATGAAACTAAGTACATAATAATAATAGTTTAGAATTAATTACTTTTTTAAATAATGTTAATTATCAAACAAAGAAATTAAATATTGAATGTTGAATATAAACAACAGTATTTATATATTTAAATGATTAAATTAATGATACCCATAAGGTTGTTACTTATTATTATTACTCACGTTTTGCTTTGATAAAATTATGTGCAGTGGAACACTGTTTGTTATATTTACAAAAATCTGTATGCATTTGCTATATACAGCCTATACAGGATATCACATTATTGAGTAATTCCTCGATATTTTAATATGTGTGGTGTAAATACACAGAGAAGTTTCAAATAAATGGTTTGTTTTGAAAAACACGAGTGTTATTTGTCGGCAAAATAAATTATTTTTAATTTAAACACATTGTATTTTATTTAAGTTTTAGAATAGCAATAATATTACTAATATTACTCTCCCTAAATCGCTACCTTACAATTGAATTTCAACCCCTGAAGCCGACTGAGCTTGTGTGGGGAAGGGCCGGTTATTATTATTATTATTATTATTATTATTATTATTATTATTATTATTATTATTATTATTATTATTATTATTATTATTATTATTATTATTATTATTATTATTATTATTATTATTATTATTATTATTATTATTATTATTATTATTATTATTATTATTATTATTATTATTATTATTATTATTACTTTTCACACAGTATGTGAAAAGTATTATGCATTCGCTTCGTCCTTCCGTCTGTCTGTCCGTCCGTCCGATGTCACGTTTTTGTCCACACGATAAGTTAAAAACGAAAAATGATATCAATTTGAAAATTTCAGGAAAAGTTAATCTCTATAAGCCTATTGATTATTCAAAAAATCTCAATAAAAATGGAGGGTCAAGGGGGATTGAAACAATAAAAAAATTCATAACTCAAATACGAAAAATGATATCAACTTGAAATTTTTGGAAAAAATCAAGCTCAATAAGAGAAATATCCCCTTTGATTTTGAAAAAATCTGATTAAAAATTTGAGGGTTAAGGGGGGTTGAAATTAAAAAAAAACAATAAATCAAAAACTAAAAGCGATATCAACATGAAATGTTTAGTGAAAATCAAGTTCTATAAGAGAATGAAGCCTATTGATTCTTAAAAAATCTAAATTAAAATGGAGGTTGTGGGGGTTGAAATCTTTAAAAAAATCCTAACTAAGAAACAAAAAAACGATATCAAATTGTAATCTTCAGGAAAAATCAATCTTTATAAGGGAAAAAGTCTATTGAATTTAAAAAAAAAATCTAAATAAAAATGGAGGTTTAAGGGGTATTGAAATATTTAACAAAATCCTAACTCAAAAACAAAAAATAATAACTTGAAATGTTTAGCAGAAATCAAATTCTACAAGAAGAAGCCCGTTAAAAACAAAATCTTAATAAAAAAGTGGGGCTTAAGAGGGGTTGAAATTAAAAAAAAAAAAATAAATAAAATCAAAAACGAGTATCAACATGAAATTTTTAGTAAAAATCACGCTCTTTAAGAGGATGAAGCCTATTGATTCTTAAAAAATCTAAATTAATATGGGGGTTGTGGGGGATTGAAATCTTAAAAAAAATCCTAACTCAGAAACAAAAAACGATATCAAATTGAAATCTTCAGGTAAAGTCAAGTGTTATAAGGGGATGAAGCCAATTGATTATGAAAAAAAATCTGAATAAAAATAATTGGTTGAGGTTGAAATAATTAAAATAACTCAAAAACAAAAAATGATATCAACTTGAAATTTTAGCAAACATCAAGCCCTATAAGGAGAAGAAGCCCTTTGATTTAAAAAAAAATCTGATTAAAAATGAATGGTTTAGGGGGGATTAAAATTAAAGAAAACAAATTAAAAATGAAATTTTTAGAAAAAATCAAGCTCTGCAAGGGGATGAAGCCTATTGATTCTGAAAAAAATCTGATTGAAAATGAGGGTCAAGGGGGTCTGTTAAACCATAGAAAAATAAAAAGAGGTTTAAATAAATGGCGGGACTTGTTTCCTTGTTGGTAGTTCAACCGTAAGTGCTTAGCGCGCTGCTATCACTAAATTCAAACCTGTTTTGCACCCATAAAAAATATGTTTTCAAAAATTATGACCAAGAAATCAATAATTTTACTGATTTACCCCTTTAAATTTAATTTTAATATAATATGTGATCAAATAGGGATAATCGTTTATAAATGTAAAGTTAAAGCTAAATTTAAATATGATTTGGTGTAAATCTGGCTTTGAAGATAAATTTAGGTAATGTTGCCATAAATATGCATGTCAGTCTGATATTATTTTTTATTTTTATTTTCAAATGTAGGTGATATTTTTATTTCAAATGTAGGTGAGTAGATTTAGGGTCTATTTATAATCCTTTATTATTTGTATTTGCATTATTATTATGATTAATGATTAAGTTTAACCTTCACAATGTAATGGGAACATTTATTCTCGATTTATGATTAATATTAGCATTAATATTGATGCTTAATAATTGACAGGTTCAACTTCTATGTTCAATCTTAAATTTCTTTTTTTTTTCTATCAAATGGATCAAAAACGTATTTGGCCTTTGTTTTTAATAGACAACGGACAATGACAATTAACAATACACATATATGCAGAGCACATATGATTATGTTAACAGATGTTGTTTATAGGTTTGTTCCAACAAGCTCGAAAACGATAATATTTCGGTACAAATCATGCGCTATATTTAATTTTTGTGTATCAGCAGTGTTTACCGAGTATAAAGTTGACAAATGAGATGTCACCATGAGAAGGCAAAGGCCCCTTTTCTGTCTGATTTTTCTCTAATTTCTGCTTCTTTTTATCTGTTATAAATTTGAGACGTAAACCCGTTAAAATGTCCTTAATTAAACCAATTTTTGAATATTATTTTTTTTAATAAAATTAACTAGTAAAAATATTAATAAAATCACGTTTAAAACTCGAATATCTTAAAAAATATTCTAAGAACACAACTGGCCTTTTACACATTTCTTCAGTAACCAACATTTTGTTGACTGCAAAATTTTATCTTATTAGGAAAAAGATTATTAAAATAGAAGCACTAATACTATATAATATATAATAATAAAACGAATATAATCATACTACAACCACCCAGGCCAAACCATCTCCACATCTCTGATAGAATACCTATAATCACTCCCCCGAGCCGTTTTGCTTGGAGATCTGAACTCCAGACATACCATGTTCGGAGATCACGCCTCAAACCCAAACGGTATCCGCCTAGCTAATCTGCTCATAGACTTCCCCATATTCAGAGCCTCTAACCGAGTTCCTACCTTCGTATCCCACCAAGGCTCATCTATCATAGACCACATCCTCTTGACAGATTCCTGTACAGGACTAGTTGCTGATAGATGTTTCATTGGAGAGACTATCACCTCCGATCACCTTCCTTTGATGTTACATACATCTCTACTTGGACCCATTCCACCAAGAGCTACTATACACACTTTCCGTAATCTCAAAAAATCAGATTGGCCACTATTTCAGAGAACTATCTCTGCAAACATTCCTGAGCAACGCCCGCTCAACTCCCCGCAGGACATCGACACAATAATCGACGAAGTCCAAACCACCATCACCCACGCCGTCGAAACATCCACCCCTATTACTTCAATAAACACGGCGCAAAAAGCCCTCCCCCAATTCATCCTTACTCTCATCTCTTAAAAACGACGCATGTATAGACAATACGTCCGTACCCACGACCCTGTCATCAAAACGGAATGGGACCACCACAACGCCCGGATCAGGCTCCAAACCAACTTACACAAACAGCAACTATGGATCAATACCACTTCCAATTTGGATAATAGAGACGACTCCAAGTTTTGGGACAAATTCCGAATAATCACGGGTCAAAAAACTAAATCACACTCCCACCTCCAAATCGACGGTTAAATCCACTCAAACCCCGACGAAAAAGCTTTAGCTCACAAAACCCACCTTGAAACCACCTTCAAAACTCCCGACAACCCCCACTTTGACGAACAATTCAAACACGAGACCAAACAATACGTCCTTTAGACACTCGCCGCCCTATTCAAACCTATGGATGTCGAAAACCCCCTCACCTTCCCATTCACCCTCCAAGACATCCAATATGCCAGCCAAGCAGGCAAAAACACGGCCTCCGGGCGAGACTCCATACACAGAAGAACGCTGAAGCATCTTCATGAAACCATCTTTCCCATCCTTAACCTTATCCTAAACTCCTGCCTCTCCATATCCTATTTTTCACTTGCCTGGAAATCCGCAAACACCATTTTGATTCCCAAACCAGGCAAAGACCCCAAATCCGTAAATTCATACAGACCCATCTCTCTCATATCAGTCCTAGGGAAACTCCTCGAGCTTCTGCTCAAGGAAAGAATCTGGGAATATTGTGAAGAAAGAAACATCATACCTAAGTCCCAACATGGTCTCAGATCCCACCACTCCACTCAGGACGCAATCTCTTCCCTTCACACTACTGCGGTCACAGCAGTAAACTCTCAACAAATCTCTTCAGCCGTTCTATTAGATGTTCAAAAAGCCTTCGACCAAGTCTGGCATGCCGGACTAGTCAAAAAGCTTATGAACATAGGTCTCCCCCCCCCCCACAAATCTCTAAACTCATACACTCCTACCTCTCAGACAGAAAAATCACCGTCAAAGTGGGCAACTCCCTATCAGACACATTCACCCCACTCACAGTAGTCCTACAGGGCTCCGTCCTGGCCCCTCTCCTCTGCCTCATCTACACCCACGACATTTCCCCCCCCCCCAAACCACCCTACATCCAAATACCTCCTATACGCCGACGACACAGCTCTAATCCCGGTAGCCAAAAATTCTAACCAATTAAATACTCGAATCCAAAATCTATTAAACCAGTACTCTCACTGGTGTAGCAGATGGAGGGTCTCATTAAATCCACAGAAAATACAATTTATCGTCTTTAAACACCCAAATTCCAAAAGAACCTCCCAGAACCCCCAACTCGTAAATGTAAATCTCCTAGGAGTCAGGCTCGCTCAACAGACTGAAGTTGACTATTTGGGGGTACGATCCTCTGATGTCCAACGCACTCTTGACAAGATGCGAAAACGAGCCAGTCTCCTTGGGGCTTTGTGCGGACGAATGGGGCGTTGTAACACAAACACCCTTATTCACACATATAATTCCTTCATCCGACCCGTTGCCGAATACAGAGCTGTACCCTACGGCGTACTTGCCACACACCTGTCCCACAAATTCACCACACTCGAGAGACGTATTCTCAGACGTTGCCAATTTAAAGTACATTGCATGCGAGCTTAAAGATACCAGAATTGCAGCTTATGTTTTTGTGGTAGCTGAAGCTGAGTACTGATGATTCTCAGTTATACTTACTAGAGTTTTGATCCTCATGAAGTGGAAGTTGCTTGTGACGTTATTATATAATTTAAAATAATTTATTGATTGTGCAACACAGCACTTTGTCTTCTTATTAACTCAGTAAAATCTAAAATATTCTTATTCGGTAATAAATATTAAAAAGAAAATGTAATGAATTCAATAAATATTGAAATAAATAATGAAAAACACGTAAGCTGGTAAATGAATAAAAGACTCATTTTTTATAACAAATATTTATTAAAAGTTTTAAACAAAATGTAAAACGATATTTTTGGGATAAGTCATAAGAGTTCTGACAACATGTGAATATTAACTCAGTAAAATCTAAAATATTCTTATTCGGTAATAAATATTAAAAAGAAAATGTAATGAATTCAATAAATATTGAAATAAATAATGAAAAACACGTAAGCTGGTAAATGAATAAAAGACTCATTTTTTATAGCAAATATTTATTAAAAGTTTTAAACAAAATGTAAAACGATATTTTTGGGATAAGTCATAAGAGTTCTGACAACATGTGAATATCGCCTCTTGTGGATTATGTTGCGGACAAAATTAATGTAAACAAAGCATATTTATTCTATCCGATATCTTTGTGAAAAAGGAATCCCTACGTGGACAATAGTACATGATTTATCAACAATTATTCTTATTCGAAAATGTATTGGGGTGACTATTTATTGCACAACACTACCCAATTAAGAGATTAGACTATCGAATAACAGCACATCATCGGTTTACAAAGGCGATTAAAAAGTCGGAAGTTCAATAGTCGACAAGCAGCCAGCAGTCAGCAGCTAGAGGCCGTTTTGCCGAACCTTCATCATACACCAAATTCGTTATCCGACTGAGATAATTGGTTTACAGGCGCATTTGATAAGAGATAAGGCGGATTATGCGTTTGTAAGGGTGATGTGGGCGCCGTGTCCTTTTATCCTCTTTCCCGGCCAGATATATTAGCCATAAATTGCATCCGACGTACAGACTAACATTATCATGGTTTTACATTGTAATGCGTGTCTTTACTTTCTTATTATTTGTTCTCTGTTCTTCGTTGTCGATTTTCATTGCATCGAGGATAAATTTAATAATTCTCGGAAATTAAATTGGAAGGGCGGAATTTATTGAAGAGTTGGGCTTCGGTTATTTATTGGGTTTTGTTTCTTTGTGGGATTTCGTTTTTAATTTGGTTTTAGAAATTGACATATTTGAAATGCGTTTAAACAAATTTTAATCGAAAGTATAGCATACCTATTGTTTTATTAGAAGCTTCACCATTGATTGTTGCTCTAATAAATTGAGAAATAACGATGTTCCTTGAAGTTTTTGTTGACGAAGTCTGCTAAAGCTAAACAAAGATGGAATATAGCAAGAATACATTCCTAGAACTTAGGAAGAGAAAAGGATTTATTATAAGATTTTCGTATTCCTGATTACTATCCACTAACATAATAAAAACAGAAAGACGGTTACATGGTTTTATTTTGTTAACCCTAGATTAGATTACAGTAGGTTAGTTTGGATATGAGTGGGATGATCTCTCATAGCTTTCCGCTGCAACACAGATGGATCTATTGTGGTTCGTGTCTAATAGTTCACCGTCTAACTAGCACATAACGTTGCCAAAACCTTTCTGCCAAGGGAAAGCAATATTGTTACTATAGGTACAACGTATATGTAATGTTCAAGAAGATTGTTGAGGGAAATCAGAACCTCGTAAAACTTCTATTTGTTACTTACCTATTTAACCTACCTCTTATGTTAACAAAACGTAATAATGCAAACCAGTGGCGGCTTGAGGTAATTTAAAAAGGGTATTCACTTTTTCCAATAATTTTATGGTTTGTAAGTTCGGTTCAAAGCTTTGTATAAGCGTCAATATCGCTGTTTTTTTTATTTTGCTTTGTATTAAGTGTAGTTATTATTATCAAGCATATATTGTTTTAGTTATTGTAATATTTGTTTTGTTTTCATTTATAAACATTATTAGTTAGTCAGCAGACTTTTCTTCATATTTTGAGATTATTTTTAAATATATATCAGGTTATATACAAAGCTTGACATTGATTTTTGTGTAAAAAATATTATGTGAACCTTTTTTATTGTAAATTTAATCATTTTCACAATTTGTCACAGTTCAAATAAAATAATATTTTTTTTAAATACCTTTTATTGGCAAATAAACCAAGTGAACTAAAATGTTTATTTTATAAGATCAGTCCCATCACAATACATAACATTTAGTGGAATAAAATCGCTCCTGAAATTTTTCTAAGGGTGGGTGATTCGGAGGTATAACCAATTCTAATGGCAATTCAGGAATTTAAAAAATATTTAAAGTTTTTCTTTTTACAATGAAAAAAACTTCACCCTGCGGCGAGCTATGTGAATTATTGAAAATTTTCATACATATTTATCGAGTAAAATGCAGTTAGAACATTAAAAAAGTTTTTAAAAAAAGAAATTAAGTCGCTAACTTTAACGGCTATAGAAATATGGATTTTTTTTCTATGAGCCTTGGAATGCGCGCTGATGCTAAGAGCGGCTACCAGTCTGAAAATGATCTGCGTTAGCTTTGGTTACATCTAGAAATAAATTTAAAAAATCTATAAATATAGAGTAAGTAAAGCGTTGTGTATGAAACTTACTTTAAATGTTTTCCTCTTTGTCATCATCGTATAAATATAAATCAGGAACATTATTCTGACAATTTTTGCAAGAACAATCGCTGCAGCATTTTAAGCCCTCTTTTAAGCATACATATTTATTATCGTGACATAACTGAATAAAAAATATTCTAAAGGACACCGGAGAATATAATACAGTGATTTAAGAACAATTAGTATTTTATCTGTTTTCACCAAAATATTAGAGAGAGTAATGGAAATTCAAATGAGAGGGTTTTTGAAAAACAACAATATATTTACCTAGTAAACAATCTAGTTTTAGGTCAGGCTACAGCTGTGCTACAGCTTTAGAGGATGTTATAGATGATTTAATTAGAGTCATGGATAAAGACAAGATTTCTATATTAATACTATTAGATTTCTCGAAAGCTTTCGATAATATAAATCATAAAATTTTACCTTGCTATAATATGTCTTCCACACCGTTGGAGATTACATCTGGTGTACCTGAAGGTAGTATTTTAGGCCCTTTATTATTTACTCTCTATACCTCACAATTTCCAAGTATACTTAAATACTGTAATTATCATTTATACGCTGATGACACCCAATTATACTATTCTTTTAAGTACTCCAATTTAAATGAATCTATACAGGATATTAATTCTGATCTAAATGAAATCTTTAATGTATCTTAAAATCATTCACTAAAAATTAATCCTAAAAAATCCAAAGCAATGATTTTTTGTAATGAGTCAATTAGGAATTCCGTAAACTCCTCGACATTATTAAAAATTAATGACGCGTTTACCCCAATTGTTACGCAATGTAAAAACTTACGACTTAATGAAGATTCAAAATTGAAATTTGAACAACATATTACATCCAAATTAAAATTGTCTTATGCAAGTTTGAAACTAATATATGCGCAACGATATTTTCTATCACCGGATTTAAAAAAAAAATTTATGTGATTCACTAGTATTATCAAATTTTAATCATTGTGATATTGTTTAAACATTTTCGAGTCTGGAAGAATTCAAAAATTGCAGAATTCTTGTGTACGGTTATTTGGAATTCGTAAATATAATCACATTTCTACTAAATTTAAAGATACTAAATGGTTAAATATGGTTAATAGAAGAAATTTAAATTTTGCTTGTCTCAGTCAAAAATTATTTAATATGAGGACACCGCCATACTTGCATAAAAAATTAACATTTAGAACTGATGTTCATAACCTAAATATTCGTTTTAAATCCATACTTAGATTGCCTAGATTTTTCAAAGTTAGTTTTAAAAGTTCTTTTACCTACAATGTCACAGTCCATATCATAATAACCTGTTAAAAATTGATCCAACATTATTACATTTGAAAGCAGAACCTTTAAATGCCGCAATAAAAATATATTGCTGCAAACCCAATACTTACTTTTTATTTCTACTCTTTTTTCTTTTCTTATTTTCTTTTTTATTTTCTCATTTCTCTTTCTCCTTTTGTTTATCCAATACAAATTTCCTCACCATCCTAAATATCTTTATTAAACAGTTCAATGTTCAAATTATTCTCGAAAATCTCAAATAACTACAAAAAATCACTATAAAAATTAAGCTGTCACTTGACGCCGTCATCAAAATGTCTAAGGTTGCCAAACTTAAAGGTTATGAACCAGAATGTTTAATAGCCACATACAATACACGTGTAAAAGACGATATATATTAAATCTTAAGTGATTGTAATTAATAACGCCTATTGATGCTTTCAATTCTTTATTTTGTCTTTTTTTTTTAATAGATTATATTAAAGAAAATAGTAAATTTTTTAATAAAAATTTCGCGCATGATATTTGATGGAAGTGATCTGACAACATAGAAAGAACTTACTCTCAGAAAAATGTTGCGGACAAATTTAATGTATACAAGGCGTACGTATCCTAACCGATATCTTTGGATTATATAAAACACAGTTAAATCAAACGAGCTTTGTTTAGAATCCAATTTAAATCCGCATCTAATCTTGTGACAATTCCAGGACAGCAAATCAAAACGTTCAACCGAAGATTAAAAGTATTAGTAACTTACTAATAACGCACATACACTTCATCTGGAACAGTATATTATTTATTGTTTACACCATTAACCGCTCGTTAATTAGAATACAATGCAACAAAGAACGAACACTATGATGCTAGAGCTAGTGGAAAGGAAGGAACAATAGGCCAGAAGTTATAAACAGTGGTAATCCAGGGCGTAACGGGACAATGCGAAGATCCTGCCGCTATCCCTGTGCTGTATAAATTCTGACCAGAGCCGCATTTCCATTACAATGGAGTCCTTTGTGAGGATCGCACTTTCTACCTCATACAATTCACATCGGGTCGTAATATATTGTATTTGAACTTGTGGAGTTCAGTTATATATACTTCATCGAGAATATAAAGCGCTGGGGGTTTCCTATTTATAATGTAAATAAACGGAATCCTAGTTTTTACGCCCATTTCTGATGAAAAAGTTTGATTTGTGAGCTATCTCTCGGACGCGCTGTCGTCAGGGAAAAAAGTCGTTTTTATTTCGCTTTTTAATATTATTAGGTGGAATATTTTAAAACCGTTTCAATACGTTTATTTTTTGTTTTGTTTCGAAAATGTGAGGTTCTTCTTTTATATACTGCTGTATTATTCTGGTTGTTGAAAGGAAATGTTATGAATCGCGTCTTTGAGCTGAAAAATGAAATAAAGTTGTTCTTGGAAATGAAAGGGAAACATTTACAAACAAAAGTGTTTTACAATTTGATTGTACATCTTATGTAGACTAAGAACATTTGAAATAACAAAAATACATCGTGAGTACAGGTGAATCTAAGGCAAAAATTGCATTTTAAAAATATTAACAATAACTATAGTAGAATCGAAATCGATACCGTTTTTATGGGAGTATTACAGCACAGGCGGCTCAAACAAAATCTGAGATTTTGAGGAGCCGGCAGTTAAAAGGTGTGGTGAACTTAAGAATTTTACCTGTGCCGCCTGGTTTGGTGGAACGTATTTATTTATTTATTTATTTATTTAATCCCTTTTAAGACTCTACAAATATTTTATCGTTAACTGACAACGCACAATTTTTTATACGTTTCACATGTGTAAAATTTGATCTTGAACCACACTTCATTTTTCAATACTTGTCACTATTAACCGAAAATAACTACAACTTCGTTCTATAATAGATAATAATAAAAGGCTAATCAAACAGGGTAGGTAATATTGGGAACTAATCAAGATACTAGCTGCAACTGCCTATCTTATCTTCATAACAAATCCTAGGTAGGTAACTATATTATAATCCCACCACCTTGTTGTCATTTTGGTTTCGGCATAAGTAATCTCCAAGAAGATGATAAAATAAAGATTAACCCCTAGATTATATATTTCTATAATCTAAGTATTTATCCCTGATGGCAATTCCAGTAGCTGTTCCACAAGGAACTAGGTAACCATTAGATACGGTTACTTCTTTTCCATTTTCATATCAATTTATTAAACTAGAAATGCGCTTGGCATTAACATGACATTAAACATAACTTTGACAAATATAAACAGGATGTTTAAATAATAACAATTTAAGTAATCTGAGTGGATACCTCTGATTTACTAATGGCAATTCCGGTAACTGTTCCACAAGAAGCTAGGTAACGATTAGATACGTATTTTCTGAGCAAAATAAAAACGTTGTAAAAGGGACGCATTCATCGTAGGCCTCTCTTCGACTGCTATAAGACAACGTCTTTTAGAAAATACATCTTTAAATTTGGATTATATATTTAGTCAAGCACACGCAATAGAAACAGCCGTTCTAAACTCAGAGACTTTTTCAATTTTCAATCCTTCAGTTAATGCTCTAGTTGAGGAAATTAATGATTCTTCTTACAACACTGCGGGAAGTAATGCAGAATTGATAGCAGCCTTATCACCTATATTACGGTATGGTAATCGTAAATGCTATTTTTGTGGAGAACCATACCATCAGAGAGATCAGTGTCCAGCATCAAATTCTATTTGTCAAGCATGTCTCAAACGAGGACATTATGCAAAAGTATGTAAAAGCCGATCAACAGAAACAGTCGCAACAACTAGTAAAACCCTTGCTACAATATCTTTGGTTAACTCTGTTTCCTCAAAACATCTAAATCAAGCTTATTATTTTTATCAAAGTAAATGGAATGCCAGCGAAAGGACTAATAGATACTGGCAGTACTTTAAGTTTTATTAATTCCTCGCTTGATAATCGATATACACTAACGAAGGTCCCAGTTAAAGAGAACATAAATATGGCTTCTCTAAATCATTTTTGCCAAGCGAAGAGAGTTGTTTTGTAACATTAGAACTACAAAACAGTGATTATACATATGATAATGTAAAACTCCTTGTTATGAAAAATCTTTGTACCGATATAATTCTGGGTCATGATTTTCTAAAACAACATTCATATGTGGAAATGTCATTTCCTGGTCCTAAAACTCCTTTAAAATTATGTAATCTTTTAAAAGCAGCAGTTCCTGAAGCATCCCTTTTCTTAAATTTATCACATGATTGTAAACCTATCTCCATTAAATCTAGAAGGTTTTCTGATGCAGACAAGCAGTTTATAGACTCAGAAATACGGAAACTCCTTGCTGAATCTAATATTGAAGAAAGTAAATCATCTTGGAGGGCACAAGTTTTAATAACAAGTAACGCCAACCATAAGAAGCGAATGGTGATAAATTATGTCCAAACAATAAATCGCTTCACAGAACTAGATGCGTATCCTATTCCAAATATTGAAGAGATTATGTCTGAAGTATTAAAATATAAAATATTTAGTACTATTGACTTGCAGAGCGCTTGTCATCAAATTCCTATTCTGGAACATGAAAGACCCTATACTGCATTCGAGGCTTTTGGAAATTTGTATCAATTTTGCCGAATACCATTTGATATTACTAATGGCGTAGCTAGTTTCCAACGCGTCATTGACACTATCCTTAGAAATGAAAATGTACAAGGTACTAATACGTATCTGGATGACTTTACAATTTGCTGTAAAACCCAAGAAAGAACATGATCAGAATTTGGGAATTTTTTTAAAGTTGTTGACAAACACCAACTTACTTTAAATGAAACAAAATCAAAATTTTCTGAAAAATCTATAAAACTATTGGGTTATCAAATTCAAGATAATACTATCAAACCGGACCCAGAATGTTTACGGCCTCTAAATGATTTACCATTACCAGCTAATAAGCAATCACTGCGTTGAGCTTTGGGTATGTTTTCGCAATATTCAAAATGGATTCCAAAATACTCTGACTAGATTGGACCACTCTTAAAAGTTTCCACGTTTCTATTGACTTCAGAAGCGTACAATGTTTTTCAATTACTAAAATCAGAAATTGCAAAATCCATGGTAACTTCCATTGATAAAGATATTCCGTTTATCGTGGAAACTGACGCATCTGATATGGCGATTGCTGCTTCTTTATCACAAGATGGCAGATCCTGTCTAATAGTGAGAGACATCATTCGTCTATAGTAAAGGTGGCTTACGCGAGGCTTTAAGGAAATGGAAGCATTTTCTTATTGGTCGCTGTTTTAAGCTTTTGATCAAAAATCCGTTTCTTTCATGTATGAAAATAAAAACATCGGGAAAATAAAAAATTAAAAGATTCAAAAATGGCGATTGGAACTTTCTTGTTTTAAATACGACATTATTTACCAATCTGGAAAAGTGAATTTCGTGGCAGATATGTTTACAAGGGTATGTGCTCACGTGACGTCAGAGACAAGTCTAAGTAATTTATACCAACTTCACCAATCCCTATGCCATCCTGAAATAGCACGAATGACTCACTGGATTCGTTCTAAAAATCTTACATATACTTTGGTAGAAGTAAAGAAAATTACATCTTCATGTACAGTCTGTGCCAAGGTTAAACCTCAATTTTTTAGAACTTCTGAAAAACTTATTAAAGCTACCAATCCATTTGAACGCCTTTCTTTAGATTTAAAACGTCTCAGGAATTAAAATCTTTCCTAAATTCGGAGGCTATAGCTACTAGTCGTACTACTGCATATAAACCTAAGGTGAATGGGCAGATTGAGCGAGAAAATAGCACTATTTGGAAAACAATTGAATTAGCATTACTTGATAAAGGTTTACGAATATCTCAATGGGACATAGTCCTGCAAGAAACGTTACACTCTATTAGATCTCTCTTATGTATTAGTACCAATGCAACTCCTCACAAAAGAATGTTTATACATAATAGAAGATCAACTTATGAACAATCTTTACCGACGTGGATGTCGACACTAGGTCCAGTTCTAGTTAAAAGTCTTAATTGAGCTAGCAAGTACGAACCTATAGTAGAGCAAACTGAACTAATCGAAGCTAATCCTTATTATTCATACGTGCGGATGAATGATGGAAAAGAAGTAACCGTATCTAATCGTTACGTAGCTCCTTGTGGAACAGATACTGGAATTGCCATCAGTAAATCAGAGGTGTCCACTCAGACTGCCTAAAATGTTATTATTTATACATCCTGTTTATATTTGTCAAAGTTATGTTTATGCGCTAGTTCAGTGTGATGTCATTTTGGTTCCACTGACATTTAATTCTAACCAAACTTTTAACAAAAACATCAATAAATTTGACATATACGTTTTTACTGTTTTAAGTTTATTTCTAAATATTGTTTACAGGTCATAAAAAATAGTTGAAAGGTATGTAATTGGTAACTAAACGATTGTATATTTGATACATACTATCTACTTACTTTAGGAATATATCTATAAAAGTGAAAAAACGATATAATTTAGGTAAACAATACGAACAAAACGCACTCAAAAAATCTACTGTCACTTTAATTGTCAGTGGAACCATAATTACATCATCACTGAACTAGCGCATTGTCATGTTAATGCCAAGCGCATATCTAGTTTAATAAAGCCTAGTTTTTCCATTGGTTTTGATATCAATCCCATAGTCACATTTATAAATTTTGATCCCCCAGATTACTTTCTATAATCTAAGCTGAGACCTTTGTTTCCACTTGTCATTACACCTTGACATCAAAAATTTCCAAGAAGTCAATGATGAATAACGATTTAAACAATTTATAGGTCTTGAAAAATATTTGTTATATACCTTGTTGTTAATTTACTCAAACAGATAACTCTACCATTTACATAACAATTGCAAATAACTCAAAAAAACATTTTGTAAAGTACCTACATACCGAAATAATACTCAATAATACATATTCAAAAAAATATATTTTTAATTGATGATTTTATGTACCCCGTAAATAATAATATAGGCACCCACACCTGAAATTTCCTGATCTGACAGGTTTATTACTCCGTGTCGATTGCGATTCTACTATAAGTATACATAACCATATTTGTTAAATGTCCTAGTCATACATAAATTAAATACATGTAGATAACCTCGTATAGAAATATTCTCCAAACATAATGCGAAGACACGCGCTTTGAACACTTCCTAAAAAAAATATTAAAACAAGAAAAAAACAAATTGGACGCATAATCCCCTCAGCAATTCGACACGTTTCCATTAGCATAAACATTTTTATATCCGCTTTAAATTAAGTAAACAGAGGTCTCGTGGCCTACTAGGTATTTGCTCCCGAGAGTCCGTGTGAAATATGTTTTAAAAAATTTTAAATCTCCGCCTGCAAATTAGATATTCGTTGTCAAGAGTTCTTTTTCAAATAGAGAATGGAGCCCCGAGCATGTGTCTTTGCCGAGTCGCCGTGATTGAATCATCGAACCCTTTGTTGTTTTATCTTGAGAGATGAGTGCGATGAGAGAATTGGATAATTATTTTTTTTTACAGCAAGCAACAAATATAATAAAATGTTCAGAATGAACACCGGTAATCACTTTTAAAATCTCTATACAGGGTGGACTGCATTAAATTTGTATATACAGAGATCTCGCAGACTGTAAGATATACAATGTCGATTAAAGGCAAAAAAGTTTCGTAATTCCAGGACCACTTTTAACTTATTTTTTTAAATACGTACCTGTACTTTTAACCAAAATTGATTATATCTTTTGCATAGCTAAATACTAGGGTTTCTTATGAAAATATTATCAGCTTTGTAATTATTCTTATGATATTGTTATTTACTTGAGAAATAGTTTAAAATGTTTAAAAGTTTAAAATATGTACTTACAACTACTTAAAAAAGTATAGGCTTGGTCAACACCTCGTTTATGGACCATCCTGAACATTAAAGAATAATTGTTAAATAATATGGTCATACAACATCTATATTAATTTTTTTCTCGTATTTCCAATAATAAAACAGCTATCAATCAATTACGCACTGATGGGATACCCTGTATATGTTATTGGCTAACATGTTGGTATCGTTAGATAGGCAGATTTATAAGGAATTGTATGCTAAAATATTATACCGGGTATTGCTTTCGAAAAAATTGAGTATAAATTGAACTTAAAACTAGCCATATTTAAGACATGTCTCAAAACACTCGGTATAAAAGAATCCAGCACTATCACCACTATTCGTTGTTAGCTTAGTGTGCTATAAGTCTGTATATTAAACAATTTTGAAATCAATGTAATCCTACCTAAATTATGAAAATTTAATTTGGGCTCTGCAGCATTCTCTAATTTCATAAAAATTTAATTGCTTGGCAAACCTGCAATATTTTTTTTAAAAACATTCTAGAGTTGAATACAGTATTACCAAACCATTCTAAAGTTGAAATACAATACATGTTGTTCTATTTAAAAAATATGCCGTCAAAAACGTAACACCCTGTATATCCAAAAATATTTTTCGAATATTTATTTTTCAAATCCATATAACTTTTTTTTGATACTTGTTTGCATGTGTTTAACACAAATTAAAATATTAAACAATTTCGCACTAATGGGACATACACATGGGTATATACACATGGCAGTCAACATGTTAACTCAGAATTGAGATTCCTAATAAAGATAAAATAACATTCAGAAGAAGAAAGCAAGTCTCGCAAATATTGTTACGTGTGCATAGCACAAGTAAAAGTAGGAAAGGTTTTTGCCAGTGCTCCCACTTTATACAAATACATTGACAGGTTTGCGGCGGATCTCACCGAAGTGGACGCGATACATTGGCGTACAAAATTATTTTAGAGATGTTAGTAACAATTTTGAGTAAATAGTTTAATAAATTGTGAATAGCTGATGAAATTTTGTAAAATTATGATTTGAATATTATAATACATGTTTAATAATTATCTATAGTCCATAAATACATGCGCAGGGCCGACTAGAGGGGGGGGGCAGCCGGGAATAATTCCCGGAGCCCGGACTCAAATGGGGGCCCGGGAGCGGCACAAGACAAGAGGAGGAAGTTTTTGGTTGGGGACCTAAGTTTTTGCTGGAAGACTTTTTTTTTTTTAGAAAATTCAATTCATGTAGAGGAAGAAAAGTTTTAGCTTGAAGAGCTTGTTTTAGAAAATTCAAGTAAAAGAGGAAAAGTTTTTTGTTTGAAGAGCTTTTTTTTGTTACGGGGCCCGATCTAGAGAATTGTCCTGGGGCCCAGTCTGGCTCTCGGCGGCCCTGTACATGCGATTGTCTGGTTCCGCCGGTGTAACAATTTAAAATTACTTATTCTATGAAACGACACTGGCAGGTAAATATCACTGCGAAATTCTCGAAACTGTCCGACGTGGTTTGACGTCTACCTACCGAAAGCCTTTCCAACTTCTACTTTCGCTATACCATACAGTGATGACAGGTCATTTTGATTCAAATTACCTACATCGGAATGCAATAAAATTTCTTCTCTTTCCTGTATTTCGCCCACATTAAAATGAAATTCGTCCGCATTATCGATGTCTTGCCTGAATCCAATTATTGAAAGAATTGTGAAATTATCGTATAAAACAATAATTATTGTACAAGAGGGAGGACCTGTTTTTTTGAGATTTCACTAAAAAGGAGGTGAAGTTTTTGCTTGAGGATTTTTTTTTTAGACATGTGATATTGAAAGGGCTTAACGGGCCCGACCGGAAAATTGTCCCAGGGCCCGACCTGGCTCTCGGCGGCCCTGAATGTGGCCAACACTTGTACCATATACAAGGAAAATAAATAGATAATTTTGTTGCTAACTTGAACGATGCGAGACAACGAATTGAAAATCACGAAATAATAAAGAATAGATAAGATACAGCTCTTATCACCGATTTAAAAATAGGTACACCTCTAAACAATCATTCACCTACTAAAACCATCTCTAAAACAGGGTGGCAACATTGTTTTTATATGGTGACCTCTAATTAAAAATGGATGTACTAGACAATTACAGGTATTTATAGAAAATCTACACTTTGACAAATAAATTTCTCAAATATTTGTTGATCGTATTCCCAGACAGTACAAGTCAATCCATTGGATGTCCATCGGAAGTCCACTGATGGACATATCGGCTCTCCAAAGGACGTCCAGCATTTTACCGAAGGACATCCAATGGACTATACAAATGTCCCATCCTGGACGTCCATTTGGACTCTTTTTGTATTGCTTTTGGACAATTTATGGACATCTGATGGACATCACCACCTACATTAATAATAAATAAAATAATTGCAACTATGGAAATATTTTTATTGTCTAATATAAATTTAAGCATGTATTGGTTTTATACCCACTCCTTTCTGTTGAACTTCTCAGCCATTTTCTTAAGGCTATTTCGCTTACTTTTTAAGCAGCACCATTGTCACTCTCAGCAGCAGCTAAAAAAGATTACATTTTATACGAATATTGAGTCTTAAATCAATATTTTAATAAACGCCTGATCAGGCAAAACTGGTAGTTAAAAATGTAAAAATTTTAGATAAAATTTTATTAACTAATATGAAAATATGCATTGACTACATAATGTACTTTACCCCTATACTTACATATAAACAAAAAACTGCTCATTGTTTCTTTAAAATTTAAATGACCATTTTACTTTCATAGCATCATATTATGTAAATTCTTTCGTGAGGGTATTGGAAATTATGGCAACAAAACATCTTTTTATTAGTTCGTACACGTCCTTTTTCTCTGGCTTTGGTAACTGCTGAATCTAAAATTGCAATTAAAATATGTATTTGTGAACATTAAAGAGAAATAACTTATGAAAACCTTTCAATTCATTATTTCTTAAACGTTACAAAACAGTCCTATTTTATTTAATAAAAGTAAAACTTACAGATTCTTTAAAAATATTTATCTCCTAAATATTTTTTCTTCTGCTTTGGAGGATTTCTCACCTCTATAAAGACGGTTTTCCACTAAACGGACAGTTGAGTTTATGTTTTGTTTGTGTTTTCTGGGACTTGAAAACAAAAACAAAACTAAGACAAACCCAAAACTTTTGTTTCCATCAAGCGGATTAACTTTTGTTCCAGTTTTGTTTTTGTTTTCGGTCCTTTTCCACTGGTTGTCGCAAGGAAGAACACATGTTTTCAATATTTTATTTATATTTGTAATACTTATTTATTTTTTAAGATAGGTCCAATTTCAAAATATATATAAAAGTAGTTTAAAAGATGTATGTGACATCATAAAAATATTAAAAGTACAATATTTGGAATTAACCTAGTATGTATCTGACATACAGATATATACTCTAAAAATAAATTGCTTATTAATAATTACATATCTATAAAAAAATACGTTATTTACTTACCAATTTAGTTACCAATTTGGTTCAAAATTTAGACCACACAACACGACCGTTTCCAGTAAACAGACTTAGTTTCAAAACACGTCGAAACCTTTTGATGTTATCGCTTCTGAGCGGGACTCGAGAAACAAAACTCAAACTGCCCCAAAACACGCCAGTCTTCAAAAAGTTTGCGATAAGTTGCAGTTTTGTTTTTTTTTCGACACGAGTTTCTGTTTTGTTCTTGGTTTGTCCGTTTAGTGAAAAACCGCCATTACAATAATAATTGTGTTGACATCATCTTGAATTTGCAGCATATTAAGCTATATTCGGGCGGTCGACTGGTTTAAATATATTTCATGCGGCTTGAAAACGGTTTGTACTATTTTCATTTGAGTAACCAAACAATGACGTCACGTTGAATTAGGTTTAAACCAGCTGCATCTGTTTTTGAAACGTTTCATTAAGAACGGTTCAAGGAAATACAAATGTCATTAATGTCAAAAATAGTATGGAACATCATAGAGCATACATAATCAAATTAATGATAAAAAAGATGATTTATGGTTATAAGAAAAATTAGAAAATGCATAATTATGAAGGTCTATAATTTTAATAATTTTTGAAAATATGATCCTGTAATTCTAAGTAACTGGTTAAAGTTGGATTCTAAATAACGATCTACTTTGCATAAAACTCTGGTAATATTATAATATGAGCTTCTTTTTGACATAGGCAAAATATTATCTGTTGCTAGAGATTTACAAACTCACAAATCGTGTATGTCAGTGACATCACTGTTTTAAAATCATCTATTTGAACGCTTTCAAAATATATGACGTAGTATCAAAACTGGTTCTAAAAGTTATTAAAAATATTTTTAAACCAAAGAGACCGCTCGAATATGGCTTTAGTTAGCTTTTAATAATAGGTACGTCATTTGACAGCAGGTCTAAATGAAAGGGATTCTTTGAATGCAAATCGAAAATATAAAATTTAACATATTATTGTTAGGTTATATTAGTTAAAAATAAACAAATTGCTTCTTAGTTTTTGGATTTTTAAATAATTTAATGTTAATTATACTTATTTTGCCTTTTCCTTTGCATCGAAAGTGTAGCACTGATCTACACTACTTCTGAAAATATCGTTCCATTTATACAAATTGTATGGATGGAACGATATTTTTATAAGTGGCGTAGCTCAGTGCAAAGGATGCAAAGGAAAAACCTAATATCTGCAACAACTTCAGAACATAAAACAACAAAAATTAAAAACTACTTGCAAAGACTCATAGGCCGTTCGTAATTTTTGAAGGCAGTCATTTTCGTTTTTACTTATCTTAATTTTGACCATGGTCACTTTCAAGTGACAGTCATTAATTACTTTAAATGTTATTTCGTTTGTTTGTGTATCTTGTGTGTGTGCATTCCTGTTGTGTCTCCAGTCATGTAAAAGTTTTCCTAGTCTCCTAATTTGGTTACTAGGTAGACTTTCTCCAACTAGTAGTCTAATCTATTTGATCTGTTCTGCAGCAGGAGGTACTTTTTAAACATAGTAAATAATATTATTAATAATAAACACTATTTAAAGATGAATACATTTTGTAATTTTTTTGTCATTGCCCCTTACCTGTCTCTTACACCACTAGGGTGTACCTATTTTCCATATTCCCTTAATTATAGATTACCTTACAATGTTTGAATGAATATAACATTTTACCCATGAAAAATCTAATTTCGTTTTTAACTCTTTTTCAATTTCATTTGAAACAATTGGTACCTATATTACAATTGATTATCAAAGAAAATTTCTAATAAAGTTATAGCAAATCCTACTTAAACTACTGGTTGTTCTGCAGGATAAATTAACTTTTCTTGAGATTGATCTCTCTCTAAAATCTAAAACCGACCTGATGTCCCCAAATTTATTTTCCAATGCATCCTGATTTAAAATTCTGCCCTTTTGTGATTCAATTTTTTTTCTTCCTTTAGAGTGGCTATTAGAGGTAGGTGTATGTAAGAAATAGCCAATCTCTAATCATTTCAAAAGTCCTTTGCCAATACTACATGTGTAGATTCTTTACTCTGCATACATTTTACTTTTCTAGTAGGTAGGAACTTTATGCTGCCATTAAAGCTGTCGACATTCATCTACCTACTTAATGAACAAAAGTAGCTGTAACAATGGATCTCTGTTCCAATTCACCTAAAATAATTATAGTCATTTTGTAATATATTATTGAACACACACATTATACAGTGGTTTTCTTAATAAATTGGAAATTACTTACCTCTAGAAGGAAATGTGTACAAAAACGTGAGTTTGGTTCCAGAAATTGCTTCAGGCAAAAAATAATATGCAAAAATAAACATTCCTCCCCAAAGAAAATTAATTAAACAACAAAATCAGACTCAAAGAAATAAACGGGGCCCAAATTAAATTAATTTTAATAAATTGCACACGTTCATAACAACATTCATAACATTGTCAGTTGTCAGTTTTAATCGATACGTCGACGTCAAAAAACCAGCAACATCAGCGACCTCTTAGCTTAGATTGGTGTTAGTTTTATTGGAGGGAGATAAATATATGTAAAGATCAATGTAAAAGAGAAAGAAAGTCATATATGTAATTTAAATGGACCACCGAACAATTTTTCCTATTAAGTTACACGTCTCTGTTGTCTCTGCAGTCATTTAAATGTATCTTCTCGTTTACAATAATTAATTTTTTACTGTAGTTGGAAACTGAAATATTGAAATCTAAAACAACAGACAATAATTTAGAAAATATGTTTCTAGAAGAAAAGAACTTACCAAACGCATTCAAACGTATGAATAGTTTACAAATTCTTTAAAATCTCAAATACATACAAGAGAAAGTGACAAGTGGCATTTTTTATGTTTTGTTGGTTTTTTATGACTTATGACAAGCGAATGGCTACGTTCGAAATCAATATGATGTTCACAGTACTTCTCGTGGATACTTTTTTAGCAAATTACTTTATTACGTTGTGTTATCATAACAGGTAGGTTAAATAAGTAAGTAACAAATAGAAGTTTTGAGAGGTTTTGAATTCCCTCAAAAACTAATGTTATTACGTTCCCTTAAAACAACATCGCCGAAAGGCTTGGCAACATTATGTGCTAGTTGGGCGGCCTTAAAGAAAAAACAGATATTTTTCTTTAACCTTGTTAACCTCTAGCAAGTTGGTATGTAAGTAAGGTTGGTTAAATCAATTTATTTTAAGCACACGTACACGCAATTTCCAGACACCCTTATAATGATACTTAAAAAATTCTTTGATTTTTTCTGTATAGTTCACTTTCTAATAAATAAACTAATGCATTAATTAAATAAAACTTATTTCAAATAAAAATATGATGTTTAGTATTGTATTTAGATTGTTTACTACAAACTACAATATTATATTTATGTAAAATTGGTAATGTAAATAAATAAGAAAAGTATATTTATATTATTAAATATATTACTTTTATTAGGTAACCTACCTACATTTCTGATAATATACCCTTCCACCCTTCCTTATGTTTCAAACGAGGTATAGCATTTAGTGATCAGTAATCGTAACCGAGTTTTATTTTGATTATTTGCATTTTTTTTGTGAATATAGATAATTTCAAATTTGCACAAATATATTCACACAAAGATAATATTTGTTCACCCGGCAAGAATATTAAATAAACACATTTATTGCTCTTCTTTATAGACACAGAGCTGTCCATAAATCACTGCCCTTTCAAACAGAAACCAGCTACATTATAGTGAGATAATATAATAAATGGCCAAACAACGTCATACAATTTCCCGGCACATTACGAAACATAAAGACCCGCGGTCGGTAATAAGGAACATCTGTTATTAAAAAGGACATCAGCGTGTTCGAGTATGATACCGACGTTCATCCCTACTGGGGGAGTTTTGCGACTAACTCCTTAGGGATATAGTTTATCGGATGTAATTGTGTAAGTATAAGTCATCGTGTTTTATGTTTATAGTGAGATTTTTTTAAGGTCCTATATGTTTATCGACCCACTAGGGAGAAATGGAGTTAATTATAACTCCCTAGGTTCAAAATAAAATTGAATTTTGACATATAAAGTGACATTTTTTGTAATCGCAGAAAGTGTCAAAACGATCTACTTTATGCGACTAGTTGCATAAAGTAGAAAATTATGCAACTCATTACGAAAAGTTGATTATGTCACCAGATACGAAATGAAAATAAATAAAAATGCCCTTTTTTGGTTTTTAAATCAAAATTTACATTGCTTTTGAAAGGTTATATCGAAGAATGAAAGGTTGGCAATATATAAAAATAGAATTTGTTAGGAAACTAACGATTTGTAATTCTGGTTCCGTCGCTAATTTAAACAATCTTGATCCATTCTAAATTTGCACAAAATCATCAAAGCACTATTTTACACGACACTGGCATGGCTTTATAGAGAAAAAACTAAAAATATTCACTTTCTTGAAAACTAGTTTAAAAAGAAAATGAAAACTGTTTGCCCTAATGATATTGGAAAATTAAAAGTATCAGATTAGTGTGAAGTAAGGAATAGTCATATTAGACGATTTGACATTTACTTACAATAACCCCGACAACACACCAAATCCCAGAGATATCCGCAGAATATCTTTTGTGGATATCCAATATATCCACAGGATATCAGAAATATTCCGTGGATCTAATATGGATATCCAAATGTCCGTCTATATCCAGGATATAGAAGATATCCTAATGGATATTCAGCAAAATATCTAAATGGGTATCTTCCAGAAAATACAAGAAATCACAGAGATATCCACAGAATATATTTTGTGGATATTCAATATATCCAATATGGATATCCAACCAAATGTCCGTCTATATCCCAGGATATAGAAGATATTCGGATATTCAGCAAAATATTTTATGGGTATCTTTAGTAGAGGTTCATAAGTAACCAATGATTATTGAATAACGTCGAAAGAAAATAGCAGAGATAAAAAATATTTTCAACACTCAAAATATTTTCAACACTCTGCCTTTGATTTTGCCCACTAAGGAGAAAGTCATACTTATTAGGACTCTTCAGCAATAATTGAAAATTCTCGACTCCAGTCTCTAATGGAGTAATTAGGACACACATTTCGATCGAACTCAATTAGGGCGGGTCGAGCATGAGTAGATGCGATAGTGGTAACGCCATCTATACTTAGTAAGCAGAATCAAATAACATCTAGTGGATATCCACGATGGTTTGCGTTCGCCCTAGACTTTGATATATTTAGTGGATGTTCATGGGATATTGAATACACCTTAAAAACATTAATTTTAAATATCTGAACGGTAATATTAGCCACAATAGCGAGCACAATGGCGTAATTTTTTAATAATTTGCTATATAATTACTACTATTTAGACATTTGCATGTCTATAAATTACATTTCATGGATATAAAATAGATATCTACCATGGACTGGACATTAAGTGGATATTGGGATGTTCAGTAGATATCCAAAGGATTTGGTGTGCTGTCTGGGACTAGGTATTTATTTTCTTAAAAAAAATCCCTAAATACAGGATAATAAAATGACTTAGTTGTAAAGAAACACGAAAAAAGTGTCTTATGATATGTAATTTAACGTTTAGCTAGCCCGACAACACAAGTGGTTGAAATGAAATATCATTTTACAGGTAGTTATGCAACTAACAATGCATGGAATAGGGATGGACGCTATTTTATGTCACATTTTTTGAAAGCTAGTGAGAATTATAAACTCTAGCTTTATCAAAAAGAAATTAATAGAAACTTATACAAAATTTAATTAGAGTAAAAGAGAATTGTTGTAACCTTTAAAAAAAATAAGATTCAACATATTGCGACGAAAGTCTAATTTATTTTTAGTTTATTTATTAAAAAACACACTATTTACAATTTATTTCAGACGTACTATTTAATTTATATAATACTTAGACACTAACTAACAATTCTAATGTATTTCTTACACTTTAACTTTTCAATACAATGTTCTATATTAAACTGTCTATGCTCAACTGAACTGGGTGCCGATACGTCGGCTATTTATATTAATCCGACTCCGCTACTGGAAGATACGAGAGGCTCTCGAACATTCCATTTGTATGACTAAACGGCACTCCCCGCCGTTCCAGCTGTTTCTAGTACATCAGCGGCAGGCATTCCGTCGCATTCTTGTATATTCGAGACGCGAGCCGGCTGTTTCCACACGTCAGCGTTGCTTCGATCACGAGTCGGTTGCCATGTGAAGGTTGCGTGCGTACACAGGGTCGGATTAGGAATTTCATGACAATATATACTTATAAAAATGAATTAGTTTATTCAAATAAAAAAGAAAATGTTCAGGCATTATATGTTTTAGTTCAAGTGTGAACCCACCCAGCAAACAATGATATGGAGGAAACTTATTGGCCGATGATTAAAATTATGGTACAAAAATACGGCAATTAATCATTGCATAATAAGCAGTTTAGTTCAACATTTAAGGCCATATTTACATTCATTGGCACTTTTTTACTGCATATTAAGTGGAAATTAATGTTATTACAATCATACTTTTCTCAAGCGTTTTTAAGGCACATTTTTTCACCTGAGCGGACAATAACATTTTAAATTACATCATGTTTGCTGGGCCGGAACTACGATGTGTATGGACTGTTCGATTCGATTAATTTCACAATGTTGGTATATCTGTCGGACAAAAATGTTACACAAAATGCGTGGGTTGTGCCTTGTCAAAAGCGTGTTGTATAGTTTTCACTTCATGTTTATTTGGGTGTGGCGAGTTGTAACTTTACTGGCTTTATGTGAAAACTTTGTGAGTGCCAATAATATGTAAAATAGAAGAGAAATTCTAAATAGAACATATTATTATATATTTTGCTAACTGATGCATATCCCGCCGAATATTGCAAAAGGGTAAAGTTACTATTTAGAGCTTGGGTTTAAAATAACCGATATGAGTTGATTTTACCTTGAACAGTATTAGCATTTGCATTCGTTAAATTAGACATTAAAAACTGTATGTTTTAGTCAATCATGGTAAATATGAAAATCAGACGTTTAAGTAGAAGACAGAGAAACAAAAAAGATAAAACTTGTACAAATAATAATTGTATGCACAGATTGTGATGAATTTGGTAAATGTCTAGGTTGAGCTCATTTCGATTACACAAAAACTAAGCATAGGTACTTGTAGGTATTGCCATTGTTAACAAAAAGTTCCATATCTTGTGCAAATGAATAATAAAAACACAAATAATTTTTTAAAGAAAAATATGCCATTTATTCCATTAATTTTGCGAATAGGGATACTGGGTGGGTAAAACAACGTCAATAGTTATAATATAAAATATTCTTGGGGCAAGGAAATTTAATACAAATGAATTGCTGTAAATTTAAAAATAGTAACGCCCTCTATTTTATGTCTCAAGTAAAGTGCATCTCATTATAACAAAAATATCATAATGTTTTTCTAATTTCACATCGTTTTTGTTTTATGTTTCCATCTTCTTGCATTTTGAAAACATACTACAAAATGCTTTCATTAGACATCGCAGGATTGCATTAGAAAAATTTTAACTTCCAAATTAACCTCTTCCCCCCTTCCGAACTAACTTACAATATAAAGTATTTTCGTTTTTAGTTAACGCCTAATCTGGACCATTTATTACTTCAAATTTCAATTGTAAAACGACTATGACAGACGGACAGACAGAGATACATAAATGTTTCTTATTGCAAAATTTGGATACTAATGCGCAAATTCATTAAAAAATTCTTTGTTTTTGTCTTACAAACTTAACCGTTTTTTTCATGTTTCGTCTTTTTTAAATTTAAATTTGATATTGTTTTATCACGAGAGAAACGAGATGATACAAGACAAGAGAAAGGCTCTCTCGAGCATAGAAGTACCTTCTTGTCCTACGAGACGAGACGAGACGAGACGAGACGAGACGAGACGAGACGAGACGAGACGAGACGAGACGAGACGAGACGAGACGAGACGAGACGAGACGAGACGAGACGAGACGAGACGAGACGAGACGAGACGAGACGAGACGGAGACGGAGACGGAGACGGAGACGGAGACGGAGACGGAGACGGAGACGGAGACGGAGACGGAGACGGAGACGGAGACGGAGACGGAGACGGAGACGGAGACGGAGACGGAGACGGAGACGGAGACGGAGACGGAGACGGAGACGGAGACGGAGACGGAGACGGAGACGGAGACGGAGACGGAGACGGAGACGGAGACGGAGACGGAGACGGAGACGGAGACGGAGACGGAGACGGAGACGGAGACGGAGACGGAGACGGAGACGGAGACGGAGACGGAGACGGAGACGGAGACGGAGACGGAGACGGAGACGGAGACGGAGACGGAGACGGAGACGGAGACGGAGACGGAGACGGAGACGGAGACGGAGACGGAGACGGAGACGGAGACGGAGACGGAGACGGAGACGGAGACGGAGACGGAGACGGAGACGGAGACGGAGACGGAGACGGAGACGGAGACGGAGACGGAGACGGAGACGGAGACGGAGACGGAGACGGAGACGGAGACGGAGACGGAGACGGAGACGGAGACGGAGACGGAGACGGAGACGGAGACGGAGACGGAGACGGAGACGGAGACGGAGACGGAGACGGAGACGGAGACGGAGACGGAGACGGAGACGGAGACGGAGACGGAGACGGAGACGGAGACGGAGACGGAGACGGAGACGGAGACGGAGACGGAGACGGAGACGGAGACGGAGACGGAGACGGAGACGGAGACGGAGACGGAGACGGAGACGGAGACGGAGACGGAGACGGAGACGGAGACGGAGACGGAGACGGAGACGGAGACGGAGACGGAGACGGAGACGGAGACGGAGACGGAGACGGAGACGGAGACGGAGACGGAGACGGAGACGGAGACGGAGACGGAGACGGAGACGGAGACGGAGACGGAGACGGAGACGGAGACGGAGACGGAGACGGAGACGGAGACGGAGACGGAGACGGAGACGGAGACGGAGACGGAGACGGAGACGGAGACGGAGACGGAGACGGAGACGGAGACGGAGACGGAGACGGAGACGGAGACGGAGACGGAGACGGAGACGGAGACGGAGACGGAGACGGAGACGGAGACGGAGACGGAGACGGAGACGGAGACGGAGACGGAGACGGAGACGGAGACGGAGACGGAGACGGAGACGGAGACGGAGACGGAGACGGAGACGGAGACGGAGACGGAGACGGAGACG
The DNA here is from genome assembly GCA_927349885.1 of Psylliodes chrysocephalus. Classification (NCBI taxonomy): domain Eukaryota; kingdom Metazoa; phylum Arthropoda; class Insecta; order Coleoptera; family Chrysomelidae; genus Psylliodes; species Psylliodes chrysocephalus. The sequence continues at coordinate 61,000,123 of OV651819.1, read as the reverse complement.
GAGACGGAGACGGAGACGGAGACGGAGACGGAGACGGAGACGGAGACGGAGACGGAGACGGAGACGGAGACGGAGACGGAGACGGAGACGGAGACGGAGACGGAGACGGAGACGGAGACGGAGACGGAGACGGAGACGGAGACGGAGACGGAGACGGAGACGGAGACGGAGACGGAGACGGAGACGGAGACGGAGACGGAGACGGAGACGGAGACGGAGACGGAGACGGAGACGGAGACGGAGACGGAGACGGAGACGGAGACGGAGACGGAGACGGAGACGGAGACGGAGACGGAGACGGAGACGGAGACGGAGACGGAGACGGAGACGGAGACGGAGACGGAGACGGAGACGGAGACGGAGACGGAGACGGAGACGGAGACGGAGACGGAGACGGAGACGGAGACGGAGACGGAGACGGAGACGGAGACGGAGACGGAGACGGAGACGGAGACGGAGACGGAGACGGAGACGGAGACGGAGACGGAGACGGAGACGGAGACGGAGACGGAGACGGAGACGGAGACGGAGACGGAGACGGAGACGGAGACGGAGACGGAGACGGAGACGGAGACGGAGACGGAGACGGAGACGGAGACGGAGACGGAGACGGAGACGGAGACGGAGACGGAGACGGAGACGGAGACGGAGACGGAGACGGAGACGGAGACGGAGACGGAGACGGAGACGGAGACGGAGACGGAGACGGAGACGGAGACGGAGACGGAGACGGAGACGGAGACGGAGACGGAGACGGAGACGGAGACGGAGACGGAGACGGAGACGGAGACGGAGACGGAGACGGAGACGGAGACGGAGACGGAGACGGAGACGGAGACGGAGACGGAGACGGAGACGGAGACGGAGACGGAGACGGAGACGGAGACGGAGACGGAGACGGAGACGGAGACGGAGACGGAGACGGAGACGGAGACGGAGACGGAGACGGAGACGGAGACGGAGACGGAGACGGAGACGGAGACGGAGACGGAGACGGAGACGGAGACGGAGACGGAGACGGAGACGGAGACGGAGACGGAGACGGAGACGGAGACGGAGACGGAGACGGAGACGGAGACGGAGACGGAGACGGAGACGGAGACGGAGACGGAGACGGAGACGGAGACGGAGACGGAGACGGAGACGGAGACGGAGACGGAGACGGAGACGGAGACGGAGACGGAGACGGAGACGGAGACGGAGACGGAGACGGAGACGGAGACGGAGACGGAGACGGAGACGGAGACGGAGACGGAGACGGAGACGGAGACGGAGACGGAGACGGAGACGGAGACGGAGACGGAGACGGAGACGGAGACGGAGACGGAGACGGAGACGGAGACGGAGACGGAGACGGAGACGGAGACGGAGACGGAGACGGAGACGGAGACGGAGACGGAGACGGAGACGGAGACGGAGACGGAGACGGAGACGGAGACGGAGACGGAGACGGAGACGGAGACGGAGACGGAGACGGAGACGGAGACGGAGACGGAGACGGAGACGGAGACGGAGACGGAGACGGAGACGGAGACGGAGACGGAGACGGAGACGGAGACGGAGACGGAGACGGAGACGGAGACGGAGACGGAGACGGAGACGGAGACGGAGACGGAGACGGAGACGGAGACGGAGACGGAGACGGAGACGGAGACGGAGACGGAGACGGAGACGGAGACGGAGACGGAGACGGAGACGGAGACGGAGACGGAGACGGAGACGGAGACGGAGACGGAGACGGAGACGGAGACGGAGACGGAGACGGAGACGGAGACGGAGACGGAGACGGAGACGGAGACGGAGACGGAGACGGAGACGGAGACGGAGACGGAGACGGAGACGGAGACGGAGACGGAGACGGAGACGGAGACGGAGACGGAGACGGAGACGGAGACGGAGACGGAGACGGAGACGGAGACGGAGACGGAGACGGAGACGGAGACGGAGACGGAGACGGAGACGGAGACGGAGACGGAGACGGAGACGGAGACGGAGACGGAGACGGAGACGGAGACGGAGACGGAGACGGAGACGGAGACGGAGACGGAGACGGAGACGGAGACGGAGACGGAGACGGAGACGGAGACGGAGACGGAGACGGAGACGGAGACGGAGACGGAGACGGAGACGGAGACGGAGACGGAGACGGAGACGGAGACGGAGACGGAGACGGAGACGGAGACGGAGACGGAGACGGAGACGGAGACGGAGACGGAGACGGAGACGGAGACGGAGACGGAGACGGAGACGGAGACGGAGACGGAGACGGAGACGGAGACGGAGACGGAGACGGAGACGGAGACGGAGACGGAGACGGAGACGGAGACGGAGACGGAGACGGAGACGGAGACGGAGACGGAGACGGAGACGGAGACGGAGACGGAGACGGAGACGGAGACGGAGACGGAGACGGAGACGGAGACGGAGACGGAGACGGAGACGGAGACGGAGACGGAGACGGAGACGGAGACGGAGACGGAGACGGAGACGGAGACGGAGACGGAGACGGAGACGGAGACGGAGACGGAGACGGAGACGGAGACGGAGACGGAGACGGAGACGGAGACGGAGACGGAGACGGAGACGGAGACGGAGACGGAGACGGAGACGGAGACGGAGACGGAGACGGAGACGGAGACGGAGACGGAGACGGAGACGGAGACGGAGACGGAGACGGAGACGGAGACGGAGACGGAGACGGAGACGGAGACGGAGACGGAGACGGAGACGGAGACGGAGACGGAGACGGAGACGGAGACGGAGACGGAGACGGAGACGGAGACGGAGACGGAGACGGAGACGGAGACGGAGACGAGACCAGAGAGGCCATTCTCTCGTTTCGTCTTGTCTCGCGGCATCACTAAAGGCAATGCGGCCCCCGAACGAAAATTCGTCTTGGAGCCGCCTTTGCTTCTATGTTGACTTGTTGAAAATTTTTTTTTTATTAATCGGGCATTGAAATTTGTTTTTTTTATGCTACAATAATCTTTGCATATTTAGTAGGTATTTAATTAAAATAAATGTTTTTTTCTTCAAAAATTAAAACCTCTCGCTTTTCTTTTCAAAAAATTGGCAGCCCTATAATAAAACAATACTCATGTCTAAACAAAACATGAAGATCCACCTAAGCAAGCATTATTTATGTAGTTTTCACCTTAATTTCTAAATACATATTCTGCTTCCCATATAAAAAGTTCACAACGCATGAATATCAAAAACCAACAACTCAAATCTATAATTATTTAGAATATAGGCTTGTTTCTGCTAGTGACTGGACAGGGACATAATGAAAAAAAAAATAAAATAACTCCATATCTTCTTCTTACAAATTAGAAATTCATTAATTGTTGGCCTTTTACAGCATAACCCGTTTAATAACCTTTTGTGTAACATGTATACCATGTTTCAGAAACATTTGCAGTGAAATATTTAACTAAAATATTTCGGAAATATTTCAGAAACTTGTGCTTGAAATGTTATATGTTTGAAACTTTTGAAATATTTCTGAAACATTTCTGAAATAATGTGTGCTGTATGGGAATATAATTTTTTGTAGCACCCTGTAGTAGCTTGCGGCTATTATAGGAAACGTACAGATAGAAAAAGAAGTGAAATGTTACTCATCGCTCTACTGTGTGCTGCGGTCGTTATAAGTAAAAGTACAAGTAAAAGAAGATGGAATAGTCCCGAAATGTCTGGAAATGTCAAGAATATTCTAGATGACAGTTCGAGAAGGGTCAAGCAAGCTCAGTGGCGGCTCGTGGGGTGGTTTACAGTGACAGAATATAGGTATCAGTACAGATGTATGAAAAAACTTTCAGTGTTTTAGAAAGTTTATAATATACCTTTCTAAAACACTGACAGTTTTTTACCTATATCTGTACCGGGATCTATATTCTGCTACTGTGAACCCCCAAAATTTTAGTCACGAGCCGCCCCTGAGCAAGCAATATAAGGATGAGCCTAACGTCAGTTTTCAGTTTTATGATAGACGTTATCCGTTAAAGTTATCAGTTGTATAATTATTGTTAAAGTTGAGTTAAAATAAATTGAGATACCAAAAACCTGTGTAACAATATTTTATAGCAAATAAATCTGGAATCACGTGATTTAAACAGAACTTTCATAATAAAAATTATATATTTTGTATGTAAATTATAACATGGGATTATTGATTTCTCAGAACTTGAAAGTATTTTATTTCTTATAAAAACTACAAAACTAAGGAATTCAAATGTATTTGAAATATCGTTCCGTAGTACTATGGCATGCACTTGAGTGTACATTAAGAATCATCAATCAAAATAATTTAGAGATTATAGGCATATTCTTTAGTAAATTTAAAACTATTATCAGAAACATCTAGTCAAATATTTTATTAAAAAAGGAAAATAAATCCAAACTTAAATGTGACCAAAACGTAAAATAAATGAAAACAAGAAATTATTTGTGCCATATGTGTTACAAAATAAAACGAGCGACCGCTTTTCCTCGGAAAACAACTACTCCTTTAATAATTCCGCAACAGACATTGAATTATATCCAAAGAAAAACAACAAAGATAAAAAAATTATATTTGAACATTCAAACTTTGATCTTGCTTACCAAAGAGAACGTTATTCGGTTTTGTCCTTATTAGGACTCATCAGCAAGGAATAGACATTTTCGATTTCGGTCACTAAAGGAATCTACCATTACCTGCACAAGTATCCAAAATCTGCCCGTAATGAGTTTTCTTGGCATTTTCTTGTATTATTGAGCATAACTTGATGTGATTTATCAGTTGTTATTTTCATCTAAATATATATTTTCAGTTTTACAATGAATATAGAACTAGGAAATAAAGGAGTAACATCTTGACAATAATTACAAAATGTAAACAAAGTTATGGAAGTTTGTAGGCGGCCGTGACAATACCGATGTTGACGTTATAAAACCAGCGCACCGCTTCACCTATATTCTTACACCATGACCCTTTCCTGAATTTTACATTCACTTAACCTGCGAATATATGGAGAAACATGATTTCTTTAAGGAATAATACAAGTAAAGTTTCTCTTGGTTATACTCAGTAAGAAACATAAACTATAGGTACTGTTGTTGTTCTTTTTAGTGTCGTTTGTAAAATGTTGATGGGATCCTAAAGAATAAAATAGCCATTAAGATTCTTAATGTCACGGTAGCGTAGGTGTCTACGGCGATGCATTCATTTGCGAGCCAATTTTCTGGTAAAACTAGACACGGTTTCGAATCCTACTGAAGACCATGTGGAATTTATTTGCATGGTTCTCTATAGGATGTGAACCTTTGTGCTTAAATTTCCTCCTCGTCTTCAGATTCTTTGCTGTCCTCTTCAAAAACTCGCTTTGGCTGCTGCAGTTCCATTTTTTGTTTTAAAGAGTAACCAAATCTTGGTTTGGTAAAAAGCTCTTAAGACATGGTAGAGTAAAGAATCGTCTGTTGGGGCGGGTAGCCTAGATAACACTGTTAAAGAAGCCATATGAATCGTCTGTTGGGGCGGGTAGCCTAGATAACACTGTTAAAGAAGCCATATTAAAACTCGGATGTTAGCGAATATTATTTTATTACAATTTTTTAATATAGATCTTCGGAAAAGTCGACTGATCCAAATCCATTGAAATTTTCGGAATGTTGGAGGAATGTTTTCAAGTAGTTCTTTTATTCCCATTTCAGTAAATTGACTCATAGTATCGTATCCTGTTAAAGTATGGGAGCATGTTAGTTTCTGGTTCCGGCTTTTAACTATCTTTTAGACACAATGCTAGGTGAGACAGCGTGCTTTTTGGCCGCGTCCACGAGTGAGTTCGAGCCCACTGGAGTTGTACAGTATATTTTTTCTACAACTCACTAACAAAAATCGAAAAATCGAAAAATCGAAAAATCGAAAAATCGAAAAATCAAAAAATCGAAAAATCGAAAAATCGAAAAAATCGAAAAATCGGAAAATCGAAAACCGAAAAATCGAAAAATTAAAAATCGAAAAAACAAAATTCGAAAAATCAAAAAAGAAATTCCGGAACGAAAATAAACCTAACACCCCCCCACTCCGACCGGCACAGGGTGCGGCGTTGAAAGCCGTGCATCGTCTAACGTCGGCAGACTTCGGCACGGTGTTTGTGTTCTTGCGACTAGACGTATGCGTGTAGACTAGCTGCTAACTGCTCATAACTGATTCTATCTCTTTTAGACACAATTTCGGAAAAATTGAATTTGAAAATGAATAATGATCCACAAGAATCCACAATAAAATGTGGGACCACCATATTAGCGGTATTTTCCAGATATTTAGAGGATATCAAGTCTCAAACCTATGTTTCTTATTTCAGTTACCATAAACCTATAGTTTCAGTGATAAAAATTCCTGAATAACCTATGTATTGTAAGATAATAAAAATATTTTAAAATATATTAACTTCTCATTTATTCAATGAAAGAAAAAAATTGTTTTCTTATGGGTCACCACGCTCAAAAAGTGTAACTTGAATTAATATCAAAGAAAAAACTTGAATTAATATCAAAGAAAAAAAATACTGCATAAATAAAATAAATACATAAATAATTATAATTGCATAAGTTGTTAAAAAATGCTATGCAATGGCTTTATCGCGGCAGTCCCCGAGTGCCACACGTATTTTTTTTGTTTTTTTAAGAATTATTTGTTTTTGTTACTTTAGAATAATTTATTTTTTTGTTTAAGCCTTTGTGCCTGTTTCGCTATATGTATTTTTGTTTTGTGTAGTTTTTAAATTAATAAAAGAAATATGTTTCGTTGAGCTCAGGACCGGAGCGAGCGGAGGGGAGAATTTCGGAAAAAAAGGCGTGTTTTTTTTGACGATCTTAACGACTTTCGGCAAGAAGGTGACGAAGGCATGATTTTTTAACGATTTTAATGACTCCTGAGTAAAAATTGGGCATGGCAAACCCAAAATTTTCTGCCTTCGGCGGTTAGCCTCCGACGGCCCCTGCGCGGGGGTTGTAATTGACCTTTACCATGTTGCCCCCCCTCCCTCCCCCCCAGCAATGAATCCTGGGTACGCCACTGCTCCAGTCTGCTTGATATTTCGAAATATTTAACAAATTGTTAGGAAATTACTTATGTCAAAATTAAAATTGCTAATATATTAATGTTAGTAGTAAAAAAAATTCTATATATACCTTGGCTGAGAAAGCTATTATTTACCTCGCACATTATATCCCTCGGCGCTACGCGCCTCACTCAGGATATAAAAGTGCTCGGTAAATAATAGCTCACTTCTCACCCTAGGTATATAATGTACTATTAAAATACACCAAAAGAATAAACACATCGTTATCGTTAGAGTCAATAACACATGTAGAAAAACCTTCAGTTTTAGCAAAGAAATGCATGAAGTAGAATTCTAGTGTCGGCTTCTTCATGGTTTAATTCTAATAGTCCTCGGTTTGCTTCACAAAATATGTCAATATTGGATTTAAAGTCTATAATGTTATTGAATCCGCCACTCGTTAGAAATTGTATCTTAGAATCAGTGAATAAATAAATTCCATTGTTGTGAAAACGAGATATGTCTCAATTCTGCGTATAGTGGGAATAGGTGATTCTGAATTGCTTTCTTCTCAAGAAATTTTATTTTTTCTTGTCTTCTTTATTTTATGTATCAAAATTTGTCTATCAAATTAGATTTATTTTAATATATCACCGTGTGTACAGTATTGTAGTTGATTAATTTTTACTTTATTGCAAAAACTACTCTATAATTGTAAACGTTTCATTGGGGACACACTGTACGTGGAGGATAAAAAAAACTGTTGGGATTTATGGGAAAGGTAATAAAAATCTAAAAAATTTAATTTGTATATAATTTAATTTACCAGACCTATTTATATGTATATATAAAATCCTTATTTTATTTTTCTACTCATTAAACTATAGAGTAAAGAAATATCAAATTATACAGAAATAAAATCTGCGAAGTATTTCAAAATATAAAATTTTACAAAGAGTAACGATTCATCTTTTTTAAGGTGCTTCAAAATTAAAACAAATATTACCAATACGTATACATACTGACCAAATTATTTGAGTTTTTCAACCAAAAGTATGATTGGATTATAACATTTTATAAGAATGTATTAAAGAAAATGAATACTGGAACATTCACTAAAAAACGTTTGTAATGTGCGCTACATTTTTATCACAAGCGAACACTAGCGCTGACATTTAACAACGTCATTTGACAATAAAATTTGATGACATTTGGTAGTTGATAATGACATATGACATTTGAGAATAACATGACATTTGACAATTACATATGACATTTGACAAAAATTAAAAAGGGTGAAATTAAAGACGATAATGACAATAAGGAATAAATATTTCAAATATTGTTTTTAAACGTTTTATAGTGGATGTTCATAGGTATTGTAAAACATTTGGGAGTCTAATATGGGTGCCACCAGGTGCCAAGGGGCGAACTGCATCCATCAATCATAAGAACCATATTAAATTTCTTATACTGTCCATTTAAGTCGGTACCATATGGGAAACTTTTTTAGTTTTAGTTTTACAACCTAAAATATATTCATCAGACTTTAAATTTTTTCAGTCATATATTATAAGGTTGGTCGAAAAATATGAATTTTATGCAAGAGTAAAGTACCTTGGTTTATAACAATGTCAAAAATTATTATTAAGAAAAGTTATTCAGAATTAAAAACTACACTTAAATAATCATTTCTTGTATTTTATAAATTCTAACTAGTGTTTTGAAGTTTACTGTAAAAATTTGTCGGTGTATCCAAATTAAATATCAATTAACTTTCTTAACTTTCTTCAATTTTTTTAATGTATTCTGGTTAACTGTTAGATGGATATATTACCGTAGTTTTTAATTCTGATTAACTTTCCTTAATAATCATTTGTTAAAAATAAAGGTACTTTATGGTTCATATTTTTCGACAAACCTCGTAGGTACATGACTGAACAAATTTTACGTTTTAGACCATGCAGAATTTTTATAAAGAATAACTTTTTTCATAAAACTAGTAATAAAAAAGTTTCCTATATGGCGCCGACTTAAGTAGAAACACTGTATTTTAAATTAAATAAACCTTATCTAGCGTTAAGGTTATATTCACAAATTTTTACCTTTGTGACCTTGGAAAAGGGCGCCGTCCATGCATAGACCATTATTTTTCAGGTAGGCATTCCAAACAAAATGGTTGTCTTGGGGCGCATTGGTAATGGGTTGCGACATACGATTAGTCTAAGATCCGAAGTAAGGTCGACCTTCACCCATCTGTTTAATGGATGAAAGTTTATTTTTATTAAATAAAATATGTTTATAAATATACCGCAAATGGGTTGTCTAGGCAAATACGGTCCAGACTATTTATTTTCTCAAAGTAAAAAAACGATACCCTGTAAACTATTCCCCAGATGCTTCTACTATGCCCAAACTTTAATCAGCTCACCGCAGGATGGATTAAAGCTTAAGTTTAAAATTTGGTTTTTTCTCTTTATCCGTTTTTGAGTTGTCTTCAAAATTCTAAATTTGCACTTTTTCTCAAATATCTCAAATTAGGTCCATTTTAGGGAAATCATGTATAGGGACAAAATAATAGAGAATGACATCATAGGCAACTTTTATCATGATTCGCATACTTTCCTTATCTGTACACAGAAAGAAAAGTAAAAAATGGCCGTGACCGTATTTTCTTGGGCAACCCATTTGCGGTATAACTAAAAACATATTTTATTTAATAAAAAACAACTTTCATCCATTAAACAGATGGGTAAAGGTCGACCTTACTTACGGATCCTGGACTAGATGTATTCTATCTACAATACGTGAAATCATGAATAATGGATTAAATTTAAATATTTTATGTTGAACACAATAACAATATTATTATTAAACTATTTATATATTTTTCATAAATTGGCAGGCTTGACTACTACTATTTCGAATAAAAATAGTGTCCAAGATGGAAGGCTATGTCGCAACCCCCTTATATATACAAGCCCTTCCCAACGGCTGATATTGTTTGATAGGTCGTTTCTAATGAGTGATCCACAAAAATTGTATCTAAAGTAGGCCTTGGAAAAAGCTATCAATGACATGATTCGTATTTGTCTTTGTCGGTCATGGCCTATTTTAGAGACATTTTTTGTATATCACTCTTTACTATAGGTACAGTTTAAACTTTCAGCTGATTTAAATTTTATTACAAAAACAACTTTCATAGGAATTTATAGTCATAAACGTTTGCTCGAGAAAACCATTATGAGTACAATTAATTTCATTTCCTCAGTATGGATCATATTGTAAAAAATATAAGACGATAATATCACAATTTTTTTCTGATAATTTGTGACGGTTTACCTAATTTGCATTTGGAACAGGTTCCAGCGATGCTAAAAAACCGGTAAATCTACTTAAATTTAAGTAAAAAAAAAACACCAAACTATTGACATTGATTTACTATTAGTAATAATCTAGTTGGTGTACCCGTTTTTATTAATAAAAATAAGCTTCATTTGTGTTTTTATGGTTTTGAGATTTATTATATGTTGCATGACACAGTTCATAATTTTTATGTAAGAATTACTGTCAATTTTCAAAATTAATGGATATCAAAAAGAAGTCACATTATCAAGAACCAAGAGTCTTTATTTTAATGTTATTTCCATGATTAATGTAAAATAATGGATAATCGAAAATAATCGATTAATTAAGAAGCTGATTCTACGATAAATCGATTTTCCAAAAATAATGAAATTATCGATTATTTTTAAATAATCCATTTTTCAAATATCCTATAAAATTGATTATTCTACCTTAAAAAAATCGAAAATAATCAATTAATTAAAAAAGGCGATTAAACAATAAATCTATTTTCTTTTTGTATTTCCTTTAAAATCTATTATTCCATTATCTTTGAAAAATCGAAAATAATCGATTAAATAAAAACCGATTAAATCGGTGTTTCCAAAAAATAATAAACGAATTATCGAATATTTTAAATAATTTATTTTTTGTTCGTATTTCCTTTGAAATAATTATTCGATAATCTTTGAAAAATAAAAAATAATCGATTAATCAAAAATAATCGATTAATAAAAAATTATTTATTTATTAAAAAGCCGATTAACCTTTAAATCGTTTTTTCAAAAAAAATAACCAAATAATTTTAAATAATCGATTATTATCAAATAATCCATTTTTTCGTATTTCCTTTAAAATTGATTATTTGATTATCTTTGAATATCGAAAATAATCGATTAATTAAGAAGCGAATTCTACTATAAATCGATTTTCAAAAAAATAAAAACTAATTATCGATTATTTTCAAATAATATATTTTTTAGTAGGTATTTCTTTTAAAACTAATTATTCCTTTTTCTTCTAAAAATCGAAAATAATCGATTAATCAATCAAAAAGCCGATTTACCGATAAATCAATAATTCTAAAAAAATAACCAACATATTGATTATATAAAATAACCCAAATATCGATTATATAAAATAACCGATTATATTCGATTATTTTCAAATCTACTTTTTTCGTATTTCCTTTAAAATAAATTATTCAAATACCTTTGAAAAATCGAAAATAATTAAAAAGGCGATTAAAGATACATTTTTTAATAAATCTATTTTCTTTTTGTATTTTCTTTAAAATCTATTATTCCACTATCTTTGAAAAAACGAAAATAAATTATTGAAAATAGTCAATTAATTATAACGGATAATTGATTTTAATAAAAAAAAATAACAAAATAATCGATTATTTTTGTAACCCCTATCGGTCTTTTGCTATTATCCGAGCAAATTTAGAGATTTGAATTTTTTGATCCCGTTATCCTTAAAAACTGCATTCGAATGTATAATAATAAATATTGCAAGAATTTAGATTTTTTCGAGTTGTTTAGGGGTTTATTAACAATGTGACTAACTCTCGTAACTTTAGTATTTTTTTTGCTTATACTAAATCATATTGTGCGTTTTAATTTGTTTTAAGACTTAAAATTCAAATGTCACATCCGATTTGACCGCAAATAAGAACTTTGAAATTTTAAGTAGGTCATCCTGTATTTCATCTAATATTCTCATAAAAATGCCTCATAAATTTAATACATATTTCGCTACCAAGTATGCTTCTTTATTTCTTATTTATTTACCAAAAAGGGCTAAAAACTACCTTTAGTAAATATTCTTTTAAAACTACTTTTTAAAAACAAAATTTCGTTAGCAACAATACCTTTTTTCTTCTTATTTACATTAAATGTTCATAATTTTGCCCATTAGAAAATGTATGTAAGTAGGATGAAATCTGTTTTCTGAAATATTTGGTGCCTAATGTTTATTAAAACCCCTTAATGCGGATCTGAAGTATTCAGTTTAAAGGATCATGGCGGCTTTATGTCAAAACGTTAATAAATATTTACCGCGAAAACGAATAAATTCCTTACTTTTCATAACATTGGCACTTATATTATTTGTATATACAATTTTTTACGATACATCGTGGCATTTTCAACTTGAAATTGAATAACTAAAATACTTTAAATTGCTAATAATTCCAACAAATAATTCAAAAAACGGCGGTCCATGATGATTCACTCTCGCGGAGATGAGCGTAAAATTGAAATGTCGGAACAATTCGAGTCGCGTCGTGGAAACAATTATTTTTAATTGGTGGGTTACTTAAGGTTGGAATAGACAACATGCGCTATGTGCAACGTTACATCTCTTGTCTCTTTCATCTAAGTTGCTGCCATAAAATCGTAGTGTCATCAGCAAATAGAGTAAAAGTACTTGCAATCTTGAGATGAGTTAAATCATTTATATAAAGGAATAAAATGGAATTCAACACATAACCCTGAGGGTCTCTCCAAATTTAATCTAAATGGCCATTACAAATGTAAATAAATCCAAAGTGATATACTCTGATTCTACAATTTTTATTATCTCGATAAAATAAGCGATTTTGCTAGTATCCACTATTTTTGTATCATTTTTCTCTTAAAAAAGTTACTGTGTCACACAACACAAAAATTAAATATATTTCCTAATCATTTCACTTAGCATCACTAATCCCCCTCCCTCCCCAAATAAATAACTAAAATTTTAAGGATTTAGCGAAGAGCGCGGCAGTCGCTTGCGTTTTATCTCCATTAAACCGTCTGAGTTCGAATATCACTTGTTCTCTACTGAACCCCATAGAAACTAAACCGCTAACGTCCGCTTCCGTGAATTTGTCGGAAGGTGAAACGTTTTGATTTTGATTGGTGATGGCCGTCAACGGATGATTCCCGCCCGGATTCGTTCGGCTGGTCGAAGCTCCTGCAGCTGCAAAACGAAATGACAATAAAATACTCAATATAATTAAACAGTGGAAAAAAATTGAGGGAGGAATGGAAACGAAATGGGAACAAAATTGTGAAAATTTAACAAGTTAAAAAAAAATTGTAAAAACTATTTCAGGAACTAGAATATATTACCATTATAGTCAGATAGTGGCCGATTTAGGTGCCCCATTTTCGCATACAAGCCTCAAAGAGGGTTGAAAAGTACATCGATTTTGAGTAGAATGAAAGGAAATTTACGAGTGGCCCCTGGGGATAACATATGGAAAATTCGATTTTCCGTATCAGAAAAATTTTCCTATCCCAAAATGCACTTATACATTTATTTTATTCAAGAAAATATATTTTCGGACTAGTGACGATGTACATTTTCATACATTCGATGGGCTTGTGTGGAAAAATCTGGTAAAATCTTGATTTTTCCTTAGAAAATTACGCCCTTATTTCAACTCTTTAGCCACTTGCAACATTAAAGCCTTTGGTTTTCCGAAGCCTAGTTCTATTAAATAATCATATAGTGAAAACGGATTGCGTGGATGTATAGACAACAAATAACCTTTTATTTTTGTTGGGTAAAATAGAATTTTCCATGTGTTATCCCCAGGAGCCACTCGTAAATTTATTTTCCTTCTACTTAAAATCGATGTACTTTTCAACCCTCTTCGAGGCTTGTACGCGAAAATTGGGCACCTAAACATGTCACTATCTGACGGTCCATTAGAGATGCTACATAAAAAATATTTCATTTTTTGCTTTCATTTACAAGTCTTATATGTTTAATTATAATAATAACGCCATCAATAGATGGCGCCAAATTTAATTTCTATGTAAAGCAATGTTGTCATATTTTTATGAAGTAACGGAAAAAAGGAAATTCGTTTTTATTACAAAAATTATATATTATGTAAGTATACAATGTGTTTAATCTGGTTTTAGAGAAACAGTTTTATTTTCTCTTCTTTTAGGAATCAAATTAGATAAAGTACTTTATCATTAATAAACTATCACATGTTATAAGTTTCAATAACTATCAACGAGTAAGTTTTATTTGGGTGTTTTTCATACATTATTTTGTATTATCTCAAAACTTCTGAAGATTCAGTAAAACAAACACCGACATTCATCCCGCCTCATTAAAACGATATAGTTGTTTTAATCAGGTTGTAATAATTGGCATTATTATTAATAAAATATAAAAAATTACACAAAAATTTAAATGTTTTGATCGAGGGGGAAACCACTAAGGTCAAAACGTACCCGTTTTCGGAAATCACCTAAAAATGTTTTATGTGATTTCGGTGATTTCTGAAAATCCACCTTAATTGTATACGATGACCTATTTTTTTCTATTATTCCCTTGTCTTTTGATACACAAGCTACTGAATTTACGTTTTTGAGCGACAAATTAATTTCGAAAAGATTTCGACCATAATTTTTGATGATGATTTCGGAATTTTCGTAGTGATTTCGGTGATTTTGAGTGAAAACGTACCAGTATTTCGGGAGTGGTTTACCCCTCGGTTTTAACTCAATATTCAAATAGAAAAACACAGATATTGAAATAAACCAAACAATTAAGTTATTACTCCAGTCAATGGCTAACACTGAACTGAAGCTTTATCCAAGGTAATACTTTTAGGTTTAAAATAGACTATCGTTAGTTCACAGAAAATACTAAAGGCTGTTGTCCCAAACTCTTGCTGAAAGATAAGACTTGAGTAAGGGCTATAGCCTGAAACTTGGGATTTGTTTGAAGACAATTAATTATTTATTTCCATATAAATGACAGTTTTTCCAGTTTCGTCCCAAGTTTTATGCATCTTATATTTATCAATATTCATTTATTTCAATATTTATTCTCTAAATATAAATTGATTTATTCTTGAGGCTATTAGAAATTTTGTAATTATATTAAGTGTACGTGTTATTGTTTATTCACTTATTATTTCAACTCCTCTTTCCAAAACCAGTTATGAAATATTCCGAGCATTTGTGAAGCCTAGGCGTTTCTACCCCTAAGGACTAGAAGTCTATAACTAGTTGCCAAAGCCGCTCGACTATGCTATAAAGGGATAATTTTAGTTCTTATAATTTTTTTATTATTTTTATTTGCCCTTGGTGAATGGATGTTCCTCTTGGAGGACTCCAGGACCCTTTGGCTGGTTACAGAGCTGCCTTTATCCCTTAATAGTAGAGATAAGACTTTTCATGAAAAGTCATTTTTGGACTAGTCCGACGGACATGTCAGGAAAAGTAGTGTAAAGTAATGAAAAGTCACAATAAAAAGTAGTGGACCTTAAGCATAGAAGACAATAAAATCTCCATCCTGGATGTTTTTTCAAAAACACTTTGGGAACAATATTTGCATTTTTTGGTAATTTTTAGATATGAAACGAAAATTCGAAAACATCGTTAAGTCAGTAAACATTTGTCGTTTTTTCTTTTTTAAACTAAATTTTGCCTTTGTAAGAAATTCAGACGAATTAGTTAATTTAATTTCGCGCATATGCAATACACTTTTCCATTTTTTGAAAAGTATGTTTGGACTAGTCAACTTTTCAGACTAGTCCGTCGGACTTGTCTGTGGACTATTCAAAACGACCCATCACTACTTAATAATATAGTGACAACAGTAACTAAAGACCTATCAGTTTTGTTACACCTGAATCTTTAAATTTGTTGATTGTTACATTTGGTGACAGCTATGGTTCTTTAGGCAAGTTGGTTGTTAGAAGGTCGTTTACCAAATGTCAGTCAAATCCACGTGCTACATGGATTAGTATATATAGCGTTGGAATATGGTAGTACCCAGAGTTGCACTAAGAATGTACTGTACACTTTTTTAATGGCAGTTTAAAAGAAATAAAAAACATTCCAAGCTTCCCTTATAAATAATAAGAACCAAATAGTTTCCATAAAAACAGTATCCCAAAATTTGTATTGGGGTCCATAAAATTATTTAAATACTGTCCTTAGCAGCTCAACATAGAGGATGTAGCACCTGTAGTCCTGTATTTATGTTAAAATGCCAATATTCTACTTTTTGTCAAAGGCCAAATAAAAATAATATGAACTACAAAATTTGAAAACTAAACAAGTCCTACAGAGGACAATTTAACATTTTTTTAAATAATTACGCAGAAGTGCTTCGAATTACCATATATTCAAAACTTAGTTAGTTTTTTGTTATGAGTTTTTTTCAATATAACACCTGCGAATTTTGTGCTGATCTGAATAAAAAAATCGTATTTTGTAGCAAAATAATTCACCTGTAGCATATGTAACCAATATTACCCCTACCGCCCTTACGAAGGGAGAGCCAGATGGTGCCTCATAATCACATCCAACTAAAACTAACTGTTCTTCATACGTAAGATATTGACAATATGATGTACGTTGACCCGAACATGTTTCTATTGGCTGATTATTTAAAACCCGCAAATAAAATTCAATGAACTGAACCATTTCTTTATTTTCATTTCATTTATGTTGCAACAAATATTTAAATAGGGCGGGTACATTTAAAACAAAGTTACTCAATAATTGGAAGCTTTTCGGTTTCGTTTATAGTGAATACATTCAGGATTGTGGGAACAGGACTGGGAATCACGGTTTCTCTTTGTTCTGTCTGGAAATATACAAAAAATTTAGACATAGGGAATTCAAAATAGTAGAATAGAAATAACGGTTCAAAATAAGCAAACCCCCTGACTGTTCAACATGAGGCACCATTAAAAATCACAACGGCAGGTACTTTACCGTAGGCAACCACTAAAGCAGATTTGCGACTGTCATTAGCAATTTGTTTTTATTCTGATGGTACTATGGGGTGTAAAGAAACAGGAGGACAATCTCATATTGTTGTTTATCTCAAAAACTGTCCACCCAAAAAGCAGTAAATAAGATTTCAGAAAGTGACCACCAGAATGGCGCTCGTGTACTAAAAAGGAAAAATCCAATGATATATAGTTATATAGATTGATCATCCATTTGTAAATCAGACGACGAAACGCACTGTTGTCGTCTACTATCAAAATGTCTCTACTATTATAAGCTCAGTCACTTTTCACTATGACTTTTCAAGACGTAGTTTTTACGCTACACCCTTCAAGCTTATAATATACCCTCTTATTTACGTATGGGTGAGCTATCTATACAACTATAGATATCATTGTGTGATCTGAATTATCTACTGTCACAACTTTCGGTGACCTTCAAGTACAGTAATGCCATCTTAATTTTATAAGTTTTGTAAACAGATAGTTCTTTTTACTTCTACACATAGTACTATCCATTTGAAATGGCATAGATAACCATGATCTGAGCTTTTACATTCAATTTTATTTAGTGTTGGGTCTTTTTAAGTGCTTCCAATGAATGAAATACTGTTAAAAAACATTACTGGTACTTTTTCAAGCAGAAGGATAAGTTCAGAGTTCCTATGATATCAATATACAAATACTTATGTAGTACAATTTTATTTTTTAAATGTATTAGGTGAAAATAATCAAAAAAGTATTGTTGTAGATTTTTGTTCGAGATTTATGAATATTTAACAATAGTTCTTTTGAAGATAGACAATAATAATATATGACGTTCTTTTTTACGAGTATTCCTGTAATAAATAGGTATATATTAAAGATGAGATCAAGTAGTAGATACAGCACTGACAACTTCGTGCCAATTCTGAAGCGAAGAAAAATAAATTTGTCATGAAAAAAGGGGGGAGTTTAATGGCCATATGAAATAACACATTAATGTACTCACAGTTATTGATATCACACAAAAACTAAATTAATTTTATTTGGGATTGATTTCATGTGGAATTTATTAAGTTCTTTCGTTCGTTCCACTACTGATGTAGAAATAAACTACACTAACGGATTCTATACCTTTCGTTCGACCCGGTGTAAAACCCACGACACCTTTCAGTTGTTGGTTTGAGTGAACAATTTCTCGAGCAGCTATTTAGTAAGAGTGAATTGTACTTGACATGCGCATAAGGAATAAAGAAGAAAGTAAACTTAAGGTAAAAACGTTCGTTCCTGTGGAATGATGTTCCAAATAAGAACCGACCTTACTAAAGTAAATGTAATCAGTTTCTTGAACATTTAGAAACTGCAATTTAAAAATAACGTTTTAATATTTCAAACGTACGGTTAAAAAGTTTGGATAATGTTTGTAACAAACCTATTGTCGATTCAAGCTAAGCGATACATCCTCTGGGGATACATTTTATAACATGTGTAAGTAGGCTAAGTGTTGCCGTTGTTATTTAAATTGTAACATATTTATTACTATTTTATTGAAGTGGGACGCAAAAATATAATTCCGAATTTCATAATTTCAATGACAAATGTAACTACTGTATGGAAATATTAACTGAACACTAGGAATATTTTTAAGAGCAAACCGGACCTCTCACGAAAAGCAAAAATGTTTTGTGGATTTTCTTATATAAAATGGTATTTATATGTGCGCCACTGGGAATACTTCGCGATAATAAATGTCTCGAGAATATTGAGAGCTTTAAATATGTGCAGCAATAAAAAGCAGCACTCTACACATTTAACAAAAAAGGTGGCAAACCCTCCCATTCAAAAACTACTAGATATTTATTAAAACAACAAAAAACCAATATTAAGAGTAATTTTAAAAAACAGACTTCAAAATCGTGCAAATGCCGTCGCCACAACTTAACTTTAACCTTACTAACAAAAAAAGAATCCTAGAAATCGGTGCTAAAGAATTAACACTAAACATACATAAAAAATGAAGAGTTTGTGGATTTTTCTCATAAACCCTATTATTAGATTTTGACCAAATTTATATGGGACCACCCTGAATCATAAAAATTGGACAAGGTGGTAAAGAATTACCGCTAAACATACATTAAAAATGAAGAGTTTTAGGATTTTATAATGGACCCAATTATTAGATTTTGACCAAATTAATATGGGACCACCCCTGAAGTACCCCCTTTCTAACAAAAAAAAAATCATTGAAATCGGACACCCTGTTAAAGAATTATCGCTGAACATACATACAAAAAAAATTACGGCGAATTAAGAACCTCCTCCTTTTTTGAAGCAGGTTAAAAAGCACCAATACAGAATGGCATGTAAACGTTTTTATTTTTATTTTAATAATTATCAAAATAAGTACTTTTCATAGGTTTACAAAAATCCAAGGTTTCTTCATCCTAAGTTTTGTTATTAATGGCATTTCCTGAAAATTTCACAAAAATCGGAATAAAAATAAAGGCTCCAAAGGAATTGGACATTTTTAAGGTGTTCGGTTTGGTTTTAAGGTAGTTCACTCGTAAAATGGCTTTTCTTAAGAATTCAATAAAATTGAAATATAAGGTTAATGAAAGTGTCTTTTATGTAAATAAAAAAAATTAAATTTTTTGACCATATGTGAAACGAGATATTAACAATCAAAATGTGCATAATTAACGCTCTTGAAGCCTCTCATGTACACAAGTAATGCATTTATTTCCAGATATCTCGAAAACTGTTCTTACCATATTTTTTAAAAACTAATGTAATGTAAATCAAGAAGGTAAAAAAATGTTCTAAAGAAACGCTGAATTTTTTGACCTTCTTAGTAAAAAGATATAGATTTTTAAAATAAAAATATTTTTAAAGCAATCGACGCGTAGTTGGTAAAATTATTACAACTTGGCAACGTTGTATACGCTGCAATCAACGCGTTGTACCAAACTAACACTCGATCTGCTAAGAGGATGTTATAACCTCGCGACGTTTACTTGAAAAATTAATTCGTCCACTGTATTTGAGAACTGGAATCAGCGGTTCTGTTTGAACCGAAACAAACCCTTAAAATTAATATGAGGAAGTCACAAATTTCTATAGCAAACCATTCATGTATTTATGAGGTTGCCAGATGGATTTTATTAAAATCCATATATATAAGATGATATAAGCTTACATGTGTTTTGTACAGTCTCTTACAAAAATAAAATTGATTAGCATTGAGAATCTCGAACTATTGGTATTCACCATTAAGCGATATTTTTATGTACGACTGTCGCGAGTGAACTACCTTAAGTTGAACTTTAGTCTACGTTTCACGAGAGAACCCAGTTGAAGTTGCAACAATGACAGTCGTAGAAACCAAATTGTCTTGTTTACCTACGTCGCTTAGTAACTACAGGATCAAGCCGCTGGCGTAGAACGAACACTTTTATGCCAATAGCCATTTATTTATTTATTTATTTGTTAGCGACGTTAGCGTTTGACATTTGAGGTTGTGGTTTTGGAATCGTTTCTTTGTTAAATATTTTTGATTTTCGACTATTTTAAGACGTTTATAAGTGAGTGTTGTGTGTTTTATTTAATCTACAACCATGCCTCCTAAAAAACTTGTTGGTTTAAAAGGACAAATTATCCACAGATTATAAAAAATGTCGCTTCTTTTATGCAAACCGAAGCTGAAGATGGAATTCAAATTCCTTTACAAAATCATCGGTAAGTAGAATAAAAAAGTATAATACCTATGTAATAATGTAATTATATTATAATTATGTATTTGAACAAAAAAGATCGGTTGTTTCATTATGTTATTGCAGATAATAAATCTTGCCCTTATTGCAAATACATACCATCTAATTACATATTTTGTCATAAACATACAAAGTTTGGGTGTAAAATTTTATCTGTAAAACAAATATTGATAAATTTTACCAGTAGTTTGTATTGAGATTGTTATAGTCTTTAGAAAAGTAGTATTTTAATTTAAAAATAATTGAATTCTGCTAAAAAGTATTATATGATTTTGCCTGTAAAGAAAATATTTGTTACTTTATACAGAGACAACTAGAGACGGTTAACTCAATGCAATTTTGCTTTTCACCAAGAATTGACTGGGCGATTGGACTGGAAGATGAGGCCGATGGCGCTGGTATACCTTGTGCTTTAATAGTGGCCTTTTTCTTTATAAGCAACCAGTCAATTAAAAATTTTTCTTAAAAAAAAGAAGAACCGCGGGAAATTCAAATATGTAGATCCACTTTATCTACTATTTTTATGATTTTTTTCTGATTTGATGCACTGGAAATGTGAATAAATATGTAATTCACATTTACTAGCACATCAAATAAGAAAAAAGTCATTTTTTTTTAGGCACAAAATAAAAAGCATGAAAAAGGAAAATAAAACGAAGTATGATTTCAATAATAAGATATACAGTTCATCAAATTTCTAGAGGTGTTCGACGCCCAGACAGAGAACGCGCTACGTGTGACTAAGATAGCTATTGTACAGTCTGCTAAACAAGTTATTTTAAATAGTTTTTAATATTTTTAGGTAATTAAATTTTAAAAGTGTGGAATAGTTTAGGGATTAAATTGGTCTGATTGGACTTTCTTAGAACGTTTTTAAAAGCAGCTAAAGATAGTATGTAGAATTGAAAATAATTATTATGCCATAAAAGGTGTTTTGGAATTCCTTCAACCTTTTGAAATTGAGTCAGAAAATATAAATTTTATAGGATAGCGGAAAATACCTATAATTTTTTTGTAGGCCTTTGTAAATCGTGGAAATAGTTTATATTTTATTTCTACCTTATTAAGGAAAATGGTACCTATTATTAATAAAGGTTGTTTCTGAAACATTACTAAAATTTTCGAAATTTTGTTTTTCTACAAAATAATAAACTATACTATTTAGAAAAAAAAATTATTTCTCTTATAATTTTATAAAAAATAACAGGGGAATATTTACATTTCTTGATATATTAAACAAAACAATAAATTATCTCGACGAATGACACCATGTTCTAGTACGGAAGCTAGCTTTACATTTTTGTTGGTGGTTTCATGGGTTTCATATCAATTTTTTGTAATTGTAGTTTACACGTACATATACCTCTTAACACTTGTTTGCTTTATTAAAAAAGTGTGTTGTTGTGATTTACGTCGAAATAAGTCAAAAACAACTTGAAACCCCATATAAAATCAAAAAGGAGAAACGGAAAAAAATTGAGCCTGTAAATGAACACAACTCAGAAACAAAAATAGCTATCTAATAATAAAAAAATAAAATTTGATTCTTGTGCAGCTTGATCTATATCATTAACTGTTTTTGGTTTTTTAATGGTTTTTCTTGGTGATGAAAATTCCGATATCTCACGGTTATCGATTCTTTTTTTCTCTCCAGAAATGCGGACGACAGTGTTTTTAGATACTCCTGTGGCTGCAGCAACACGATCATTTACATTTTTAAATGGTATTGAAGGTGAATTAAAGTTTCCTTCTCTTCTCATAAATTCTATAACATTGGCTATTATTTCGCGAGATTGACTGTTAATCACGCGGCCTCTTAATTTGCTATTAAACTCCATACTTAGGTTCTATTAAACCGTAATGAGCAAAAAACACAAACGAAAATAAAAGAAATGTTTTAGCGAAATTTACATCTGACATTTACATCTGAATGAAATAGTGAAATACTTGATGCGCAGAGTGTACTTTCATTGCGTAAATCCGTCGGGATGCCTGTCAGTAGTGCTTTCTCTGTCTAGCCGTCGAAAGCCTCTAGAAATTTGATGAACTGTATTCTGTATTAAACAATAATAAACATTTACACCACAAAGGTTCTACAATAAAATTGAAATACTTACTTTACGGAAATTAAACAAAATCCCGGCGTGGGTTAGTTCCTTCGGGTTTGTAAACAAACCTAAAACTACCTAACATGGAGGCTAATATGAAAACAAAACGATGAAAATGTCATTCACCGGGGAAAACACTAAACTAACAAATTTAAAAACGTAACTAATAATGAATGAAAAACAACCAAAAAATGAATTTACAAGTTAAATTGTAAAATATATATAAGTAAAACGAAACGAGAATAAAACGACACCAAACCAACAAAAAAAATAGGACTAGGAGATAAAAAGACAGGTTAGAAATACGTCAATCTGGCAGACGTCAAAGTGAAATGCTCTTGCTGTTATTGGCCTTCTAGCATTCAGTAGTTAGCTACCCAAAACTTTTTATTTTTGATCTTTGTACACAATCCTGCTATATATTTCTTAAAACACATCTTTTGTTATATATATTATATACAAAAAAATTAAAAGTCCAATATAAGTATTACTTATGGATAAATAAGATCATTATTATTTAAATGTAAAAGAAACAAATTTGGAAAATGTTCATAACGGCAACATTGCTGGAACGTTACCAGGGACATCTACCCTATCTTTTAGCTTATGAGAACAAGATAACGTTATACGGAAATAATGTACATGACAAAGATAAAATACCAGCTGACCCTTATGACTACTATATCTAAATGTCAATCAATTTTTGCTATGAAGTTAACCGTCTCGTGTTGTCTCTGCTTTATACAATGAAAAACTATGTCTTGGTATATTTGCAAGACAAGCTTAATAAAAATTAATAAAAATTAATAAAAATTAATAAAAATTAATAAAAATTAATAAAAATTAATAAAAATTAATAAAAATTAATAAAAATTAATAAAAATTAATAAAAATTAATAAAAATTAATAAAAATTAATAAAAATTAATAAAAATTAATAAAAATTAATAAAAATTAATAAAAATTAATAAAAATTAATAAAAATTAATAAAAATTAATAAAAATTAATAAAAATTAATAAAAATTAATAAAAATTAATAAAAATTAATAAAAATTAATAAAAATTAATAAAAATTAATAAAAATTAATAAAAATTAATAAAAATTAATAAAAATTAATAAAAATTAATAAAAATTAATTAAAATTAATAAAAATTAATAAAAATTAATAAAAATTAATAAAAATTAATAAAAATTAATAAAAATTAATAAAAATTAATAAAAATTAATAAAAATTAATAAAAATTAATAAAAATTAATAAAAATTAATAAAAATTAATAAAAATTAATAAAAATTAATAAAAATTAATAAAAATTAATAAAAATTAATAAAAATTAATAAAAATTAATAAAAATTAATAAAAATTAATAAAAATTAATAAAAATTAATAAAAATTAATAAAAATTAATTAAAATTAATAAAAATTAATAAAAATTAATAAAAATTAATAAAAATTAATAAAAATTAATAAAAATTAATAAAAATTAATAAAAATTAATAAAAATTAATAAAAATTAATAAAAATTAATAAAAATTAATAAAAATTAATAAAAATTAATAAAAATTAATAAAAATTAATAAAAATTAATAAAAATTAATAAAAATTAATAAAAATTAATAAAAATTAATAAAAATTAATAAAAATTAATAAAAATTAATAAAAATTAATAAAAATTAATAAAAATTAATAAAAATTAATAAAAATTAATAAAAATTAATAAAAATTAATAAAAATTAATAAAAATTAATAAAAATTAATAAAAATTAATAAAAATTAATAAAAATTAATAAAAATTAATAAAAATTAATAAAAATTAATAAAAATTAATAAAAATTAATAAAAATTAATAAAAATTAATAAAGATTAATAAAAATTAATAAAAATTAATAAAAATTAAAAAAAATTAATAAAAATTAATAACAATTAAATTAATAAAAATTAATAAAAATTAATAAAAATTAATCAATGAAAATTGATTAATAAAAATTAATCAAAGAAAATTGATTAATAAAAATTGTTTAAAAAATATTTCCAGGCATTGCATGAAAAAATTCTCGAGTAACGAAAACTGTTATTTAGTTTTAATAATTGAGGTTTGAGATATTCCAGCGATGCGGGATCGGGTAATTAACGTAATATTATTAATTAATACAAATTTATTACGTTTATTTTTATTTGAAATTTTGTATGTATGTATTACATGTTTGTTTATATGTTTCTAAATGTTTATTCTATTTAATAGTGGTATCTTTTAGATGTAAGTTTGGTAATTTATTGTTAATCATTTTACTGTGAATTTGTAAAATCTTTTAGGATGGCTATGATGATGGATTTGTAAAGCTGAAAGCCAAATATTAATAAAAAAATTTAGACACTGATACGACATTCTTCACCTCATGCATTAAATTTCCTGTATAATTAATATAAAATAAAAAAGCTGTCTGGAATTATTTTTTCAGAAAATTGTAATGAGAATGGACAAAACTAATTTGTTGCGTTAAAACATTAAACAAATATTAAAATAATCTTTAAATGAAATTAAAAAAATCTTGATAGAAATGAAGCGATTTTATAAAATTCATAAATAAATGTAGTCAATTTAAGTTACGAGGTAAGCGCCAATAATTCCCGGCCTGACATAGTTGCAGATATTTTATCAGGATAAAAGTTTAACATTTTATAACTACAAACATTAGTAGGCTGTGGTAACAAAATAAGCGACTTACGTCAAATAGTTTTTAATTGTCAGCATTTTGAACTAAAGTATCTCCGAAAATGTCTCAGGTGACGAAAATTGAGTACAGAGCGGTTATTAAATTTTTAACAAAAGAAGGGCTTAACACCTAAAATTATTAAAGAAAGACTCGATGGCGTATATGGCCAAAGTTCCCCTTCCTATTCGGTAGTGAAGGAATGGGCAAAACGTTTTCGCATGGGTCAGGAATCCCTTGAAGATGACGAAAGACCTGGACGGCCAGTGGAGGTGATAACGGAGGACAAAGTGGCCCTTGTGGAAAACCTGGTGCTAAGTGACCGACGTTTGAAGGTCAAGGAAATTGCAGAAATGACCAAGCTTTCTGATACCACTGTTCGCCGAATCCTCCACGATCATTTGGGTATGCATAAGGTTAGTGCAAGATGGGTGCCCAAACACCTTTCGGCGATTCAGAAGCAACGTCGTGTCGAGTGTGCTCGATCGTTTTTGGAACTGTGTGGAGATGATCCGAACCCCGTGTTGGAAACAATAGTCACTGGAGATGAAACTATGGTTCTTTGTTATGATCCTCTGTCGAAAAGGGAACCAATGGAGTGGCGCCGTAAGGGTGAAGTCCCCCACGAAAATTTAGAGTCTGCCAATCAACGAAAAAGGTGATGGCTACGATCTTTTGGTATTGTGAAGGAATCCTAATGATTGATTTTAAAGAGACAAATACCACCGTTAATGGCACATATTATGCCGCATTACTTCATAAGTTGCGGGAATTAACCAGAGGCGTGCGGTTGTTGCACGACAATGCGCCCGTTCATACTGCTGGTGTTACACAAGCTGCCATCCTAGATTGCGGGTTTCAAAATATAGATCACCCTCCTTATAGTCCAGATATGGCTCGCAGCGATTATTATTTGTTTAGGACCTTCGCGGGCGACGTTTTCGGGACGATTTTGAGTTACAAGAAGCTGTTTTGGCCCATTTTGAGGATAAACCGAAAGAATATTTTTTTAAAGGGATTGAATTGTTAATTAAACGTTGTAAGAAGTGCATTGAGGTTAAGGGAGATTACATTGAAAAATAATAAAAACTTGTTGTACTTTGCCTCCTTCATTGTCAGGCCGGGAATTATTGGCGCTTACCTCGTACATATATTGGTACACAAATTCCGCTATTTTAAAAAAAAATTACATGCATTAGATTAAAAAGGTTAAATGTAAGAGCTCTGATCATGGTCACCTTCCCTCCATTTCAAATGGATAAAATCGACAGAACAAAAACAAACCGTCAATGGGGTTGCCTATGGTAAAGCTCGTGTTGTGCTGATATTTAGTTGCGCCTTCACAAATGAACAATATTTAATACAGCATATCGATATAACTATTAATTAGGACGCCATTCATAAACGAAAAAAAAAAGAAGAAGATCGGCCGATATCTTGAATGGGAGACATTTTTTAAAGTAATTCCATTAAAATATTACTCTTATGATTTATTAAATAAAAACAAAGTACCTAACTGAAAAAATTAATTTTTTATCCATTACCAAAATAAATTTTGGGTTATTCCGATCGGGATAGGACTAGGAACTGCTTAACAGGTATTTTAGGTTACTTTGACTTACTCGATTTAGCTAAAAAAAAAAAAAAACGATTCTATAGGTCACCTAAATGGTGTTCAGGTAGTTTTGATTTTTTTGCAGAGTTGTTTACAATTTTAGTCCAATAAATAAGTGTTCGACCTTCAGTTTTAATATTGTCAAAAATCCAAAAGTCTACAGTTTTTGACAATGTTAACCCTGAAAGATTTTGATAACTACGCCATGCGTTTTCAAAATAGACTAATTTTGCCATAATTTGAGATCAGAACCGTCATTTTCGAAATATAGATTTTCAAAATTTCCCCGCAGAACAAATAATTGCTAAAAATTTTCGAGTTCGAAAAAATTGATGAATTTTAAAAACTTGTATTTTGGAAACTTGTTCTTCACAGTTAAAATAGATAAAAGCTGAAGAAAAGCAGAAAAGTTCGTGTTTTCTTGAACAATATTCTACACACTTTTTTATTTGTTTTAGGCAATCTGCCAGTAGCGACTTTACGATTACATAGTATTTGAAATACAATATTCTACATACTTTTTTACATTTATGGATTAGCCAATTTCAATTTGCAGTTGGAGTAGTAATTTTAAGGGTGTACTGAGTCAGACGGTTCATCTTTAGGGAATAATATATAACTGTTTTTGTAAAACTTTATTAATTTTGCAAAAAAAATTGAAGCAAAGACAGTAAATCTCAGGTTTATAAAAATAGTAGTACCCTAAAGACCAACTATTAAGTGAAAAAGAATTACTCAATGCTTACTGTCCTAGTTTTCGTTAGTCAGAGCAAAATGATTAACTATAAAAACAGGTTTTACCTAAATCAAAATGCATCCGCTCGTTGAAATATTCAAATACATTGTTTAAAAAAAAATAAACTCTCACCTTGACTGTTCTTAATAGCAGTCTGTAAGTCTTTGTCCTCTTGTTCTTTTCTGGATTTCGACGTAACATCATCATCTGACCCACTCAATCGCGCGCAATCCGGCAATTCGCCTTCGGGTAGGAACTGCGTCTCGGTACCGGTCGTACCGATTCTTAAAATATTATTTTTGAGATCTATGCAGCACTGATGCCTTTTAAGCATGTCCAATCCGAGCAGCATGTCCATCGGTTGCTCCTCCAGCACGGAGAAACTGGTCGTCAGAAAGACGTTTTCTATTTGGATTTGTACCATGTGAATTCGGCCGATGATTTTTTGGATGCCGACGCCTTTGGCTATGCCGGCCCATCGGCTGTCGACCAGGCGCATCAGGTTGCATCTTTCTGCGCAACGGCTCGACATAATGGTGGTTTGGGCACCTGAAAAATTAATTATTCTTTTTAAATCGACATGAAGTGTATGACATTCATGCAAGGGTGTGCGCACATAACTCACGATGAATAAATTTAACAGTACTACCATAGTTCTACTTTCATATAAAGAGCTTAAAACATTGTTTACTTTCTTTTCCACAAAGATATTCTTCAACATTATTTTACCAACCTTTTTACCGTGAAAAGACGGCATAATTGCTTGCTTTTTATGTTCAAAGATTTAGAAATGTAGTAGTATTGTTCCGCTAATATTTTTATTTTTTTTTTATTTAGTGTATTACATTTTTTTTTTTACCATTTCATGCACCCCTCTGATCCCACGAAACAACAAAGGGCTTTCTTCTGTTGTCGAACTTTGACGAATCCAGTAATTTGAATTAACCAACGACGCCGCCAGTTAATAAATCTCAGTGCAAGTACCGTTTTTACTAAAGGATGAAGTGATGAAAAGAAACCACAAGGAAAAAATTGCAAAAATTGAACATACAGTGTAGGACCCAATATAGATCACTTATTATTAAATATTTAGTTTAAAAACGATATATGAACTTACCCGAATCTATAAACGCCTTCACGGGATACCCGTTGACCTTACAATTAATATAAAGCATGACGACGGTACCAAACGATTCAGGGTTGTACTCCATAGCTGCCTCCATGTTTGCCTCGATATTTTTCTGTCTAATTTCTTCAGCAATAAGACGTTGTGCTTCTGTATCAAACGGATCCGCGTTCACCATCCTCAGTCTTTGTTCTTCGCGTTCTTGCCTGGCCCTTACTTGTTCCTGAAGAACCTTAGCGAACGTATCTAAAAGAAGTGTGTGAGTCAATGAAAACTGACAGAAAATTTGATTGTCCACGAAAAATGATATTTTTATTAGTCCACAGTATGTTTACCCCTACTTATTTAAAACTTCGTAACTTCATTTTTAAACATTTTTCTAAAATTTTTGCTGTGGTATTTATGAGAATAATGTGTCTATAATTTGTTATGTGGTTTTTGTTTTCATTTTTGTAAAAATTTGTAATAATTCATGGAAACTCTGTGTTTAGAGTTAAAAGTAGATGTAATAAACACTCTAGACTTAATAAAAATGACAATAACAAGTTGGAAGTTTATACTTTTTGGGTTTTTCTTTTGAGTCCAGAAATCAACCAAAATTTTAAATCTAAACAAAAAATAAACAAACTAATCACTTTTATATTTACGCTAGCATAAACAAAGGATAAAATCTATAAACTTGTAACTGAACCAACTGAACAGAATCGGCATCTGTCTTCACAAAACACCTACTTTCTGGCATGGAATGAACATCTCATTTCAAATCGAGATGTAAAAAATGTTAACTGGCTTGAGACCATCCCCTCCACTTTTTTCGTCTCCGAGCCATCTACATATAAGAGGAGCGGCTAAATGCTGACCGACGTGCACAGTTTATTTACTTTATTTTTCGTGAGAGGGCGCAGCTACTGCTTAATAGTGTCAATAATTGTAGAATAAATAAAAAAAAAAAAATTAATTTATTGTTGAATAAGCCTTCCTCAATGTTCTTGAATGTTGACGTGTATTATCAACACGTGCAATAAACATTTTTATAAATGCCTGGTTGAATGGTATGGGATCACCAAAACATTATTTATATGGTAATGGTCATCGGGCATGGCAAAATAATCTCTGCAAAATTAAATATTCTGAGAGGAGTTTGGGCATATATAAGACATTAATAGGAACAAAGTCAAAGGGAATTTGATTTACATTTGATTTCCATTGAGTTTTGTGCTGATAATAACATATTAGAATTTGGACAATACTTTAAACAATATTATGAAAATAATTATAAATATTGGGATTTATGTTTCCATAAAGATTTTGGAATTATAACACAAATATATAATATATGTA
Source organism: Psylliodes chrysocephalus (assembly GCA_927349885.1). NCBI lineage: Eukaryota > Metazoa > Arthropoda > Insecta > Coleoptera > Chrysomelidae > Psylliodes > Psylliodes chrysocephalus. Next base: position 60,969,583 of record OV651819.1, on the reverse strand, counting down.
TATAGAGGCTGTGACTAAAGTAATAAAGTAGTCATTTAGGGGGTAGGAGTTAGTAGATTGGATAAAAGATTGAATACTGTTTAGAAATTTAAAAGAAAAGTTGTTGATTCAAAAAAAAATAAAAAAGGTAAAACCACAAAAAAAAACTAATATAATAAATCGCCATAGACTCGCTTTTCTCTCTAAGTTAAGTAAAAAGACAACCTCAACCTCGACATATATTGTAGCAGATTAAAAAAATAAAATGAAACAATATGTCTCAAAATTATCAAATGAGATATGTAAGTTGACTTGTATTTTTTGTCAGAAGACAAAATAAAATATGCAAACATATTCATTTAGTATTGCTACATTATGCCAGAGATAACAATTCTGAAGAAACTGACCGTAACTATGAACCAAATAAATGTAATGGAGATAAAGTCTGAGGTAAATATTCATTTAGAATATTTTGGACAAAATATTTCAGCAGATGCAACAAGTTAAGGCACATTAAAAAAATTAAATAAAAAATTAAATTTAATAATATATACAGGGCAAATTAGAAAATTCCTCTGACGAAAATGTTCTCGGGTAAATTTTTAAATATTTGAAGAGTGTAATAAAAAACAAGTGGATCACCTCAACAAAAAGGGCAATATTTACAAAAAATCAAACAAATGAAAATAAAATTATTAGAAGTACTCTTAGAAGTTTCTTTATTAGTAAGAGTAGTGGCAATGATCATAATTATTTTTACTTATATATTTTAATATATCGACTATAATGATTTTAAGTGTTTTTATATTATACTATCAATTCCCAATATTATTATTTAAATTATACTAATAAATTTGTAGTGATTTTATTTGTCAAAATTCCTAAATTAGTAAAATACTGATACTTATTATTGGTTATTTTATTTATTCCCCCCAATAAAATGCATAATTCTCGGATTATTAATTAACTTATATCTAACTCAGAATTAACAACAATGAAATATAATAATTTAAAATACAATTTTTCACGCACTGTATGTCAAAATTAATTTAAAAAACCGCGCTCAAATACACGCTCTCTAGCGGAAAACATAAGAAACAATATGTGCACGCCGGTCAGGATTTAGCCGCTCCTATATTATCCTCATATAAGGGCATGACGTCACCAATCTGTCATATGTCATTTCATCTATCATTATACTTTATGTGGACCGTTGGTAGAAGACGTCACATATTGTGTCTCAGGCCACCATTAGATGGCAAAATCTGTCACTTCATCTAACCGCTAATTGGATAGCCCAAAAAAAGAAAAGAAGAAGAAGAACCAATTGATGGATGTTGTCATGTCATTCGACTCAATACACAGCTGTCATTCCACAACTTACCATACACATTTTAGTAAATTCATTTTTTTTTATTTGGTGTCATCGGCGTCGACTACTACGGCCATTAGCCTCGTGTTCTGTGTAGGCTTTGTTACTGTTTCCCAGCGCCACTTTAGGAACAGCACTGTTAATTAGAACTCAACAGTGAATGGTCGAGTGGGGAATCCTACCAAGGCATCAGAATTAATTTTAAATAATTAAATTAAATGAAAAAATCCTGGCCAACGGTGGGATTCGATCCTGAAATTCATTTATTATTTACTAAATTAAAAAAAATAAGACTGGAATTAGGGGGATAGGTTAGCTCAGTGGTTAGAGTCATGAGTTTGAGATGGAAGGGTCTCAGGTTCGAACCCCGCCAGTGACAGTCTTATTTTTATTTAATTTATTGTATTAAATATTAGTTCTAATGCATAGGTAGGATTCCCCACTCGACCATTTACCCTTGGAGTCTAATTAACAATGCTGTTCCTAAAGTAGCGCTGGGAAACAGTAACAAAACCTACACAGAACACGAGGCTGATGCCGATGACACAAAAAAAAAACGGGAATCGAACTCGTCTGTTAACGTTCAGTGCCTTAACTGGTCTGATAATACGTTTTTGTTATCAAGCATTTTGGATTAAAAAATTATAGCAACGAAAATTGTAGAAAATAATATTTTTAAGTAGTATTTACTGTTAATGAAATAATTTGAAAAGAAAAGCTATTTTGAATTTAACCTCAATACATAATATCATAAAAAAAATGACGAACGGCATTGTTCATAAAAAAAAGGACATAGATTCGTATTTCCATATACAAGGTGTATCAAAAATTCAAGGCAATATAGCTAACTAAGGCTGATCGATTATTGAAAAACCCCCCTGGTTTGTTCAATAAACACTAGTTTTTAAGATATATGAAGATTTTATATTAATTATTTATCAAACTCTAAACACAGTAAAATGAACTGGATGGAAATGAAACGGATTGTAATTTTTAATCCTGTTAGTAGTTATTGGACACTATCCCTTTTTTTAGTTGCTAATGCTGCTACACCACTTATATTGTTCAGAATTGTTAAAATATAAAATAGATACCTAATTATTTTTTTATTTCACTCTTCCTACAATACATATAAAGATGGGTTTAAAGGGAAAATAAAAGTATACATTTGGCAACAACATTTAAATTCTCTGGATTTATTGGCATACGTCAAGAGATGATAATTTCTTTGGCCTCCTGTGAGATCTGAACAGCAAAATTTTGTTAAAATACTAATGGTAAAGTATTTAAAAAATGACTACTATAGCTCATTGTGGGAAAAACTCTTTACTGTGGAAAAACCTCAGGTGTGCACAGTAGGAATATGGAACCCCTTAAGAACCCTAAGTTGAACAACATTGCTCTAATCTAATTTTTTATTATTATATTTTTTTAATTTAGCAATGTTTTTTACAGTTGAAGATATATATCTTAAGTACTTACTTATATTTCCACTAAGCAGAGCGTCAGCTAACCTGGGATTATTCTGTTTCAAAAGTGCAAGCTGATCTGGATTAGCTAGAAACATTTCCCTTATAAGAACAGGATCATCTTCTGCTCGATTTCTTGTAGCATTGTTATTCGGAATTTGGATGTTACTGAAATCTAAACTACCTAAAATTAAAATAACCCTTCAAATTCATCGCCAAACTTTATATATTGGCTGTTTTTAAAGTGTATTAAGTTACTATTATGTTTTGGGTCAAGCACAAACTTTATCAAGTATAAAATTTTCTGAGAAACTAACACGAAACAAATTTTCCATATGGGTCAAACTTTTGGACCTGTTAGGAGTGATAAAAATGTTGGACTATTGGACAAGGCTAGTGATTTGAAGCCTCAAGTCAGAAGTTTCCAACCTAAAGGTACTTTGAGTGAAACAGAAATGACCTCTGACAGTATTATACAAGCTATAATTACCATATTTTATAAATTATGGTTAACTAAGACTAACTATTCTTGCTTTGGCATCTATATTTATCTTAAACGGTATTTATATGTATTAAGGAAAATACATCTACCACAAACTCAACAGCCACTAAATCATTTGCCAATAGAACAGTTCAATAAGCTACTGAGTAACTTTAGAGATTTGCAACCAAGACAACTAAAATATATGAAAAAAGTTTTAACAAAAAATGCATTTAAGGTTGGCGTTCACCCATACAAATCTGCCGTATATGCGGGGTTGACTTTAAACCAAGATTTCAAGAAAAATATACTTCCTGGCATTAATTTTAATATTGAAAACCGTTCATGAAGTGTGCCTAGGGGTTGTAAAGACTTCTTAAGAAACGGGTTATTCTAAAATACTCGAAAAATGACTTTGACTTTTGGTATCTAAACCACATATAATCGCGTTGACTTACTTAGTAATTTTCTTTAAAACTAAATATATTTACATATTGTCTTTCCGTTACAACCCCTACAACCAACACAGAAAATGAAATACATCACACTTCATAATATTGTTTAGTTTTTTTGAAAGCTTGGTTTAAAATTACATAGATTTTTTTTTTTTATGAAAACACAATTATGACAAAGCGAAAAGTTACAAAGGTAAAATCATTTTTGAGTATTTTCTTTAAAAAATTGCGAAATTGACCAGATAAACAGTTTTGGAGATATGGCCAGACGCCGCCCTTAAGGTAGTTCACTCGTAAAACGGCCTTTCTTAAGAATTCAATAAAATTGAAATATGAGGTTAATGAAAGTGTCTTTTATGTACCTAAAAAAAATAAAAAAATTTGACCGTCTGTAAAACGAAGTATTAACAATCAAAATGTGCATAATTAACACTCTTGAAGCCCTGTCATGTACACAATCATTGCATTTATTTCAAGATATCTCGAAAACGGTTCTTACCATATTTTTAAAAACTAATGTAATGTAAATCAAGAAGTTATAAAATTTTCTAAAAAACGCTCAATTTTTTACCGTTTTGATAAAGAAATATAGATTTTTAAAATAAAAATGTTCTTAAAGGAGTCGACGCATAGTGGCGTATTGTGATTACAACTTGGCAACGTTGTAATCGATACACTCAACGCCCGCTAATCAAATGTCTGTTAGATAGATCAGTGCTTCCCAACCTTTTTATTGCCGTGGACAGGTCAAGTTTGTCGCTTTATCGAGGCCTTCTGGGAAGGGACGTTGTTTATACTTTAGGTTGATATGATTTAACAATTTAAATTTAATTGTATTTAAATGTCTTCAAAATTAAATAAATATGCAAAAGATGAATATAATTTTATTTAAACATGCCTTCAAAATAAAATAGTTAACCAAAAAAAAATGAATATAAAGTAATTTAAAATTTTAACTTACTATCTCTGTTTTTAAACTAGGAGGAGCGAATTGAAAAGAAGCATTTACACAGGGAAAAGTAACTAGATTTGTTACTAAGAGCGAGTTTCGAAATATAGTCGTGTTCAAAATGTATGAAATAATTATCTTTATCGGCCTTAGTCGGTGAACGGCCAATGAGCGGTTAAGAAACGAATAAATGTCATAGAAGTAATTTTTTAATTGGTCCCAGACAACGGTCGCAAATTTCACATTATTGTGATCTGAAATGTGTGTCTAAAACGAAATGTCACTGTCAAATTAAAGTCAATATGGTTGTTGATTGATGTCAGAAATACTTTTTTCTTGCTTTTGAAATCGACTTTTTGAGAATAACTATGATCTTTTTAAAATGGATATTAAATATTTAAGAAAATTGTTAATGGAATATCCAGTATGAGGAAGTCATAAAAAAATACAAATAAAAGTAATGATTTTCTGTAGTATTGATGATATCGTAGGAACGTTCATGACAGCAAGAAATTTATTTCAAGCAGTTTGACCAAACCCTGAATGGACAGCACCTTTAAATAAATAAAATTATATTAATTATAATAAAAAAATTATAAACATAACAAATATGCTTATGTATTTTTTTTTAAATTTACCTAGAACTGCTTTAGTGTTGACATCTGAATGCTTAACTTCACTTTTTGTTGCATGAACTTTGTCCGTAGGTACTATAGTTTCAATATTACATTCATTACATTTAACATTTAAAATTGAATAAAGGGCCTTTCGTGTTTCATTTGTCATATTTTCAAGAGAAAGAACTCTTTCACACCAGCAACATTTTAAAAGTTTTCCCAACTCTAGTAATTTCACGATGCGACCACTGCACAGGTTATTTTTCAAGCTTGGGGTTTCCTTTCTCAATTTTTTTGCATTATTCATAGCCAAAATTGATTTTTTGCGTTTGTTGAGGACGTTCTGCTTAACAAATTTTTCTTTATCTTGCAATTAATTGATTCTGACAATGAAACATTTTGATATTTACATTTATTTTACTTTAGGAATACAGTTGACGTTTCACAATATATTTTCGACGTTGCCGGATGGATTTTACGCGATATAATACCATATTTGTATATAGGATCACATGTATTGTATGTACAGTCTGTTACAAAAATAACCTTTCTTTAGATTTAAGAATCTCAAACGGTTGGTATTCACTATAAGGCGATATTTTTGTGTACGACTGTCGCGAGTGAACTACCTTAACGTGTAAATAAATTTCTTGATTTTGAAATTAAATTGATTTCAATATTCGATTTTTAACCCCAAAAATTGTATTGAATATTGTCATAATACTGTTAAATATTTAAAAAAATATTTGTTTTTAGATTTGCAGTTAGATCTATTTTTTAATTATTTTAATAATTTTTTTGGACATATACATATGGGTGATTCTCGCCTAACTGTGATTTTTTATGTCCAGTGTTTTATTTATCGTTTAGCATAAGTTTTCCTCATCAAAAAGTTAATAATATTATAAATTTAGAGGTATTTTACAACCGACATTATGAATTAGATCATAAACCTTCGTAATTTTTTTTAAGCTGCATATAAATATACTGGAAATGTCAGTACCGTGGCATGTCCGATTCTCATTTTTAAAATTAAATATATAAATTTCTATCAAAATTCATTTTTTAATATAAAATTTACCTCTTATAACTACAATCTAATGCATACTGCATTGAATTTTATTGCAATTTTATACCAATCTTTGGATTGGTAAAAAAAAAAATAATCATTTATATGTCAGTACCGTGGAAATAATGTCAGTACCTACCCTGGCATTAAAATTTTTAAATTTTGTCACAGTTTTCGTTGTGTCGTAGCTGTAGTAGAACCACTTTACAGGCTTATTTCTATGCATAAATAGGAAACAAAAACGCGTAAAACATATGCTTTTAAACATTTTTAATTTTAGAAAAATGTAAGTTGTAAAAATCACAGTTAGGCGAGAATCACCCATATACTGTTTTAATTCTTTTGTGTTAAATTAGTATAATGATAACTTTAAACAAATGTAAGTTTGTAGTTTGGACACTAAAATTTAACTATATATTTATTTAACCAGCTAAATTATATTTACTCAAATACACCAGTTTTATATCATGTATCTTAAAAGTAGGTAAACAGCTTGATATTTTTTTAACTGATTTTTCTAATGCATTTAAGTCAATCTTTCAATAGGTACATATACTTTCAGATTCTGACATTAGCTCTGGCTTAAACAAAAAATCTTCTAGACAGAATACAAATTATTCACAAGGAATTGTAAAATCTGGCTAGCCAGATCAAACCTCAATTTACTTGATACCAATTAATGTAAATCGGTTGTTTATAACAATGTTCTTAAAATAGATCAATCATTCTATGAAATTAAAGACTTGGTAATGAATATCAAAAGTAGATAAAGCTGCAGGTTGGGATATCTCAGCTAAAATATTTTTGCTTCATCCAGATAATGTTTTAACAGTGCTGACAGCACCTCTTGGCGACGTTGTCAACTACATTAAATCTGTAGGCTGGCTCACCAGCTAGGAGGTGCCAATCATCTTAGGAGGATGCACAATGGGCCTAGTGAGGCCTAAGTACCATGGGGGTAACCCACCCTCCGCACATTACAGATACAGAACAGATGCTATAAATATGTCATTATTATCAGGGCAATTTAGTCCTAAAATATGCTAAGACCTATATTTAAAGATGTGATAAAACATTTCCTGGTAACTATAGGTTTATATCTCTGCTGCATATATTAGCTAAAATTATTGAAAAACTGGTGAAAAGTCAAATGATTAATTTCTTAAATAAATATTCCCTGCTTTCATTTAGACAATTTGGTTTCCAGTTCAATAAAAATATGCCATCTTTTCTGAACTAGAGAAACTATATTGAAACCTAAATTAAAAGTCAGTTGCTGCAATGGTATTCTGCGATTTATCTGAGTGTGTAAATCACAGAATATTATTAAGTAAATTGGAAAAATATGGCCTCAGGGGCATGGCTTTGGAATGGTTAAAATCTTATTTGTTAAACATGTCAGAGTGTAGTAGTTAAGAATGATATCTCAGAATGTCATCTGGTTGACAGGGTGCACACCTTAAGTCTCTGTTTTGAGGTGGCTACTTTTTTTATTGTACATTAATGACTTGCCCTGTATTAATATTAATCGGTTATTTACTGCTAACGATACAACCATAACGTGGCATGACAAAAATTAAGATATTTTAGCTAACAATATTAGTACTATTATTTTAATACGAGTTTTAATAAAACTGGTGTTACTCTAACCTTTTAAGCTTCTGTTCAACAAAACATACAGAATCTAATAACACTAAATTATTATTAATCATTGTTGTTTAATTTTATCTCCTAAGTTTTTATCTATATATATTTCTTGTATCTTTTAAATTGCATACTTTATTTTCCTTCTTTTGATAATGTTTATTGTGTTGTCAATGAGATGTAACTAAATCCTCATACAATAAAGCTATTTTGATTGATTTGCAACTACAGAGTAATTGATAAAGAAAATTTTGACCATTTGTCATATTTCTAAATAGCTCAAATTTGAATAAAAACAAATCTATTTTTATATTATTTTTTTGCATGACAATAACTTTAAATCAAAAACAAAGACATGTAGGGGTAAAAATAGAATATATCTTTGTTTAATAAATATTTCTTGTAAACATATCAACTTAGAATAACTCAAAAATGTATACATTTCTGTACCAATAATTTGCATCAATATATTACAAAAAAATTGGTAAAATTTAAGCATAGTTAATGTAAAAACATTTAAATTACTTATTACTAAAATAAACATTATTTTAAATATAAAACTAAACGTTTACCTTGAGTATCCAGACTACTTTCGGAGGTACTCTGCATATGCTGAAGAATAACAGCATCACCATCTGAAATCCCGTGTTCTTTGAGCGATTTCTTGTTTTCCATCAATGGCCTTCCATTAAAAGCGATCACAATTTCGTTTGCTTTAAATCCAGATTCGATTTCACAAAATGCCTTAAAATTTTCTAACTCCAAATCTTCTGATACATCCAATACGAATATGAAATCCGTCAAAGTTGTTACTGTTACCTTCATTTCTTTTTATCCTTTTTTTTCAACTACGAACTAAATTGATATCTTGAATTAATTAAGCACTTAAATTTTTGTGAATAATTTGTATTCTTATGTTTCCATACTCTCTGAGAGTTTTTGTATACTGTATTGTACACAGTTCAGGTTCAGTCGAAAATAATGACAGATAATTAAAATAATGCTTTGTTCATATCACTGTTTAGCTTTATAGTGACTTGCAGTTCGTTTATATATCTTTATAAATAGACTATTTGCAAAAATTCTTTTTCTTTGAAATGTTTATGAGAAAGTGTGCCTCAAATTAAATGAAACTCGCCAAAATCCAAAATTGGAAGGTTGTTAACCTCACACAACTCCGCACACTAAAAAAATGTATTGTTGATTGTATACCTTTCAGGCGACAAGTTATTATATACCATTATTTTACAAGTTCTTCAATTTTAACCGAGGATATTTTCATATGTTCAACTTTTAATTTGAAAGAGGAATCAAAAAATTAAATATTTATTGGAGAAAAATCTTTTTTTTCCTAGCCACGTGGATTTGAGCAATGACGTTATAATCGATAATCGCGAGAAAATGTCTAGACCACAGAACACTTACTCTTAGAACGGTAACTCCCATGTTAAAAAAGGATGATAGAGTTTTTAGCGGCACCTGGTGGACGTGGTTGATTTTTTTTCAATTAAGTCCTTGTCTGGTAAGAGGCCATATGAAAGAAGAGAAAATAATAAAAAGAAGAAGAGAAGAAAAGCGCGGGGCTATTCAAATTTGACAGTAAAAATTATCCGCATTAAAAACTGTTAGCCAAATTAAGATTTGTTCACACAAATTGCATTTTTGCTTTATTATAGCGAATATCGCTATAATAAAGCAAAAATGCAGTTTGTGTGAACAAATCTTAATTTGGCTAACAGTTTTTAGATAAAAAAAACAAGAATATTCAAAAAATAAATTTATTAAAGAATAAATATAATACAAATCCAATATTTAAAAAATGTAATGTATATGAAAATTGTATTATGTATGAAGTAGCTGGATGGCTGCTACATATTCCAGGATACAACACTGTCCATCATTTTGTGAAGAACTTTAGCTGTGAAAAAAGAAAGACAGTATAAGTACAATCTCATTAAAATAAATGTATTAATAAAAAATTATAAGTCCGAGGAATACTTTATTTTGTAATAAGTCCAACATCTACGATACAGCTTTGCAACCCCAAACGTCATGAAACACAAATTTCACAGTATATGCAGCGTTTAAGAATCCACATCGGATGCAACTGAGATGTAGTAAATCTTTGATCACGTGATTCAATTTACGTAAATGTAATGGGACAGATGTGTCCGATTTAAAATAAACTATTTGAGGCGCTGTTCTCCACATCTCGGCAAATGGACTAAAATAATAATTTATAATACTCTTAATATTACCTTATTTTAATTATTGTGCCACTATACTGTATTTGCTCAACCAGAATGAGTTGCAATGATTGCAAAAGTTGCAGAATAGAGGTCTGAGGATAATACTGAGCTGTTCGAGATTGGAACCAATCAATTCCATGTTGAATGTGCTTCAGTGGTTGACTGTTAAAAAATATTTGCTATTCTATTCCCTGCTTTTTATATTTAAAATTAAATCAGGAATCTCCAGAGTATATTTACAAAATATTTTAAGTTATAATCAGGATGTTCATGAACCTAAACAGGTAACAAGAAAAATGTACACAAAATTCAGTGTTTTTTAAAGGTGTACAGGCTTTTAATAATTTGCCTGAGGATATTAAATGTTCTTCAAATGTGGCAATATTTAAAATAAAACTGCATGAATACCTGTTCACCTATTGACGTTTTTTTTTCTCTTTCTTGTTCTTTTATTGTTTTGTATAGTTGACATGTAAGTGTACTGTATCTTATGTATTTTTTATTGCATTTTAAATGTATGTTGATTCTATATTTAGGTATTTTTTATATTTTAAACGTGAAGATGTATTGACATGTAAAAAATAGTTTTTTTGACTAAATAAACGTTTTATATATAGGTATGTGGATAAAAAAACGCTCGAGATGTAAAAAATGCATCTGATGTGGATTCTCAAACACAGCAATAAGTATAAAATAAATAAGTACTAACTTTCCTTCTCGAAAAGAAGTCCAACATATATTATTAGTCTGCTTCTTCTTCTACGATACAGCTTTGCAACCCCAAATGTCATGAAACAGAAAATACACAGTATAAGTATAAAATAAATGAGTAGATTACTAACTTTCCTTCTCGAAAAGAAGTCCAACATATATTATTAGTCTGCTTCTTCTTCGAACCTTTACTTGAAGTAGAAGGTGTTTGATCAACATATTCAATTTCTACGTTATTTGAGGAAAGTCCATCCGCTACTCTTCCAGGAACTGCTGGTAGGAATAGCGTTGGAAATGCTTCAGGTGTTAGACCTTGACGAGAGCCAACTACTTTATACTTCTCTTCAAAATGTTTATGACATACTACAAAGGTGGAATAAATTTGTAGTTTTGTTTTATTATTAAATCTTGGACAACGAACAGCAAGTGCCCAAATTTCAAATAAATCGGGTTCATTCCTAGGGTGGGGCAGGCGATGCATCTTGTTGTTCACATCAAGGCAATTCGGTACACAACATTTTCTATAATTACGCATCTTTATGGAAAAGCACGAAATAACAGCGGAAAAAGCACAAGATAACAGTTCAAAACGCACAAATTTATAATGGAAAAACAAGCTCACTAACAGTGGTCAACTAAATCAATTAAGCAAATTGGAAATGAAAACACAACTGAACACAACCAAGTCACCAATATAAATAAACACGTTTGGTTTAAGCCAAGACGCCATGACACCCCCCCAAAATCAATATTCACCTGTCATTTACACTCCCACCACCTACCCCACCACCCGACTGCAGCGCCACGCGGACGTGGTTGATTGATCCTTGACCTGCGCATACCAGTTTCCCACCCCTGGTCTAGACCTAGAAATTCAAAGAAAAAAGTAAAAGTAATGGGTTTAGAGATGGGTTGCGAAGCGACGACTATTTTCGCAGTGCTAAACTGCGACTATTTCGTCAAAATCGTTGAGATATTAGGGAGTTTTAGCAAACAGCCGCTAACCATCCGCTAACGTTACCTTAGGGATAGACTGTAATCTACTCCGTTCAATGTTTATGAAAAAGGTCACAATCTAAGTTTAACGTAACGTTAGCGGAAATCTTACGTACATTTGCTAAAACTCTCTATTAGGTCTTTTCCTTTGCATCGAAAGTGTAGCACTGAGCTACACCACTTCTGAAAATATCGTTCCATTTATACAAATTGTATGGATGGAACGACATTTTCAGAAGTAACGTAGCTCAGTGCTACACTGTCGATGCAAAGGAAAAGAGAGAACCGTTGTTCGTCGAGCCATTTTTTATTAATGAAAATAAAAAAATTACTGGGGTCAAATTCGGTGAATAAGGTGTTGTAATGTTTCCATGATTTTGGTGATCGAAGCAACAAACTACACGTGCAATTTTCTAAATAAACAAAAGTGTCTTGCTTCAATCAACAATACAATTCCGTGTGATAGAAATAACTATGAGACGTTGTCACCTCAACCACAGGATAAAGAACGATACTTTCTTCTGTGCCTCGACCCAGATAGCACAGGACGTCCTATGGACGTCTTGATTTGGTCCCTTGTTGGTCCGGGAACTAAATTGGACATCCACTGGACTTCCGATTACCGTGAATGCTAGGACGTCCTATTTTGGTCCCGTTTCGACAAAACGTTTAGTTTTCGGTCCGAGCCCAGGACAATAATGAGACGTCCCAAAGATGAACAGAAACGGGACATTAGGACGTCCATTGGACGTCCGATTTACGTCCCGGTACCAAAAAAGGACGTCCCTCGGACGTCCTCTATGTCCATGTGCTATGTGATCTTTAGTAAGTAATGATCACCGACACTGGATGGCTATATGACATAAACCCTATTCCTAATTTATAAGCCGACATGGATGAAAAAATGGTCGGTGCGCATGACAATTTGGAAGCCAGACTGTCAATTTCGAGCATTCTGCATCACGTTTCCCACGGGCGTACTACAATAAGTTATATTATTTTTTATTAATAACGCGCTATTTTAATAATTATTATTATTGGAACATTTGTTTCAGCTGCGTATTAAGAAAAAATCATTTTTAAGTGATTTTCATAAATTAAAAGGTTTCGTAGTTGAATGTATTAAGTGTTAAATTTAATTTTGATGTTCCTTTTTAGTACATTTCGATACGCACGTGTGGGCGCCACAGTGTCAAATATCACCTCGCTATGCGGCTTGATTTTGTTGATTGGCTTATTTGTTCTTCCAGTTTAATATACAGTTCAGTGGTAATGACACCTAATGAAAACAAACCATTTTCGATGCTTCGAGCGCCACCTCTTCAATTTTATAAGGATTTACTGCGCAAGTAGAAGTTGTAAAGGCATTTCTTATATGTTTTAAAGCCTACTAATTAGTACCTGTTAATATCTTCGGTTTAACGCATAAAATTAACACATTTATGTTAAATTTTTAACATATTTCTGCTTATAGAATAGATTTTTGCTGCACAAATGAACTATTATGTTAATTATGACAAGTTAAAATTTTTAATGAATTTACAGAATTGCTTTTCATGTTTAACATACGTTATATTTTTAACGTCCGTTAAATTTTAACATATTCGTTACAGAATTACCACTAATGCAAGAAAATCATGAAAATTAACCATTTTGAAAGTACTCAAGTAATTTTAACAGTTGAAATTACACAAATTCTATTTAGAAATTATGTTTTTTATAGTGTGTGTATATAAACTTTTTGTAGTTAGTAATTGATTTGCCATAAAAGGGCACTATTATAAGATTACTAGGGTTAGTTTTGTTTTTATTGAAAATTGATGGCCTATTAAATAGTTTATGAAGTAAATTCGGCCGCTAGTTTTTTTTAATATTCTTGTGCAAAAACAGAAAGATACAATAAATATGACAAAAGGACATTTATATGACAGATCTTAAAACATAACCATACTTTTATTGCAAATTTGAACTACTTTTAACGTATGTTAACTTATTTAAAAATTTAACGTATGCGTTAATTTTATTTTTACAGAATTACAATTTATGTTAAAATCGTAAAATTTAACACCCGTTAAAAATTAACGTATTGAATTACAGTTACAGAATTACCACTCATTTATTACAATACTCTCTCGTTAAGATAAGATAAATGAAGTAAACTATTAATTTTTATATTTCGTAAATTTCTCGTAGTTTGAAGACCAAAGTCCAAATGTATTTCGGGATCTTCAAAAAAAGCAAAATATCGCTCTGAAAAATCACTGCGATTTTTTGAGAACCGGACCGGAGACCGATCCAGTGATAAGAACGTCGCAGTGCCAAAATCGCAAATGCGAAACAGCAACCCATCTCTAAATAATAGGTGACGGCCGTGACGACTGACGGGTGACATTGACATGAGCAGCTGAAGGCTGAAGTTTAATAAACACAAAAACAAAAATATAAATTTCTCTTTGTAACTTTTATTTTAAAAATATAGTTTTATTTCACAATTAAAAAATGACCTCTGCTCTTTATTTAGAACATTATTTAGACAGTAAGTACTTATTTTTAATCTGCAACATCAGGTTCAGCTATTTGTTTTAGGTCTAGAACATTTACCTGTAGAGTTACAACGTAATTTTACATTAATGAGGGATCTGGATACTAGGGCCCAAGGGATAATGAAAAATATTGATACTTTAGCAGACGAATATCTAAGAAACCAAAAAAGTTTTGGTTCAGATCTAAGGAAAGAACAATTAGATAAAATTCAAAGTCTATTCAACAAAGCTAAGGTATAAAGCAAAACATATTGTAAATGCTTATATTATTAATTGTTTACGATATTTTAGGAGTATGGTGATGATAAAGTACAGTTAGCAATACAAACTTATGAACTAGTAGATAAACATATACGTAGATTAGACAATGACTTAAATAGGTTCGAAACTGAAATTCAGGATAAAGCATTGAATTCTAGAAATCAAGAAGAACCTGCAGTAGGAAAAAGTGAGTAAATAATTACAAACTTTATATTGGATCAAATATATTGTTAAAATTTCAGGGGGCAGGAAGAAAATTAAAGATGGAAAAACTGAGAAGAAAAAACGACTTGGCAATTCTAGTGAGGAAGATTCTACTGGCACAGTTAAGGGCAGTAAAAAGAAGAAACAAAAGGGTGCAGGGACTGGAAATACATCAGGTGGTAGTGTGGGTAGTGGAGCCAAGGCTGCGGCAGGTGAGGGTTCGTATCATGTCATGCTTTTTCATATTCAACACTTACATCTCATGTTAATAAATGCCTTGTTTGACAAAATATAAGCATACATATGTATGTACAATATAAAAAAATGACACAAATATTGCTAAAAAAAATAATTTATTTCTACTTATAAAAAACTAATGATGAAAAACTACTAGACTATAGTTGAATACCAAAATAATAGACAGTAATTTTATGCCAAGAATGCCGAAAAAGAAGTGCTGTTAAGTTAGGCTAATATTAAGTCAAATTTTAAGAAATTGTATAGTTTGTCCTGTAATTTGGATTATTTCCTGTTGGACAATAAACAATTTTTTTTAATGTGATTTTAAAAGCATTTTGAGCATGTTAAAGCCTTATGTCAAGTCAATTCCAAATTATAAAAAGACTACCATACTCTTTCATAATAATTTGACAACTATGTGGATAAAACCATGAATGCTTGCAATTCAATTTTTGTAAACAAAATTAGACTAGTTGTTATTCGTTGTAACAAACACTTATTATTTTTATTAAAACAAAGCATTTTTAGATCATTTACTAAAATGTATTCATTTTCATAAATCAGCTTTACATCAAATCAACACTAATAATGACTGACCTACAAAAAATATATCTAAAGTAGGCCATGATTGACCAAGACAGATATGAGTCACATCCGTGATAACTATGAATACCTCTGGATTAAATCCAAATTGTCATTTAAAGAAGAAGATGATTTGTAAACTCCAACACACGTGATTTTTTCCATGACCTACTTTAGAAACATTTTTTGTGGATCTCTCTATAGATTTATTGAAAATACTTTGAAACCATAGTAATTAAACTTATATACATTTATTTTGTTGAGAAAAAAAAAAGATCAAAGGAACAGTCATCTTTCGTGATTTCAATGTACATTTTTTACATACTTTCGAACACAAAATGGGAGAGAAAAAATATTTGGCGTGCAAGAAATGTGTTTAGTCTTAAGAATTTTAAAAATTATAAAGGGCCTGACAATGTCACCTAGTTCATAATTTTACAAGACACATGAACAGTAATCTAAATGGGGCCTCACAACTAAACAAAACAATATTTTAATAGATGATACTCTAAAAAATCCTTAGCGCAACGTTTAATAAAGCATAGTATTTGAAGTGATTTGAGACTACCATCAGAGACAACAGAGACGTGTAACTTAATAGGAAAAATTGTTCGGTGGCCCATTTAAATTACATATGACTTTCTTTCTCTTTTATGTTGATCTTTACGTATATTTATCCCCCTCCAATAAAACTAACACCAATCTAAGAGGTCGCTGATGTTGCTGGTTTTTTGACGTCGACGTATCGATTAAAACTGACAGTTATGAATGTTGTTATGAACGTGTGCATTTTATTAAAATTAATTTAATTTGGGCACCGTTTATTTCTTTGAGTCTGATTTTGTTGTTTAATTAATTTTCTTTTGGGGGGGGGGGGGGGGGAATGTTTATTTTTGCATATTATTTTTTGCATGAAGCAATTTCTGGAACCAAATTCGCGTTTTTGTACACATTTCTTTCTAGAGGTAAGTAATTTCCAATTTATTAAGAAAACCACAGTATAATGTGTGTGTTTAATAATATATTACAAAATGACTATAATTATTTTAGGTGAATTGGAACATAGATCCATTGTTACAGCTACTTTTGTTCATTAAGTAGGTAGATGAATGTCTGGATAGCTTTAATGGCAGCACAAAGTTCCTACCTACTAGAAAAGTAAAATGTATGCAGAGTAAAAAATCTTCACATGTAGTATTGGCAAAGGACTTTTGAAATGATTAGAGATTGGCTATTTCTTACATATACCTACCTCTAATAGCCACTCTAAAGGAAGAAAAAAAAATTGAATCACAAAAGGGCAGAATTTTAAATCAGGATGCATTGGAAAATAAATTTGGGGACATCAAGCCTGTTTTGGATTTTAGAGAGAGATCAATTTCAAGAAAAGTTAATTTATCCTGCAGAACAACCAGTAGTTTAAGTAGGATTTGCTATAACTTTATTAGAAGATTTCCTTGATAATAAATTTTAATTTAGGTACCAATTGTTTCAAATGAAATTGAAAAAGAGTTAAATACGAAATTAGATTTTTCATGGGTAAAATGTTATATTCATTCAAACATTGTAAGGTAATCTATAATTAAGAGAATATGGAAAATAGGTATACCCTGGTGGTGTAAGAGACAGGTAAGGGGCAATGACAAAAAAATTACAAAAATGTATTCATCTTTAAATAGTGTTTATTATTAATATTATTTGCTATGTTTGAAAAGTACCTCCTGCTGCAGAACATATCGAATAGATTAGACTACTAGTTGGAGAAGGTCCACCTAGTAACCAAATTAGGAGACTAGGAAAACTTTTACATGACTGGGCACACAACAGGAATGCACACACACAAGATACACAAACAAATGAACTAACAGGGGTATGCCTTCAGCAACGTCCTGTTTAAATGATGATAGTATGTCATCCTTCATTCCCTTTTAGAAGGCGTGGCATATAAATCTATTGATCTTGATGACCCTAAGAGGAGTTAGCAGGGGGTGTACGGAATGGGTCTAGCAAGTTTCGATCCAGTTTAAAGGATGGGAACTTACTCGACTTGGGCCTTATACATTTGTTTATTTTTTATTTATTTATTTATTTATACATTGTTCAACAGGTTAAACCCAATTACAGAACAGGAGTATATTTGAAAGAAAACAGTTTAACAAAAAGCATATAGATAATTTTTGTGTTGAGTGTATGTGTGTGTTTATTTCGTTTCCATGATTTCTATTAAAATAAATAGTCATAACATATCAATACCTTTTTGCTAGACTAACGTAAGCGACAGTTGTTCAAATGGCACTTATGATAGTCTGGCAAAAAGGTATCTATATACTCTATACTATATAAAATATTTGATACATTAGTTTTTAAATATATTATGAATATATAACAACTGTTACTTACTTTGTAATTTTTCACAAAATAATACGAGGTACTTTCTAAACGAAGCAATTGTAGTTTGTTTTTCTGTACCTTACAAAAATATAATTTATAGAAAAAGAGTTTGGTGTATTATTTTTCCAAGTTTAAATATTTAATAATCAATAGAATTTTCAAGTTTTCTTTTAGCGAAATTTACAAGAGTAATAAAAACTATGTTCACTGCTTATATTAAACTGATTAAAACTTTCTTTATTAAAATGATTATTTATATGATAAAAAATTTGATGTTATTGGAAGCTTTTATATTTTTTTAATATACAGTGAAACAATAGTTTTTGTTTCTCCTGTAAATTTGTATAGAAAAACTATTTCTGAATCCATGTTTGAATTTCCCGCCCTAAAGCATTTTTAATTTTCCCGCTATTTACTAGTGGCGCCATCATAGACTGGTTGTGGTTACAATCGCCCAAATAACTTTTACCGAACAAAAAAAATACATTGAGTTACACGTCTAGCTGGATTGTCTCTGCTACCATTGATATATGGAGTACGTAAGATAAGTTGGAATTGAGAACTACACTCAAATCTTTAACTTGAGATACCGATTCCAAAGGGCAACCATTAATATTGTAGATTATTTGTTCTGTGGGACTTCTGTTACGACTGAAGACCATTTGATGGCACTTTTTAACATTAAGTCCCATTCCATTGATTTTACTCCAGTCTCTGAGACGATCTAAATCAGCTTGCAGTTTTATGTAAAAAAATACAAATCAAGATCATGAAATTACAAATGACTTTCAAATATTCAGGTTGAGTAAATGGTTCTCTGAACAGAACTGTCAAAAAGTCGTATTCATAATCATTAATGAGCTTGAAGTACTTCAAATCATCTGCAAATAACACAGTGAGATCCCTGAAGGACCCCCGAGGTTACTGGGAATAATAATTATTAACCAGGACCTTTTGAGTCCTATTCGTTAGATAACTACCTAGCCACTGTAAGACCATCCTACTTTTACCATATATTCTGAGCTTATAAACTAGAAGATCATGGTTCATCTTGTCAAATGCTTGGAAAAAGTCTGCATACACAGAATCTAACTGTAGACCCTTCTCCAAAGCTTCAAACAGAAAGTTAGCATAAGTTAATAAGTTCACTTAAACGATAAAAATTATATATATAAAATATTGTGTAGTTTTTTATTCAATTGGACACATAATTTATAATTTAAAATAGATATCTCTTCAAAAGACTGTGGCTAATAGATTTGCTTCCAAGCCAACTTCTTCACCAAATCAACCAACCATCACAATCAAACTCAAAATGAATACCGCCGATAGGCGTTTTCGGAAACTTACTTGAATCAGAAAGATTATAGATCCTATTGTTCATTTACCTATGATTACTAACCCTATCCGTGTTCGGAAACTAGTAGATTACTGATCCAGCTTTGTGATGGAGATCAATATTTTGTCATCCACTCTGTGACTAGATTAGTAATAGATCAGCATGCGCATCGCAGGATTTTATAAAGGAATAACGCAATTTTTTGGTGTCTCGTATCTGCCAGTAGTAGCTTTGAAGTTTTTCTACATTCATTTAGTTATAACTTGTAATATTTATGCCCATATTGCGACTTTATCAGTCAGACTACAAATATGTTTAAATAAAATAGTTCTTTAACAAATGAGAGTTTATAATGTTGATAGTTACGCGGGAAAAGTCAAAGATTGACAGACGTAAATAAACAGGAACAATAATCCAACTCTTTCGTAAACTGTTAGCACTAAGTTCAGTGATCCATGTGATCTATCAGGTAAACCCAGTAATCTGGATTTGTTATCTATAGTTGAATTCCGAAAACGCCTATAATCTCATATCAAATAATCACTGTCCAACATATCAGCATTGTTATTCAACTTGAAAATATCACCGTCGTTATCATACGAAAGTATTACAGTCATTATCTGGCACATTATTTTTACATACTCATAGCCTCCACATCGTGCTGATTCATAATTTGTCTCCTCTCCTATCGAGAGTGAGACCTGTCAACTGTGAATCGTTTGTTGTTCATTGGTTGAATGAGTTTAATGATGGGATCATGCTCTAAAATAGTTAATTTCTTTACCAACCTAACTTAGTCAATACTGGTGTAACTTTTGTATTCTTTTCTTCTTGTAGTCGCTGAAGCAGTTGCTGCGGTTCTTCCTGGTCTAGCTGGAATAGCCCATCCAAGTGACGTTTTAGACATGCCTGTCGATCCTAACGAACCCACTTACTGCCTTTGCCATCAAGTGTCGTATGGTGAGATGATTGGTTGTGACAATCCAGATGTAAGTGTTTAAATATCAAATCTGATTGTGTTTTATTAGTCTTGAATGATACATGTTTGTTTTAGTGCCCTATTGAGTGGTTCCATTTCGCATGCGTGGGCCTGACAACGAAGCCGAAGGGAAAATGGTACTGCCCCAAATGTACGCAGGACAGAAAGAAGAAATGATAAGTACGTAGTTAATCGCCATTCCAAACCATTATGAAATTTGATAGATTTAAAAAGTTATGTCTAAAAATTAAATTTATATTTTATTTTTGTACTTTTTATTTTAGTACTATATCAGTTGATCTCAAAAGGCTTTTTTGTATTTTTATTAACTTTGTTTTTTAATTAAATTTGACTATTGTTGTTATTAATATAAGTGGTATAAAGTGGTGTTTTCCTCGATTTTAATAAATTAATTTTAATACTACTTTTTAGTTTTATTTAATTGTGGAATAATCTATCCCAAAACTTTATATAATTTTTATAAAATGGATTAAATTCGAGATATTTGAGAAAAAGTGCAAAAACGGATAGACAAAAACATCAAATTTTAAATTTAATCTTTAATCCATCCTGTGGTGAACAGATTACATTTTGGGCATAGTCGGAACATCATCTGGGGGTACTATATAGAGGGTCGTTTTTCTACTTTATGGATTATATCTGTTATTGACGCGTGGAGTAGAAAATTTTTCAAATAAAAATTGCTTGTGATGTTATTCTCTATAATTTTTGCATAATTCGAGAAATTTGACAAAAAGTACAAAATTCAAATTTTTAAAAAAATTGTTTAAATAAAAGTTGCTTGCGATTTCATTCTCTATAATTTTTATTTAATACATGATTTCTCTAAAATGGACCGTAATGGAAAAAATTGAGGAAAAGTGTAAAATTTAAACTTTTCAGTATTTTCGTTGGCAATATATGTGTACCAGAAAACTCGACTTTCCAGAACGATCGATAATTGCCTCTCTATGACTCATACGCCGCAAAGAGATCACTCCGACAGCTTCTCGAAGCGGTGCGTTGGTCTCTATAGGAGTAAACAAAGTACAGAGACGGCTCCGCGTCACAATAAAGAAAGAAAAGAACAGTACAACTTTTATATTTTATAGAACATTTTACAAAAATAAAAATACGAAAAACTCAATTCCATCGTTCAAAATTCATCGTGGAAACTTCTGGCGGTATCGACCATTTTAGATTTCAAAAACAAATCCGGATGTGCTAGTATTTCGTCCAGCGATAGCATACCGTCGTGGTCGTTATCGGCTAGAGATAGAAGTGCTTCGGCTTCGTGCTCGCTATGTCTGGGGCTTTGCGGGGCTACGTAGTGCAATAATTCCCTTCTATCCGCTTTGCCATCTCCGTTTAGATCGATGGTTTTCCTAAATTCCGCTCGGCGTTCGTTTTCGTCTTGGCGGACGATTAAAGTTTCGTCTCCGTTGCCTGGAAATCAATACAGATTATGAGTAAGTGCTACAGCGCAAATAACGGCATCGTGTGGTTGAACTTAAGATCTTGGCGTCAGTTTTAATAATGTGGTTTTCTCAACCTTTTAGGACGTAAAAAAGAATTCAGGTAGTCTCAGATGAAGATACGGGAATTCTTGGAGTCAAGTTAATATCAGACTATTAATCTAAGATGGAAACAAGACACTGTTAAATAAATGTAGAGTAATTTGATGGACAATTTGGATCGAATATTGATTTTATTTTTCTAAAAATAATGAAAAACGGGGCCATTATAATATATTTCTGACTGTTGAGAAACCAGAATCTTTATTTTTTAAATTACAAAGGAAAACTAGTTATTTTTAAGAAACTAAGGCTATGGTACTTGTACCTTCAGTTTGTAGGATGGCAAACTCGTTTTCTGTCAACAATTCATCGCCGTCCCTATCGAATTTGTCAAAAAGTTCATCCACTAGTACCAATTGGTTAGTAATACTAGATTCCGGATGAGTAAATGCCAAAAATTCATCCAAAGTCAAAGAATCCGGATTTGACTTTGCTGCTTCCATCCACGAAGCTTTGTCTCTCATTATTTTTTCTAAAAATAAACATTTTAAAATATAAAATATTTATAAGGGTGGCCAAACAAAAAGAAAATTCCTTTTTATCACCAAAATATCTATATTTTTTATAAATTTCAACCGGTTTCAAAGTTACCCAACAAGCATTTAGTGTAGGGGAATAAAAGGCACAATAAGGGTTACCCTCCAATTGTATTGATTGCCATTTAACTTTTATAATTAAAAAGCCGACAGGTATAGGTCACTACGGCCGACAGTCAGGCCGAAGTCACTTGGCCATCAAATCCTATTAATAGGCCTCCATTTTCTTTATAATGTCTAGAAATAAATATATTGGCCATTAATGGCCTATATTGTTGGGAAGTTAAAGGAAAATTGCAGGCCTTTTACCATATTAATACTGACTGCTGAATAAAGGTCATGTGCCAGGCACGTCACCAGACAGGCGATTCGATAGTGCTTCTTTGACCAGTAGTACCGTTTGAAATATAAACTCTATACTAAAACAGAAGGCATTCCAATATAAAACATATATTTTCACCTCTGAGTAAAGTTGAAAGTAACTACTTGCTGATTAAACTATAGGGCTATTGTTTGTTAATCTCTGTCAAGTTTAAACCAACATGTAACTTTACCCAGAGGTATTAAAAGTACATTCATATAATAGTCTAAAAGTAAGAAACTTCAATGACTATTGAATAGTGAATATCAGCAAATCGAGACTGGTCGCATATAGTACATGTCTACTCATTAAGTATGATGCAAGCCATCATCGGTGTCTCCATATATGAACGCGGGACGAAGCCATCCTGAACTGTTAGGGTTTGGTCTGCGGCAGTTAAAAGCGTATTGACTGTTTCCATGCTTTTACCCAAAACAGTTACTTACCTTTCATAATACTGGGCTACTATCGAAAGACCAAAAGTAGGCTTTTACCTTTTAATCGTTGCATTCACTTTCCCTTAATTTACTAACAGCAAAAGGCCCAGCAATATCCCAACAATCCATTATTTGTTTGGTAACTTAAATTTATTTGCCACACCTAGTATATACGGAAAATATATTATATACTGCTTATGTATCAGGACTATCGAAAATCGGATTAATTTATGTGATTATCAACAGTCCTGATTTCAAAAGTTGTATTCAGTAGATTATAAAGACTATACTACGAATCAATAAAATATAACAACTCAATAATTTACACTTACAGTACAAAAGCAATGACAGAACATGATAAACATAATACTACACCTTTAAGCGATCGTTGCATTCCTTTGTGCCTTCTTTCATCATGATCGCCGACATATTTATCACTAAATCCCCTTTTCTTTAGAAAATACGTATGGTATTCCTTCCACGTTATGACACCGTTTCTTGGATTGATGTCGATCAAATTGAAAAGTTCGTAATTACTACCAACAGCGGATGTAATGTGCTCGACAATTTTGTGCCTTATCCATTGTGCTAGTTCTTTGTTGTCTAGTTTCTTATTATTATTTTTATCAGCCCTGAAAGATGATTTCAAATTTCATGAAATTATTGTTGGTAAAAAATAGTGTATTACTAAAATATTTTGACCAATTTTTACAGGGTTATGCATGGGTTATGCTTTATAATAGGCAATAATTTTCTCTCAACTGACTAGCTCCACTATCTCGAGTTTGACATTGACGTAAAAGTGTAATGCAAAGGTATGGACTATGAAGACTAGAGAAAAGGAGGCGAATCGGCAATGGTCAAATTTCAAATTTCCGTCCTTCTTTTTATAAAGTTCGCGAAATTGACTGTAGTTGGCATGTCTAATGACAGCGGAGTCAATTTTCTATGCAAGGACCGATTCCACCGTTGTGTTAAACGGAGATTAAAATGACATTGTTAATGTAAAAATGTCATTTTAAACTTCGAACACAACGGTGGAATCGGTCCTAAGTCAATGTAAAATGAAGTGATTTTTAAAAAAAATTGGTGAAAAGAATCAAAATAATGTGAAAAAAAATACCTGAGTACAAGTAACATGAGTGACAAAAAAACATCAAAGCAATATTTACGTCGTTCCAGATTATAAAACACGATAAAAATCAAATGTAAAACAAAAGAAAACACAAGAAGAAATCAATTCAATGTCTTTTTAAAGCTTCTAGTGTTAGTAAAATAATGTATTCATGTCTAAATATAATATTTATTGTCAACTAGTCACAATATGTATCTTATGAAGTGTAGTTTATTTTATTATAAGTTTCTATAATATAAAATTGTACTGTTATAGATGATGACACAAACAATAATTATGCATTAAATTTAACTTACTAGAAAATAAAATTTATTTTTATAAAGTTTTAATATTAGATAAAAAGTTGCTACTGTAATTTTTTTATCATATAGCATATACATCGTTCCTAGTGCCGATAAAGCACTTTCTAGAGATGATGCTGTTCTATACTTTTTAGAAGATATTATCAAATATTATGAGACTATTTTTACTGATGGTACTGTTAGCAAAATAAAAAGGAGAAAGCTGAAATTAAAGGATGAGGTAATACCATGTATATTCCCAAATCTCCCTTTATACTTGTATTACAACAATAAAAAATCTGTTAACTGTGTTTTATTTTACTCTTAAAACTATATATTGGTTCAATTCAAAAAAAAAATACCACAAAATTGTACTTTTGTACTACTCAAATTTCAGCATTTAAGAAACCTTTTCGAATTTGGTCATACATACCTAATTTGTATTTTATATAGATAAAATTAAATAATTTATCAATTAAAACATGCAAGACTTATTTTAAAATAAATACAACAATATTTTCTGTGCTTTATTTAGCTATAAACAAGGTTATTTTTATTATTTTAACAAAGTTATATAGAATTCCCATAAGAAGCCATGTATTTTGAACACCGTATGCAGAACCAGCGCCCATGCGGTTATTTATAGAAGCATGCGTTTTTTGTGACCGTATTTTGAGTATGCCGATTCGTCTCCTTATCTCTAGTCATCATAGTATAGACACTTTAGCATCGTCATAGCATCTCCTCTCTATTCTACTTCAATGATTCTATTAGTCAAGCTCTTTCATGTGATACCTATATGGAGGGGGTTAAACAAAAATGATACTGAATATACATAATTGTATTGTCATCAGAACTAAAGGTGTGTACCAAATTTCAGATTAATCGGTCCACAGGTCAAGCCCTTTCATTTGATACCCATATTGAGGGGGTTGAAAAAAAATGTAATCCGTCATTTTGTGGCGGCGGCCATCTTTAATTTATACTGAATTTATACTGAATTAATACTGAATACACATAATTGTATTGTCATCAGAACTAAAGATGTTTATCAAATTTCAGATCGATCAATCAACAGGAAGGGGGTGAAATTGTAATTACTAAATTATATAATTATGTAAAACTAATTAGAATAACTTTCAGCGGAGAGTACTGTAAAACTGCTAGTGTGATGTTCTGCGAACTTCACTTTGTAACCTCTATGAGATGTGCGGGCATTTGGTGGTTACATGGATGTTAGGGTTACATTATAAAAGTACATTATATGCGAGCTTAAAGTTGCAGCTTATGGGATGTTTATGTGCTAGTTGGGACCGGTTCACTTAAAAATTAAAATGATAGAGGTAAATAACTCTATAAGTGAAATTGTAATCAAAATAATCCGCCGGTATGAAAGTAACCCCATTCAGTACACGGTACTGTTTTTAAATTGTTTCACTAATCACTGAATGTATGCTTACCTTAGATAAAAGAGACCAGAAATATAACATACACTGGTGTTTAACCTGCGGAAATGTTGCCAATTTCTAAAGAAAGGTTAACGAAATGGGGAAACTGGGTGGAGACCCGAACTCTGTGACGATAAACTATTAGATTTACTTAAAATATTTTTAATGGAATTTTGAGGGGGGTGGGTGGCTCAGTGGTAGAGTCTCTGCCTGTGGATTCAAGGGTCTCAGGTTCGAATCCCACTATTGGCCGGGATTTTTTTATTAAATTTAATTATTTAAAATTAATTCTGATGCCTTGGTAGGATTCCCCACTCGAACATTCACTGTTGGGTTCTAATTAACAGTGCTGTTCCTGAAGTAGCGCTGGGAAACAGTAACAAAGCCTACACAGAACACACATGATTGAGAATTTAAAACACAAACTTGAGACTGGCATATTAGGTATACAGGGTGTGTACCAATAAAAACTCCCAGGCCGGATATTTTGGTAAGTAATAGGGATATTTTAATTCTGTAAAAGCCAGTTCATAGAGCGCTAAGAGAGCTTCAGTTTTAGATATAAATTGATTTTAAATAGGTCAATATGTAGATGGCGCTGCGCTCAATAATTTTTTTTCGATGGGAGGATTTTTTTTATGTAGCGCATCTTGTAAAAAATGCATGTTTAAGCAAATTTTGTTCTATGAACTAATTCGATAAATCTAGCCATTTTTGATGTACAGAGTGGGTCACTCAAAACAGTTTCATCCTGTTTTTCGATATTAATCATTGGATTTTTAGAAAATGCCAAAACAGGTCGATTTTTATTCCAAATTAAATACATTTTTACAATACAGACATCTGTCATGTGTCAACCCCCTCCCTTCCACTTCTCCAATCCCTTAATTTTAAATAAGGAATGTACCATGTACGGCACATCATTAAAAAGGTAATTTTATGGGGAAGTCAGAAATATGACAGTTTATTGCGATACTTTTAATTTTAGCGCCCTCTATCGGGATAAAAAATCTGTAACGTATTATAAAGTGTGACACTTCATTTAAAAGCTAATTTAATTACTGATTCAACGCACCACATAATATTAATATAAATATTTCCATATTGCACTTGCAACAAAATAAAGTTAGCAATAAGGTTTAAAATAATGCATGACTAATTTTCAAACTATTGAAAGTGCAATATGGATATTTATATTAATATTATGTTATTAATTAATGTTATGTGGTACACTGAATTAGTAATTAAATTTGTTTTCAAATAAGGTGTCACACTTTAAAATACGTAGTTTTTTATCCCGATAGAGGGCGGTACAATTAAAAGTATTTCAATGAAGAGTCATATTTTTAAATTCCCCATAAAATTACCTTTTTAATGATGTACTACACATTGTAATATCACACTCTATAATACGTAGTAATTTTTTTATCCCGCTAGAGGGCGATAAAATTTAAGTAACGCGATGTATAGAAATATTTATGGATTCCCCATTAAATTACCTTTTCAATGATGTGCCATACATGGTACATTACCTATTTAAAATTTAGGTCTGGAGAAGTACAAGGGTGGGGGTTGACACATGACATGTCTGCATTTTAAAAATGTTTTTAATTTGGAATAAAAATCGACCTGTTTTAGCATTTTCATAAAATCCAATGATTAATGCTGAAAAACAGGATGAAACTGTTTTAGGTGACCCACTCTGTATATCAAAAATGGCTCGATTTGTCGAATTAGTTCATAGAACAAAATCAGCTTAAAAATGCATTTTTTACAAGATGCGCTACACAAGAAAGATCCTCCCATCGAAAAGAAATTATTGAGCGCAGCGCCATCTACATATTGACTTATTTAAAATCAATTTATATCTAAAACTGAAGCTCTCTTAGTGCTCTGTGAACTGGCTTTTACAGAATTAAAATTTCTCTATTACTTACCAAAATATCCGGCCTGGGAGTTTTTATTGGTACACCCTGTATACACCTAGACAATAAATCGAAAAAAAAATGGAATTTTGTATTAATGAAATAAAATTAACGTGATTTTTTTAATATCAAATAGATGCTACGACATTTTATGTAAAGGGAAGACCTTTTATAGAATATTTTGTTAGCGTTTATTGACTACGAACTTTTCTGCAAGAGACTACAGTAAAATGTTGAAATAGAAATTTGTTAATCGAGCAAGAAATGGTACTCATTGTCTACGAGTATTATAAAAAAAGCATGCAGGCGAATATCGCAAATCAAACCTTGTGAGTTGAACATTATATTTTTTCTACGACATAATATTAAAAATTAGTCTAAATGAGAAAATGCTGTTTTGTATTGTAACCTCAGAAAATAAAAGGTATATTAAAGCTTCTTTTTTTAGGAATATTAATTAATATAGAAGATGAGTCACATAAAACTCTAGAAATGTATATGTCTGAAACCAGATAACATTTTAAAATTTAAACCTAATAAAAGTCATTTGATCGCTAGGGGTGGGAGATTATCGAAATAAATTGATAATAATCGATTATTTTCGATGAATCGATTATTTTCAAACAATCTATTTTTTTTCGTATTTCCTTTAAAATCGACTACTTGATTATCTTTGAAAAATCAAAAATAATCGATTAATTAAAAAGTCAATTAACCGATAAATCAATGTTTACAAAAAATAATAGACGAATTATCATTTATTTTAAATAATCGATTATTTTCAAATACTCTATTTTGTTTCGTATTTCCATTGAAACAGATCATTCGATAATCTTTGAAAAATTGAAAATAATCAATTAATCAAAAATAATCTATTATGTAAAAAGTCGATTAACCGATAAATTTAAAAAAAAAAACGAATTATCGAGTATTTTAAATAATCTATTTTTTTCGTATTTTCTTTAAAATCGATTATTCGATCATCTTTGAAATATCAAAAATAATCGATTATTCCAAAATAATCGCTTAATCGAAAATAATAGATTAAGCGAAAATAACCAATTAATTAAGAAGCCGATTTTACGATAAATTGATTTTCCATAAAAATAACTAAATTATCGATTATTTTCAAATAATCCTTTTTTTTCATATTTCCTTTAAAAAAATCGAAAATAATCGATAAATTGAAAATAATCTATTAGTAAAAAGCTGATTAATCAATAAATCGATAATTCTAAAAAATAACCGAAATATCAATTATATAAAATAACCGATTATATTCGATCAATCGATTATTTTCATATAATCTATTTTTTCGTATTTCTTTTAAAACTAATTATTCGAATACCTTTGAAAAATCGAAAATAATCGATTAATTTAAAAAGCCGATTAAAAAAATAAATCGATTATTTTCAATCAATCGAATATTTTGAATAAATCTACTTTCTTTTTGTAATTCCTTTAAAATCGATTAATCCATTATCTTAAAAAAACGAAAATAATTTATTGAAAATGTTCGATTAATCGAAAATAATCGATTAATTATAACGGATAAATCGATTTACATAAAAAAATAATCGATAAATTGATTATTTTTGTAACCCCTATCGGTCGCTTGCTTTTATCCGAGCATTTAGCTCCAAAATTTAGAGATTCGGATTTTTTGATCCTGTTATCTTTGAAACCGCATTCGATTGTATAATAAATATTACTAGAATTACTTTGTTCTAAAACTTAAGATTCAACTGTCACTTCCGATTTAACCGCAAATAAGATGAACCTTGAAATTTTAAGTAGGTGATCCTGTATTTCATCTAATATTCTTATAAAAATAAAATTTCGCTAGCAACTATGCTTCTTTACTTCTTATTTATCTACCAAAACGGGCTAAATATTTTCATAAAACTACTTTTTAAAAACAAAATTTAGTTAGTAACAATCAGTGATGTAAAATGACCATAATTTATATTTTTGGTAATTTACGGTGGTAATTTAAAGAAGATTGTAATGAACTGGATGAACATTCCGCTATATATAAATTTTGTCTGATATAAACATTTTTTTGTGCCCTTTTATTTGTTAGTCGATTCCTTTTATTTGTATTGACATTTCCATACGTTAATAAGCTTTGTTCTGTGGCAGCAGTTGACGGTTGGCAATTTAATACTTCTACAGCTACTTTGCTTAACTTTATTGTTTTCCATTTTTTAGACCTGTCCATACAAAGTCTTTAGTAAATAGGGCTTCTTTAGATCTATAAATGACAATACTTTTCTGCAAGTAAATTCCAGATAGCTGTCATGTTTCTTTCATTGTCTGTTGTAATTGACATATTTTTTTCTAAGCCTATTTCATCAATTAATTCGGATATAATGTTGCACAAGAAAGTTGCTTCATGACGAGCTGCTTTCGTATCTACTATTTTATATAATACAGGCTCAGATGTGGTAAGAATAGGATTACCATATTACAAAATACAAATTCCTGACATTCCTAATGAATATTCCGGACAAATTTTTAAAAATGTGAACAGAATAATAAAACTTCAACTTTAAATAATTACTATATGTTATATTTAAAAAAGTATCTACATACCATCAAAAACTAAGAACAAACAGTTCCTCAGTTACAAAATATTGAAATTACCGTAAGGAGGACATTAACTATAGATTAATTGCGAATATTAGACCAACCATCAATATGAATCCCTACAGTCTTAGCAGTATGAATTTTTTCGTTCACGGACTTTTTTATATAATGGTAAATAACGGTAAATAATGAAAATTATTTGCCACAAAAATCGGTAATTTACTTTGCTAATTACGAGTAAATTACTGTAATTTATTTCTGATTAATTACGGTAAATTACCACGGTAATTAACAGTAAAAATAAATAAATATTATATTTTCACCGAAGTTCGGCGCCACTTTCGCGAAATATGATAAATTACAAGAAAATGTCGTATATAATGGTAAATAACGGTAAATAATTTAAATTTTTTACCACAAAAATCGGTAATTTACTTTGTAAATTACGAGTAAATTACTGTAATTTATTTCTGGTTAATTACGGTAAATTACAGTAAATTACCACGGTAATTTATCGGTAATTTACCAGTTCACATCTCTGGTAACAATGCCTATTTAGCTACTTATTATTTAGATTAAATGTTTAAAATTTTGATCTTTTGTAAATTTATGCATTATGAAATCTATTTTCTGAAATATTATGTATTTGATGCTTAATATTTATCGAAACCCCTTAATACGGATCCAAAGTTAATAAATATTTATCGCTGAAAACGAATATATTTCTGATTTTTCATAACATTGGCACTTATATTATTTGTATATACAATTTTTCACGATACGTCGTGGCATTTTCAACTTAAAATTAAATAACTAAAACACTTTAAATTGCTAATAACACCAATAAATAATTCAAAAACACCGGCGATCCATGATGATTCACTCACACGCGGAGGCGGAGACGAGCGTAGAATAGAAATGTCGGAGCAATTCGGGTGGCGTTGTGGACATAATGATTTTTAATTGGTGAGTTACTTACGGGTGGAATAGACAACGTGCTCAATGTGCAATGTTACATCTTCTAAGATGCTTACAAACAAATGAGTCAAATTAATTTGTATCATGACGAGTTCAAATCTATTTTATTTTCGATAAAGGTAGGGCGACTGCGCCGGTTGTCGGCTACTTAAGACTTTTTCTGACTTTACTTCTATGTCCGATAAATAATTATTAAGATTTTTATTGTTTTGATATTATTACCGAATAGGCTGGAATATATAAACTGGTTAACAATTATTTTAAATGCTTTTAAATGCGTTGTAGTTAACCAAGATCACGAAACAACAACGTGGGGCCCA
The DNA here is from genome assembly GCA_927349885.1 of Psylliodes chrysocephalus. NCBI lineage: Eukaryota > Metazoa > Arthropoda > Insecta > Coleoptera > Chrysomelidae > Psylliodes > Psylliodes chrysocephalus. The sequence goes on along the minus strand of OV651819.1, from coordinate 60,937,466 downwards.
TGATACATGTCCACAGTGAAAAAATTACGCGTTTCGGTAAGTATCGCGGACCTTAAGTAACGCCATATTGGTATGGTAGATTGAGTTAGAGGACTTTGGCAACCTCCTTGACGACATAAAACAAGAACTAAAGTGGGGCCTATGATCCAAGATCATGGATATTAATTACACATTTGAAAATTCATCCCCCCTAAAAGCTACACTTTAGAAGTGCCATACCGGGAATTCAAAGTGGGGAATAACGTTGTCTATCAGCCCCCAAAGTCTCGTCGCGTCGTGGGGCCTATGATACATGCAAAAACCCTCTCGGCTCCCGGTCTAATATCTTAACTCAGGAAACGCTGAGAATTTTAAGTGGTACCGCAGTAGCAATAGTCACAACCAATATTTTTTTCAAGATCATCCTTTGCGGCACTGATAAGATCCTCTACGCATAAGGTACATTTTAAATGTTCTTTTTCAGTCGGATTTTCATTAGCATTTTTAGCATATTTCAAAGAATTGTCATTGCCGTTTCTAGATCTTTTTATCCCCTTATTAGCTACTTCTTTTTATTTCATTTTGCTTCTTATTTGCTGCTCTCTGCTTTTTTCTTAAATTTATTTGTTGAAGTTTCTCTATTTTTTGCCTTACTTTATTTGAGTAGTAATCTCGCCAAGCTTGGGAGGATATCGCGTTAGATAACTTTTCCTTTGGCGGCTTATTTTACGATTCTTTAATAGCTTCTGAAAAATTCAAAAGATTATCAGAAGGATCTGTAATATTTTCTGATGGGTTCTCTTATAAACAATGAGTTTGAAAAGATATACTTTCTTGGTCTATTATTTTACCCCTATTTTCTTCAATCTTATCTTCTTGGTACACTTTCTTGATCTAGTTTATCCCTATTTTCATTAGTCTTTTATTCTTTAGGTACACTTTCTTGATCTATTATTTTATTCCTACGTTCTTCAGTCTTTTCTTCTTTAGGTACACTTTATTGATCTAGTTTACCCCTATTTTCATTAGTCTTATATTCTTTAGGTACATTTTCTTGATCTATTATTTTATCCCTATTTTCTTCAGTCTTTTCTTCTTTAGGTACACTTTCTTGATCTAGTTTATCCCTGTTTTCATTAGTCTTATGTTCTTTAGGTACATTTTCTTGATCTATTATTTTATTCATATTTTCTTCAGTCTTATCTTAGGTACAGTTAGGGATTTTCAGCTCTTCTTTTCTTGTCCTGTTTTTCTCGTTACATTTTCCAAAGATCTTCCTTTTAACTTGTCTTGGACTGTGGTTTGGGGTACTCCAAATGTTCGTCTCGCTTTCCTTAAGCTTAACTTAAGTTATTTTCAATCATTTCAATAAGAGCTCTTTTTAACGCATCTACTAAATACGAGAAAAATTTTCTTTTCTGAGCTTTCTTAGTAGGCTGCTTCTGCAACGTGTCTGGTTTTTTGTTCCTAGCATGTCGACGACAAACGGTCGAGAAAAGGCCTCCTTCTCGGCCTCCCTAGGGAGGAAAAGTACTTTTACTCCCTAGGGAGGAAAAGTAAAAGTGACGTCATGGTATGTCATAAATGAAATAGCTTATACAGCATTGACGACCTAAACTATATTCTATTATATAAGTATGAATTTTACCGTTTATTTATAGAACACCCTGTATTTTGCAAAATAGTAAAAATCAGTAAATTGTTATTTTAATTTAACGATTTTTACATTAATAATTTGACTTCAATTCATAGATTCATCCGATTTTCGAATTTAGGACAGAAATATTATAGCATGCTATGGTCGATTGACAGATCAGTTTTAAAGTGTGTTACGCTATAATATATCTACAAAATATAAAATAATATTTAAAAAATGAGTGATTCAAGCGAATTTAAAGATATAAATAATACACCACCGGATATTTTGGAACAGGTTAATGCAACAGTTCAATCTCTATTACCCCAAAAATCTAAAGAAAAATACGAAAAACAGTATTTACATTTCAAGCAATGGGCCGAAGAAAAGCATATTCCTACTTACTCAGAAAAATAATTACTCTACCACAAATTAAAAATATGTGGGATGCAAGAATGAAAATAACATGCCTATAATTTATACTATACCTACTTCATAATTTTAGTTCTTTAATAAATTTTTTTACTACTAACATGAGAAATCACCATTATTTGCTCCATTCCTCTAATGAGAAGTAATATTTCTCACCCTAGGTAAATAATGATAATAAAAAAATACCTAGGTAAATAATGAAACTAAATTTCATTAGTTTCATTTTGTTAATTTGACAACTAAACTCCCAGACTACTTGATATTTTGAAATATTTGAAAAATAAGTAGGAAATAACTAAAGCTGGGTTTATTAAAATCTATACAAATCAAATATGATAATATATATCAGGTTAATAGTAAAAATATATTGATATAGAAATTCCTGACGTCGTCAAATTTATTATCTATATTAAACGATACTGGGGTGGTGAAGTGTCTTGAAATTAAAATTTCAGTTAAAAATAAAAATGTCGGGGTTTTTGTTGATTTGAAATTAAATTGTCAGGGAAATTAGAGATTGTCAAAAAGCTTTTAGGGAGATATGATATTTTGAATTTGTTTTGAAAAAGAGAAAATAAACGAGAATATATAAAAAGGTCAAAAGAGATTTTATTGCAAAGTTTAGAGAACAGATAGAGCAGTGAGAGGAATCGAGGTAGACAGAGGTAAACAGCAGTTCAAAAAAAAGTAGACAGTGAGCAGAGGAGACAAGGAGTTAAACATAAAAGAAAGGTAGTGAAAAGTTTTATTTCAATTTAAGAGGAAAGTGTATCAGATAGCAGACGTAGGAGGTCGGAGTACAGAGGAGGAGCAGGAGAATTAGGAAAAACAGGAGAAGCAGAAGAAGCAAAAGAAATAGGAAAAGCAGGGCCCCTAAGAAGAAACATTCAAATTTTTTTTTAAGTTTATTATAATTTGGTTTTTAATTTTATATTGTAAAATTTTAGAGCCGAACCACCCCCTTTTAAGAGTCTGGGCAAATTTATTAAGAAAATTGATATACAGGGGGTTTCTATATCAATATATTAACTAGGAAATTCAACACCGGTAATAGGCTTCAAAAATTATTAATTAATACCAATAAATCCATGTCACTAAAATATCAAAAATGCAATAGGATATTTCCTAGAATCATTTCAAAATTTGACACATGCCAAATTTTTACATAAATAAAGCCAGTCTGATTAGAAACACGCTCCACTTTGCTTGATATTTCGAAATATTTAACAAATTGTTAGGAAATTACTTATGTCAAAATTAAAATTGCTAATATATTAATGTTAGTAGTAAAAAAAAATCTATATATACCTCGGCTGAGAAAGCTATTATTTACCTCGCACATTATATCCCTCGGCGCTACGCGCCTCAGGATATAAAAGTGCTCGGTAAATAATAGCTCACTTCTCACCCTAGGTATATAATGTACTATTTTTTACTACTAACATGAGAAATCACCATTATTTACTCCATTCCTCTAATGAGAAGTAATATTTCTCTCCCTAGGTAAATAATGATAATAAAAAAAAACCTAGGTAAATAATGAAACTAAATTTCATTAGTTTCATTTTGTTAATTTGACAACTAAACTCCCAGACTACTTGATATTTTGAAATATTTGAAAAATAAGTAGGAAATAACTAAAGCTGGGTTTATCAAATCTAATCAAATCAAATATGATAATATATATCAGTGTAAACAGTAAAAATATATATTAACTAGGAAATTCAACACCGGCTTTAAAAATTATTAATTAATAACAATAAATCCATGTCATTAAAATATCAAAAATGCAATGGGATATTTCCTAGAATCATACCAAAATTTGACACATGCCAAATTTTTACATAAATAAAGCCAGTCTGATTAGAAACACGCTCCAGTCTGCTTGATATTTCGAAATATTTAACAAATTGTTAGGAAATTACTTATGTCAAAATTAAAATTGCTAATACATTAATGTTAGTAGTAAAAAAAATTCTATATATACCTCGGCTGAGAAAGCTATTATTTACCTCGCACATTATATCCCTCGGCGCTACGCGCCTCAGGATATAAAAGTGCTCGGTAAATAATAGCTCACTTCTCACCCTAGGTATATAATGTACTATTTTTTACTACTAACATGAGAAATCACCATTATTTACTCCATTCCTCTAATGAGAAGTAATATTTCTCTCCCTAGGTAAATAATGATAATAAAAAAAAACCTAGGTAAATAATGAAACTAAATTTCATTAGTTTCATTTTGTTAATTTGACAACTAAACTCCCAGACTACTTGATATTTTGAAATATTTGAAAAATAAGTAGGAAATAACTAAAGCTGGGTTTATCAAATCTAATCAAATCAAATATGATAATATATATCAGTGTAAACAGTAAAAATATATATTAACTAGGAAATTCAACACCGGCTTTAAAAATTATTAATTAATAACAATAAATCCATGTCATTAAAATATCAAAAATGCAATGGGATATTTCCTAGAATCATACCAAAATTTGACACATGCCAAATTTTTACATAAATAAAGCCAGTCTGATTAGAAACACGCTCCAGTCTGCTTGATATTTCGAAATATTTAACAAATTGTTAGGAAATTACTTATGTCAAAATTAAAATTGCTAATACATTAATGTTAGTAGTAAAAAAAATTCTATATATACCTCGGCTGAGAAAGCTATTATTTACCTCGCACATTATATCCCTCGGCGCTACGCGCCTCAGGATATAAAAGTGCTCGGTAAATAATAGCTCACTTCTCACCCTAGGTATATAATGTACTATTTTTTACTACTAACATGAGAAATCACCATTATTTACTCCATTCCTCTAATGAGAAGTAATATTTCTCTCCCTAGGTAAATAATGATAATAAAAAAAAACCTAGGTAAATAATGAAACTAAATTTCATTAGTTTCATTTTGTTAATTTGACAACTAAACTCCCAGACTACTTGATATTTTGAAATATTTGAAAAATAAGTAGGAAATAACTAAAGCTGGGTTTATCAAATCTAATCAAATCAAATATGATAATATATATCAGTGTAAACAGTAAAAATATATATTAACTAGGAAATTCAACACCGGCTTTAAAAATTATTAATTAATAACAATAAATCCATGTCATTAAAATATCAAAAATGCAATGGGATATTTCCTAGAATCATACCAAAATTTGACACATGCCAAATTTTTACATAAATAAAGCCAGTCTGATTAGAAACACGCTCCAGTCTGCTTGATATTTCGAAATATTTAACAAATTGTTAGGAAATTACTTATGTCAAAATTAAAATTGCTAATACATTAATGTTAGTAGTAAAAAAAATTCTATATATACCTCGGCTGAGAAAGCTATTATTTACCTCGCACATTATATCCCTCGGCGCTATGCGCCTCAGGATATAAAAGTGCTCGGTAAATAATAGCTCACTTCTCACCCTAGGTATATAATGTACTATTGTTTATTAGTTTCATAAATAAATTATTTAAAAATGACTTGTTATTTGAGGGAGGCGGAAAAATCATATGTATTACTTGGGAGTAAAGTGCCTTTTCCTCCCTTGGATGTTTACTGCCCTCCGCTTCGCGTCGGGCAGTAAACTTCATCCTGCGGGAGGAAAAGTGGCACTTTCCTCCCTAGTAATACAAATAGCTATTAAATAGGAGGTCGAAAACCGGTATCATTCTCTTGTTTTCGGCCACTGAATATCGACTATTTATATTTCGCGCGCATTTTGATAATAAGTATAGCAAAAGTAAAAGTTGGAAAGGCTTTTTCCAGTTCTCCCACTTTATACACATAAATTGACAGATTTGCGGCGGATCTCACCGAAGTGGACGCGATACATTAGCGTACAAAATTATTTTATAGATGTTAATAACGATTTCGAGTAAATAGTTTAATAAATTGTGAATAGCTATTGAAATTTTGTAAAATTATGATTTTAATATTATAATACATGTTTAATAATTATTTATAGTCCATAAATACATGCGATTGTCCGGTTCCGCCGATAACAATTTAAAATTACTTATTCTATAAAAACGACACTGACAGGTTAACATTACTGCGAAATTCTCGAAGCCGTCCGACGTGGTTTGACGTTATTACCCTCTCTCTACCTACCAAAAGCATTTCCAACTTTTACTTTCGCTATAGGTGACCGGTAACTGGCACTGGTTTGCTATATACCCTGAGAACTAATGGACGAAATAATAAAGGTAATATGTAAAACAATAACATCAAAAAGAGACACCAACAAGTAGACAAATTTTACCGGTTTACGGCCACCCTGGCCGAGAATCAGATAAATTAAATTTTTGTGTCCAGTTTAACGACCACCTCACCAACTAAATATTTTTTAGGTTAAAACAATTATTCTTATATTTTTAAAGAGCTAAATATGTACTATTTATATCTAATTGGTTTAAAACATCTACATTGTAATACTCGTAAGATACAAGCTAGTTGCTATTTTCCGACCTGGTATCTATTTTTAGAAATGGATTGGCGCAACTTTAGGAAATATATGGCCTGAAAGGGGGTGAAATATTAATTGAATAAACATTTAGAGAGTAACTTTATTTTGTGCACACAAACTTAAAAGCGGCCGACAATAGGAAGCTAACCGGAGCAGTCACCCTACTCATGACGACATCGAATAAGAGTAACTTTTTTGAGGTTTGAGTAACATTTACTATTTTAATGAGAGAAATATCAAAATCTGACAGATAAAAAAAATTAAGGAAAATATCTGTTGCCCTCTAATAAAACGCTTATTATGATCGCAATAGAAAAATTGTTCCTGCTGCTTTTAATTGGCCATAATCTATAGTTTTCTTACCAAGTTTGATCTTTTAAAATGACTGAATTCTGGAGATAAAAAAAAAACAATATTTTTGTTTAACTTTGTTGGCCTCTAGCTGCCAAACGAAGCAACTTAGTATATAGGTAAGTTTGGTTAAAGAACTTATTTTGAGCCTATAGTAGCTCCATGCACCCTGTATAATATTTTTAATCTAATACGTTCAGTCTATAATAACATCATTGTTTGGATAGGACATCATGCTGCATGGTTTTTTTCATTAATTTTCGCTTCCGAATACAAAATGAATTATCGTCCAAAAAAGTACTTACTTTTCAAAAACCTCCATAAGTATACGAGTGCTGTCCTTGTTCAAATACTCCTCATCATCGACATTAACTAAATACTCATTTTTTTGTTCAATTTCTTCTTCCGGTTTTTTATCAGTATTAAAATTACTATTCTTTATTCTGATTTCGAAAGTATCCTCAGAATCCACGTTCAATTCCTTTACTATTTTGATGTTTTGTTTCAACGGTACTGCAAGCATCCATATCATGAATAAAAATGCCATGTAACACAATATTGGAACCGTGTACGACCAGCGTAGGCATTCTAAATATTTTAGATTGGTGGAAAAAGACATTTTGTTGAATATATTCCACATTTCTCGTTCATTTTTGTTTTTAATAAGTAATTTATCACATATTTAAGAGCAAATGAAATGACTTGATCAGTACTGAGGTACAAACTTGTAAATTATAAGAAAAGTTGTTAGTTATAATGTCAATGTATATGAAAACGCGGTTATATTTTAGAGAAGGAAAATATTTTTAGCATTGCGCAAAACCTTGAGCAAGCACTGAGGAAAATCGATATTTGGTACAAAACTTAGTGCGCACAATCATTTACAATTATATATGGGGTGTTCAAGTCATAAGGTAGGGACAGTTGTGGACATATATCTAGTAAGTCAAAACGAAATATTTTGAAAGTTTTTTGTGACCTATTACATACAAATTTAATCAGCTTCCAACTATAGCCCAACCATGGCAGGTTCTCCACCATCCGTTGCTACCATAGATATATTAATATGTACATATTCAAAATAAATAATTACCCAATGAAGACGATCAGATCCCAACTTAGTTTTGCATTTAAAAAATCATAAATACACTTACCAAAGTACACTGTAAGCAAAAATCCCTTCGGACCCCTCAAACAGGGTGAAATTAACCCCCTAAACTTCAAAATAAATAATTACCGAATGAAGACGTTAAGATCCCAACTTAATTTTACATTTAAAAAATCATAAATACACTCACCAAAGTACACTGTAAGCGAAAATCCCTTGAGACCCGAGTTATATAAGAAGAAACGTCGAGTCTATTAAAATATAAAACCGTAAACGGCGCAAACTGTTAACTTTGCATTTATTATTATCATTAAAATTATATTATAAAAATTCATTCCAGCTTAGATTGTTGTAGAACAAAGTCATAAATAAAGTATCTAACCTTCGAAAAGTAAATTTTTGTTTTTTTAAAAAATTATTTTCGAGTTAAATAAATTTAACTCCCGTCTAACAGAGTGAAATTAACCCTTACACTTTAAAATAAATAATTACCTTATGAAGACGTTCAGATCCCAACTTGTTTTTACATTTTAAAAATCATAAATGCACTCACCATAGTACACTGTTAGCGAAAATCCCTTCGGGCCCGTCAAACAGGGTAAAATTAACCCTTAAACTTCAAAATAAATAATTACCCCATGAAGACGATCAGATCCCAACTTAGTTTTGCATTTAAAAAATTATAAATATACGAAGTAAAATAGCCTACAAGAAAAAATTCCTTCAGAACAGTCAAACAGGGTAAAATTTAAAATTGACCATTTAATATCAAAATAAATATTATTGTATGAAGACGATCAGATCCCAACTTAATTTTGTATTTAAAAAATCATAAATATACTCACCTAAGTACACTGTAAACGAAAATCCCTTCAGACCTAACAAACAGAGAGAAACTAACCTTTAAACTTCAAAATAAATTATGCTTCACAGCCTTGTTAGTGGAAATAAAGATAACCATGTAGTATACCTATGTTACGCCGCTGACCCACATGTTCAGATTTAAAATTTTACGTTAATCTCTATCTCTGCCTGCCTACATTTTCTCATTACCAATTGTTGTGTCGCGTGATTCACATCGTTCAAACCGACCACATTTCAGCGATTATAAAAACATGGGTAACTATCGAAAACGCAAATCATATCAGAAATTCGATAAATTGAAAAATAAATGAAGAAATTCAGAGCACAGGTAGGAAAATAATGTTTTTCTTTTTATTTAACTGATTTTCAGCTTGCAGAAGATACTACTTTATGTGTAAATTTCTGCATTTAGACGACAAATAAATATACAGAAGATACTACTTTATGTGTTAACGGTGCAGTCATTCATTAAATCCGTCTGCAAAGCGAAAAAAGTTACTTAATGTGCAAATTTCACAAAACCTTGATGAGGGCAGATACTACTTTATGTGTAAATTCTGCATTATAGACAAAGACATGTACAGAGGAGGCTACTTTATGTGTTAACTCTGATCTTATACTAGTACAGGTTTGAGAATGATTTTCTTCATAATTTAATTGATTTTTAGCTTGCAGAAGATACTGCTTTACTGTAAATATGTAGAAGATACATCATTCATATAAGCCGTATGCAGAGCGAAAAATGCGACTTTATGTGCAAATTTCGCAAAACTTTTGTGGCTGAAGATACTACTTTATGTGTAAATTCTGCATAATAACAAATAACTGTACAGAGGAGGCTACTTTCCCAGCTAGCACAAAAACATCCCATTAATAAGCTGCAATTTTAGGCTCTTTAAGCTCACATGCGATGTACTTTTAATGTAACCCTAATATCCCTGCAACCATCGAATGTCCGCAACGGCAAGACTTTTATAGCACATCTCACAGAGGTTACAAAGTGAAGTTCGGAAAACATCACACTAGCACTTTTAAGGTACTTACCCTGAAAGTTGCTCTGAAACTTTCTATAGATGTTATGATGTGAATTAGTTCTACATCATTATACAGTGTGTCCACGGATGGACTTAACTATACTTGTGAAAATATTTATTTTAAATTAAAAAAAGTTTCTTTTACTTGTTAAATTCGATTCACATTAAGAAATTATGAAAAATAACTTTTTTTAACTTAAAATAAATATTTTACAAGTATAATTAAATCCATCCATGGACACACTATATTGTTCTTTGTGTAATGTAATACAGAGAGGCTGAGATTGAGGTATAGCAAAAACTCAATCGAGACATGGAAATTTCAAATAAAACAAAATATTTATATAAATTTATTATTAAAATGTTATTGAAATCAAGTAGTAATATCACAAAAGTAGAGGTAGGTATATCACAAACGCAGTTACACATATGCGATAGTAGAAGCCACCTATAAAGCACTGAACGATTGGACAAAATTTGCTTAATAGTATAATAAGTTATCAATATTGCAAAGGTTCACTAGAAGCTTAAACAGTGAACGATTGTACAAAAGTATATTTTATATAAGGTACGTTTTAAGATGGCAATTGTATGATGCTAAAAAAAACTAGATCTCTGAATAATAGATGATTGCAACAATGACTAGGTATATATTATACGAGATAGCTGAGGTTCCAGATTGCTTACCTGTACTCGCAGAGATATATCATCTTTTTAAAATCAAACCTTATAACTTTTTTTTGTATAGATATTTATATATTTTTATTTTGTTAGTTTATTATTTATGCAAAGGTGGTAGGCAAACTACATGTGGTTTGGAAATATTTTTATTTATGCTATAATGTAACATAAGTATATGGCAATTTATTAGAAGAGGATAAATTATAGTTTTATATAAAATGATTTTACTTTTCCACAACATATTGAATAAAAAAGAGATTGACCTACTTGTTTATTATTGAAGGAAATTATATAGAAACTAAAAAAATATGCTCAAGTTTAAATCGTTGCACTTATTTTTAGATAATTTTGTTTTACTTTGTTTTAAATAAAACCTCCAATGTTACTGTTTTTAATTTTTTTTTAATTTTACAAATTTTATGCTTAATTATGGATTTCCAAGTTAGTATGAAGATTTTATAAAAAAACAACTCATGTTTTTTAGCAAGATATTTTGATGTACGCTCGAGGGAATCGTCTGTGATTTTTCTCAAATTTTCTTCTAGTATTGCACTTGCTTGAATCTATTTTTTTTTTCAATATAGACGTACCATGTACCTAGCTGTAGATTTACTTTTTATAAAATTTCAGAGAAGAAGGACCCCAAAAATCTTTGATAAGTTCGACCTCTCCATACTTCCCTAAAATCACATACCAATAGTGTTATTTTATTTTAGGCCTTTATTTATCATTTACTGTAATTATCTACTGAATAATTATTTATCTAATAACTTAGTGAGTCTTTTGTTGAACTGAAATATTACCTAAAACACATATGTTAGCGACATGCATAGGAATCTCAATTTATATAGCTGCGATTCACTTGCAGTCCCTAGCTGAGGCTTTGGCGCCTCCATGAGCTATCATCAGTTATTACGGCATCCTGAACGATCACCAGTAAGATTTATAACTTCTCAGCCACAAGCAAGGACTATCTTTTTCTATTTCTCCAGATTTGGAAGTAGTGGCTCGTTTCGATTAATTCCTAAAATAAATATAAACTATAGCAGATAAACTTGAAAAATTAAATATGTAAACTCACCTGTGCACCTTCTAGTACTAAAAGGGGGACCATAAGATGAATTGTATCGTATCATTAATACCATCAACACATTAACAGCTTTAATAACCATTTGTAGGGGATTATAAACTACAGGGTAAATTGTGCATGAGCTAAAAGAGATATATCAAATCACAGTTAGATACACTTTTATTAATCCCTTCACTCTCCGAATCATTAAATTTTAAGAGCCAGCTAGGGAAAAAGGAATTACACTTACATTTTTAGATAGGCCAGTAACGTGGCAACTTAGTTTTGTATATCTCTTTCATACGGTATTTCAAGTATTTATAAGTAAAATGTAACTTCTCGTTTACCGATGTTTATCTACCATTATTTGTTTTTATTGTAGTTCAACCATTTTGTAATAGGGTTGCCACCTTTTCATTTATCAAAAACCGAACCTTAGTGAAATTTCTAAAAAAAAAGTGCTTAGCTTATAATTTTATAAACAAAGTCCTTCTGCCGAGCTTCCAAAAAAAGAGGACCTCATTTTATAATTTCATAAACCAAGTCCTTCTATCTAGCTTCTAACAAAGTAATCAGATATTCCCGGACATTTTTATAATTTTATAAACCAGCTCCAGGTCATTTTGTCGAAAACTTCTACAAAAATATGATCCAAATATTCCCGGACATTTTGATAAAATTTACAACAGCCATTGTAATCTAAAACGAAGAAAATGGCTCAGAAAATAGTTTTCTATTTTATAGAGGATCTTTACCAATTCTACTCAAATTTTTAAATAATTATAAAATAAATTCTCAAAGTTTAAAAAAAACAGAAACATGACATATGACAAGAAAAATTGACAAGTGACAATTGACATAAACGTTCCAATCATATTGTGATGTTCACAGTACTTCTTGTGGATACTTTTTTAGCAAATTACTTTATTACGTTGTGTTAACATAACAGGTAGGTTAACTAGGTAAATAACAAATAGAAGTTTTGTGAGGTTTTGATTTCCCTTAACAACTTCTCATGAACGTTGCATTTACGTTGTATAATAATGTTATTACGTTTCCTTAATGTAACATCGCCGTAAGGCTTGGCAACGTTATGTGCTAGCTGGGTTATGTGTTAACTCTGATCTTATACTCATAAACTGCAAACTCGGCTAACTGCAACTCGAAAAAATGCTTACTTAATGTGTAAATTTTGTAAAACTTTGGTCGAGAAGATACTATTTTATATGTAACTTATTTAAGCCAAATAAATATACAGAGAAGGCTACTTTATGTGTTAACTCTGATCTTATACTTATAAACTGCAAACTCGGCTAATTAGCAATTGCACCGCGAAAAATGCTACTTAATGTGTAAATTTAAATGTGTAAATTCTGCATATTATTGCAAAATAAATGTACAGAGAAGGCTACTTTATGTATTAACTCTGATCTTATACTTAGCCCAGCTGACCGCACCGCGAGTAATTCTACTTAATGTGTAAATTTCGCAAAACTTTGGCCACAAAAGATAATATTTCAGTAGTTTCTTTCACTTGAAAAACTTAAAACAGTTAAGAGCCAAACTTGTTATGCTTGCTGCCCAACGGGTATAGACTTTTTTAAAAATTAAAGTTGAAAATGTCAAGGTGGAAGCTAATAATAAACAAATTTTCATTGACGAAATGCTAAAACTTCGACTCCACAACGAGCCCAGCCTTTATTAGTACTTTCATTCTAACCACTAACGCTCTGGTCCATCCAGTATCTCCCCAAACTATTGGGTGGGTAGCCCAAGCACTTAGTACACATGTACCTCAACCGTCCTCATAATCTGCGTCAATATCGAAATAAAACCATTAGAAAAATTGTAGGACAAAGAGATCAGTAGTGTTTAACAAGTTTTACAATTAAGACGCAAAACCAACGTTCGCAAAAGTATTAAAAAATTATAAAACTGGATTGTTAAAATTCAATATTATTTTTTGTTACGTTGTTTAATGATTAACTCATTAGTATTATTATTAATTATTATTGTTAATTTTGTGGGAAATTTATAGTAATATTTTTTTGCATATTCTATTGTATACATTTACGTAGAAAGCAAAAATCTAGTTTTATTTTGAATAGAACATCCTCTAAACAACTACATGGTTATCTTTATTTCCACTAACAAGGATGTGAAGCATAATTAATGAATCAAACGACTTACCTGAAGGAAGTGTTTCGAAATCAAAACATATCAAAACATTTGAAGCCGGTCCTGCGCGCCACACTTTGGGTGGTCTGCTGAGTATATATAAAAAATCGTTGTAAACACCTGCTTGCATGGTCTACGTGACATTACCCACGTAAACGTGCAAAACAGGATCACACCTGACTAGCCGACACTATGCATTTGTTCCATCTGTCTCCCTCTATCGCTTTTCTATCTCCCTCAACATATACGTAGCTAACCCAAAAAGAAGCTCACTTTTTAACAAGTCACCAAAGCAAACAGACGTGTATTGAGTTCGCTCTTACACAACATAAAAATGTTATTTTTTAAAAAATGTTTTTCTCAGCAAAGATAGTATTTCGAATGTAAATAAATATGTAAAAAAGTTTTTGTAAATAAGTGTACTGAAGATTTATGAAGAGTCATAAATAAAAGGTGTTATCTACGATGATTTTACGAGTTTTATTCCATAAGGAAATTACGACAGTCCATTAGCCGAAGCAGAGAAGAGCCGAAAAATTTAAAAGCTATGTTGCTGCATACGTGGTTCATCTATACAGGTAATCACGATCACACCATAGTTTCTGGTCGCATCGAGCCGGATGTTTGCAGTTTCGAGTTATGGTCCAGTCAACAGAGACTAACAAACTTAGTGCGGTAATTCTTTAGTGCAATAATAATAATAAAAAAATCGTTCGTAATTTTAAAAAATAAGTGAAAAACAGACAGGTATAACTATTTATTTTACTAATTTTTATTTTCTAAAAGACTTACTACATGGCAAGTAAAAAAAATGTTGGAACTTGCTTATGTAAACTTGTAATTTTTATTTTTTTTAACTTTAATCTATATTCACGCTTTGTCGTTATATATTCGTTTATATTTATCGTAATATTATACCATAATCTTTTCATTGTCGTATATAGTTGAACATTCAAAATCAATGTTACATATTTTTTCGTTATTTCTAATACTTTGAACATATACCCACAGTGGTCATTTATATTGTTTCGTTACAAAATCGTACTTTTAAATTATACCCACAGTGGTTACTTATATTTTTTCAATTTTATTAACAACTAATCAAACTATTTTACTAGACTTTGTCAAAAAAAAAAAAAATCGTCATATTGCGTAATGTTTATCGTTTATATACTATACTTTTAATATTAAACAGAACATATTTTCGGCAATTAAACAAAGCTAACACATCTTCTCAAAAATGGAAAAACATAAAAAAAATAGGTCCACAGCTAAAGGACAACTAACTCTAATCGAAAATTGGATGCATGCAAATCTATATTCTGACTCTTTAAGCAGTACAGCACTTTCTATTCAAATTACTAGTTTAGAACAACAATTCGAAAAATATACTTTGGCTCAAAACAAAATAGACTATTTAATTTCTCAAAACGAATCACTTGTCGATGATGAAGATCGTGAATCTTTCGAAAATTCATACATTCAATTATTAGCAGGAGCAAAAGACGCTCTTAATAAACTACAACCTGAAACTAATCAAATTGTAAATCAAAGTACTTAACATTAATCAAAATATTAAACTCCCAGAAGTCAATATTCAAACTTTCTCAGGTAATCCATTAGAATATACTAGTTTTATCGATTTATTTAATGCCTTAATTACTAAAAATTCAAGCTTGTCAAATGCCGAAAAATTATTCTATTTAAAATCTTTTCTGGTGGAGGAACCCCATCAGTTAATTCAAAAACTAGATATAACTAACGACAATTTTGCTATTGCTCTCGAATTACTCGATAAACGGTTCAATAATAAAAGACAAATATTAAACAACCATTTTGTACAACTGATGGCGATCGCTCAAATAGAAAAATCAAACTCATCTTTGCTCAGAAAATTCGTAACTCAAGCTAAAACCATAATCGATTCCCTCTCTAGTCTTCACATGACATCAGAGGAGCTATTTAACTCTTTTTTGATACATATTTTAGAAAGCAAATTAGATTTTTTCACAAAACAATCATTCGAACAATCCATAGGTAAAAATCAATCACTCAATGTTAATCAACTTTTTGACTTTTTAGAAGACAAATGCATAGCTTTCGAAAACTCTGTAAGTGCCGACAATAAACCAAAAAATAATGCCCAAAATTACTCGAATTTTAGTCATAAACACATAAATAAACCTCAAAAAATATTTTTACAAACAAACCAGACTCCAAAAGTAACTCCTGTTCAACAAACAACGTTCCCACATTCTAAATGTGCATTTTGTAACACTATAGAACATTCAATTTTTCGATGCCAATCATTTTTATCACTAACAATCAAAGACAGGTTCAATTATGTCAAAAGTATTCATGCATGTATTAATTGCTTATCCACCAATCATAATGTTAAAAATTGTACTTCAAAACATACATGTCATACGTGCAACCAAAAGCACCATTCTTTATTACATTTTCAAAATACTAACAGTCAAAACGAACCTCGTCCTCAATATGTACAAAATAAATTCAATTCATCAACGTCAACACCTAATTATTCTCAAAATAAAAATTATTTTCAGACAAATAGGCCTTCAGCAGTCAATGTTGACAGTAATCGTAATTTACATGTTTCGAATCAATCATCTTCAGGGCCGTCTACTTCTTATAAGCCTGTTACTTCTTCAGCTTTATCAGCTACAACTACAAAAAATACACATCTACTTTTAGCTACTGCCAAAGCACAAATTACAACTAAAAATGGCAAGTCTATAACAATAAAGTTACTTTTGGACAATGGTTCGCAAACATCCTTCATCACGCAGTCTTTAGCCAATCATATTGGCTTTAAATCATATCAAAATAATCTAAAAATATCTGGCATCCTAAACGAATGTAATTCCGTTTCTCGTTCTGTTGACGTAACCATTACCGCTTTAAATAATACGAAACAATTCAATTTTTCATGTTCAATCGTAAAAAAATATAACGCAAAAATTGCCACAAATCACGATCGACACACACAAGTTAAAAATACCGCAATATTACTTAAAAAATTTAGCTGATGACACGTTCAATATTCCGTCTGATATAGACATTTTGGCAGGCGCCGACATTTATTATTCCATTTTAAGGGGTGGTTTCAGGACTCTTGGCAAAAACCTCCCAACTCTTATAAACACCCATTTCGGTTGGCTATTGGCAGGTACTATACCTCAATATTGCCTACAAAATAATAGCTCGTATTGCAGCATAAAGCATTCTTTATTAGCAATAAATCAAACACAAAATACCTCAGACGAGGAAAATACTCATTTACTAATCGAAAAATTTTGGGAACAGGAGGAAATCACTCCTATCACTCCTATTTTATCTTCTGACGATGCGAAAGCAGAAGAAATATTTTCAAACACAACAGTAATTTTAAATAACGGAACCTATCAAGTAAATTTACCACTTAGCGATCCACAAGCTCATACTTCTTTAGGTACGTCCTTTTACATGGCTAAAAATCGATTTATTAACCAAGAAAATCGACTACATAAAAATCCACAGTTATTTTCTCAATATCGAGACCAACTTTTAGAATACATCGAATTAAATCAAGCAAAAAAAGTTCCTTTGTCTATTACGAACTCTTCTAATCATAATACATACTTTGTTCCTCATTTATGCGTTCTAAAAGACAGCGGTACCACAAAAGTCAGAGTGGTATTTGATTTTTCTGCAAAAAGTTCTACTCATCTATCATTGAATGACATTTCCCTTAGAGGACCACAAGTACAGCCAAACCTTTTTGATATTTTATGTCGTTTTCGTATATTTAAGTATGTATTAACAGGTGATATTCAACCTTAGACAGTTGGCTATTTAGCAACTGATCATTTCACCGCCTTGTTTTAACTTTCCTTTTTGCTTATTTTTATCAACAGTTAGAGTCAATCTTTTCTATCTTCTTCTTCCAAGTCCGCAAACCACTGTATGTTGCGTTACGCACATACAGGGCGACACCCGTCAGTGCGACGCGGTGAAACCCACCCATGGCCTGAATCCGGAAGTATCTCGCACAAGGTACCTAAGGATTCCGTGCCCAAACCATAATATTGCGGACTGTAGTACATTTAATTTTAACAGCCATAACCCGGGGGCTGTTTAGGGGTAAAATATAAATAAAAGGAGTCTCGGACAATTCAGTTGTCCTAGAGTTCCACGGTTTTTAATTTCTTCGTTTCTTCTATTATCAACCTTCTTGCTCTTCGACTTTTACATAATGTACTCTAAAATGAGACCTTTATATAGGGTGATCCTAAAATAAGGACACTCTTGGGTTACTAATCCCTCTTTACAAAGTGTTTTGTTCTAAAGCCTGAATATAGTTTCAGTGCTCATATTTTTTTTTTCGTTACAGGGTGATCTTATAGTAGACACCTTCTAAAGCCTGAATATAGTTTCAGTGCTCATATTTTTTTTCGTTACATGGTGATCTTATAGTAGACACCTTCTAAAGCCTGAATATAGTTTCAGTGCTCATATTTCTTTTCGTTTCATTATATACAGGGTGATCTTATAGTAGACCCCTTCTAAAGCCTGAATATAGTTTCAGCGCTCATATTACTAATTGTTCTAATCACATTCCTTCAATCATTCTAACGTTCCAATGTTCCAATTCATTATTTGTATATAGTAAAAAGCATAAGCAAGGTACATCAGGTCACAGGGATAGGGCTAGGACACTGAAGTGGGATGTGTTCGCCAGCAGGTCCAGACTGAAACCAATGCTGTAGCTTAAATACATTTAAACAATCAATACATTTATTTAAATTTCACTTATTCATCTGACCTCTTTTTCGTGGGGGGAGGATGTTTCGAAATCAAAACATATCAAAACATTTGAAGCCGGTCCTGCGCGCCACACTTTGGGTGGTCTGCTGAGTATATATAAAAAATCGTTGTAAACACCTGCTTGCATGGTCTACGTGACATTACCCACGTAAACGTGCAAAACAGGATCACACCTGACTAGCCGACACTATGCATTTGTTCCATCTGTCTCCCTCTATCGCTTTTCTATCTCCCTCAACATATACGTAGCTAACCGAAAAAGAAGCTCACTTTCACAATATATCCCCTATAGTAATGTAACTGGGATTCAAGAAATGGCTTTGAGTTACGCTGCGGCCAGACACAGGTCTCATGGCGCTAGTATCGTTATTGATTTTTGACTTCGGCACGTTCATTGGTTGACGACGAATTCAAAACAATCTGATCGGAGCGTTACTCACTCCCACCCCTTCTCTTTGTTTAGATACTTATAAAAGAAAGAGATACCAGTTAATAATTTCTATTTCGAATCATCTTTCATTCTTTAGCGTTGAGTTTTTATAAGTGAAGCGTGAAGTGTCAGTGTTGAGTGTTGACAAGTGATAATTTTTTGATTTTTTCTTCTACGAAATTTAATATTAATTTTGTTTCAGCGATATTTATTGTGATTTGTGTTGTTGTATTAAGTGCTTTCTTATTTAATATGGGAAACAAAACGTACAACAAACTCAGAAAAAGAGGAATCGAGGAGGGATTGCTATCTATGGCTGTCATCCAAGGGTCTGCGCCCTAGATAATACTTTTCCAGTGGAAAAAGCCTTTAAAATTCAAGCATAACAATTTTATGTTTCCGTTTTCCCTTCTTTTAATGTAGGTGCCAATTTTGAGGTAAGTTTGTAATAATTTTTCAGTTAATACCTACCCTCTTAATATTATAATTTAACTATGATCTTATGCTTTCCTATGGACACGATTCAAGGAGGGAGTCCTATGGCTGTCATCCAAGCCCTAGATAATAGTTTTCCAGTGGCAACAGCCTTTAAAATTCAAGTATAATAATTTACTTTTTTCGAAGTAGATGTCCATTTAAACTAAATTTTTTTATTTCACTTATTGATGTTAGCATTTATATACAGTATCGGCTAATGAACACTTTCCGATACGCTTGGCTAGAATCGAAAATAAAACTAAAGAGTTAGCGCATTAGTTCGATCAGGAAACGAATAATATGAATGTTGCCTTGTGTGCTGTGTAATATGAACAGGCACACGGTGTGATGCATCCCCACGTAGCCGGCTGGCTACGTTCATAGTATTATATTCCTTCTCCCACTAATGCTAACTCTTTGTAGTTTTTACTTGGACATTAGCAAAACGTATTGTACAACATTCGATAGCTGCCACTGTATTATCACAAACATCTCTTAATAACTAAATGATTTCATTTAATAGTTTCTTTTTTTTTTTTTCAGTAAAATGGATATGGCTAGAGTTATCTTCGTCTTTAAAATATATTAAATAAGTTTTATAATTTTTCAAATAAAATACTTTATACAATTTTTTGTTTTTTTACCAGAGCCAATTTTTTTTCAGATCTAACCTCTATAGGTAAAAAATAAGTGATTTAGGTAAAATTGAAAAGTATATTACATGTTCTTTTAAATGTGTTGTTAATCCAAATGCTGCTCTTAGTGTAATAGCTAAGAATTAGTATTATTTTTAGCTATCAAAATAAAAATAGCGCCTGGATTTACAGCTCGTTTAATCGAACATGCAATATACTTCTCAATAATTATTGCCGAATGAATATATTTAAAAATTCCCGCCATTCCGCGGCTGAAAATTTACAATTTTGGCGGGAAATTTAAATTTCGCCTTTAAATTATATTTGAATTTACCGCCATATCGAGTTAGTTGAGCGGCCAGACACAGACGCATTCTTGCGCTGCAAACTTAGTGCCAACTCTTTAACAAGTGAGATGCACTACTATAGGGGATATATTGTGCTCACTTTTTAACAAGTCACCAAAGCAAACAGACGTGTATTGAGTTCGCTCTTACACAACATAAAAATGTTATTTTTTAAAAAATGTTTTTCTCTGCAAAGATAGTATTTCGAATGTAAATAAATATGTAAAAAAGTTTTTGTAAATAAGTGTACTGAAGATTTATGAAGAGTCATAAATAAAAGGTGTTATCTACGATGATTTTACGAGTTTTATTCCATAAGGAAATTACGACAGTCCATTAGCCGAAGCAGAGAAGAGCCGAAAAATTTAAAAGCTATGTTGCTGCATACGTGGTTCATCTATACAGGTAATCACGATCACACCAGGAAGTTCGATCCTAATTATGCGAGCATCCTTGTTAGTGTAAATAAAGTCCCACCTCCACCATATTTATATTATTTTTAACCCCAAACTCCTAGGCTCCACAACAGGTAATGAGTTATGTAGGCAGGCAGCGAAATTTTAAATTTGAACATGTGGGTCAGCGGCGTAACATAGGTATGCTACATGGTTACCTTTATTTCCACTAACAAGGATGCTCGCATAATTTGGATCGAACTTCCTTCAGGTAAGTCGTTTGATCCATTAATAATTACCAAATGAAGACGAGTGATGCCAGCTTGGTTTTACATTAAAAAAATCATAAATACACTCACCAAACTACACTTTTAGCGAAACTCCCTTGAAATTGAAATTAACCAAGTTGGGATCTGATCGTTTTCTTACAATGTATATTTATTTTGAAGTTAAAGAGTTATTTATACCCAAGAAACTCAAGTGAAGGCAGGCAAAAGTTACATTGATCGATATTTACAGTTAAATTGGAATTACTTAATTTCACAAAATATTTCTCAAGAATTTTCAAATGTTTTTCAAAACTTGGGGTACAGATAATGATGTCGTCTAAATAATAGAAAAACCTCGCCCCACGTTGGGCGCCAATGTGTTACCTTTTTGTGGAATTCAATGATGTCAATTATACTTTGAAGTAATTTAGCTCAAATAGCTGGTACTGCGTGGATTCATAAATTGACCAGGACAAATAAAATCAGAGTAGCTTGACAGGTTCGCGAGCCAAAGTCTACTTTAAAAAGAAAAGATACTATAACGACAAAACAATGTTGAGCGCCACCAAGTTTATGAGTAACTTGGAAAACTATCTGATTTTACATTTCTGTTTGATTGAGTCGGTCTTTGGTACCTCAAGTTATCTGTTACGAGTTCAGGCAAATAAAAGAAAGTGAGAAAATGTAATACATGTCATGACATAGAAAGAACTGGTTACAACAAATTATCACATTTGAATTGACTATTAAATAAATAAACTGTTAGTAATTTTGTATCACATTTAAATTGACAATTGAATTTGATACAAAACTAAAGGTACTTTTTCTTTGTTTCGACCTTCAATACAAACCACCGAAGTAATTTACGCATTACGAGAAGTTTTGTTGTAACAATATGTAGTTATTCTATAGGGCGAATTTAGGCGGGAAATTTAATAAAAAATGGTTTTTTAATTCCAATTTCCTTCTAAATGCTTAATTAAAAGGATAAATCAATATTTTTTGTTAAAATCAACACTATTATTAATTGTTTCGACGTAAATAAGATTAAAAATTATGATGCGTTGTTATAGTCCATTGTTTAGGTATACAAAAAAAGAAGTTTAATGGTTAAAAATTGAGTGTTGATGTGAGTTAGTTTTATGTGTGTTATAAGTTATCTAACATAAACAAAAACAGGTTAGTTTTACTTATAAATATTACCGATTTTAATTTTTTGCAATAGAATTAACAATACCCAAGTAACACAAAAAGTTATATAAGGGTTATACCGACGTTGCAACAACGGTTCTTAAAACTCAACAACTTACATATTATAATACACTATACCGTTATTATACAGTGAGCACCATAAGTCTTACCCCCCTATCTAACTCGTTACGGGAGTCTTGTGAGGAAAATCGCCGAGACACGTCAATTTTTGTTTTTGACAATGTACATTTTTGTATAAATAGTTTACACTTAATTTCATCCCTTACTGGAGGGGAGCAACCCTTTCGAAAAATTTAAATGGCATGGGGTGGTGAGTGATAGCTCATTTGAAAGAGGGTTTTATTCTCTATTCAACCGTGTAAAAAAATTTGAAATTTGCTTCATTAATTCTCGACTAATTGTTGTTTCAGAATAACGGAAATTAACGTAGCGTACTCATCCTTAGGGTACAAACACAATGGAAGCAAATTTCCGCTTACCGGCAATCAGCGCCGATCTGCGCCATTGTCTCGCGGCTGAATGGTACAATGAATACCTTTAAAAGCGAGAAAAATCGTTTTCAGTTACGTCTACAACTTTTAGAAAACTGTCTTTTCTGATTACCATCTGATTGCTTTGGATTCTGTTTTGACTAAACTGAAGAGAAAGAGAGTTGGTATACAATCTGTAGTATAATTGTCAGTTATATTTTGTTGTTGGTTACTTTTAAGGGGTCTAGGATCATTAGCAAGATGATTTTGGGACGTGGTTGGTTGTTGGCATAAGGAAACGAAAGAGTAGGCATTCTGATAACCAGAGGAGAAGGCGCACTAGAATGGGATGATGTAGAAGATAATAGACGAGGATAAGTGTAAAGTTAATAGGAATATTGTTCCACTAATTCATGTACGCGACAACGAAAAGATAGTATTCTGTTTTCACTGTTTTCAGGTATTTTCCTTACGTGCGGTAGCAAAATGAAAGATGTTCGTTTTATTTAAATGCTTATTTCCTTCCAATATTTATCAATCTCATTCCGATTGCAATGCAATTTCTCCCTCTTGTCCCAAATAGGGAGTCTTTCAAAAACGGTAGCAATAAGTGCTTTCTTATCCATGGTACAACCACTAAACCAGCGCGTACAAAAAGCAGAAATAAACTAAATTGTCATTCCGGCCAAAGCGAGAACGCAGGTCAGCGCTGTTTACTGGCGCCGACCTGCTTAACTGCGCTGATTGCCGGTAAGCGGAAATCTGCTTCCACTGTGTTTGTACACTTAGAATTAAAATTCGGCCCTGCATTATTTCGGTTTTGGTTCAGACGTGAAGTAAGACTTTTTGCCATTAGAAGGTAACTGTTAGTCTAGTTGCTTTCCTATTTTATGAGGTTTTGTTATTTTTAAACATTAATAAATCAACACGTAATGAAGCAAATTTCAAAATTTTTTACACGGTTGAATATAGAATAAAACCCCCTTTCAAATGAGCTATCACTCACCACCCCATGCCATTTAAATTTTTCCAAAGGGTTGCTACCCTCCAGTAAGGGATGAAATTAAGGGTAAACTAATCATGCAAAAATGTACATTGTAGAAATCAAAAATCGACCTGTCTCGGCGATTTTCCTAACAAGACCCCAGTAACGAGTTACTTAAGGGGGGGTAAGACTTATGATGCTCACTGTATATTATTATGCGACTTTTGGTGGATATATACAACCTAATAGTATACGTTTTACAGTAGTTGCTTTAACTACAGTTATAATTAACTTATAACTATATAAAAAGATAATGTTATTAGGTAATTGCAAATGGATATAAAAACGTTGTTAAGAGTTGTTATGTCATGATATAATTTGGTTTTATCTATAGATTATTATTTATATATCTTATGAAGACCAACAGGTATAAACATTTTAGAGTTACTTCTTACAAAATGACATTAGGTACATCATAAATATCTTACTAATGGCAACTAGGTAAACCTTAATAGATAAACTTATACATTTTGTCTAAAAAGTTGACGAAACAAATTTTATGGAATAACATTTAATTTTAGTTTGTAAAAACTAGTGCGCCTTAAAATAATGGTTTTAAAATTTATTTGAAAAATTACGAAAAAAAAAAACCTAAACTTTAAAAATATTTCAAAATTATTTATAGTTATCAGTGTTATCACGTTATCTGTTTAAAAGTAAACATAATTTTATAAAAAAAAACAAACGTCGAATGAATTTTACGACAAAACAAATATTTTTATTTACCTTATTGACCTCTAGCGGCCAAACGAAACAAGTTGGTGTATAGATAAGTTTGGTTAAATCAACTTATTTTGAGCCCATAAATCTGTGATAGCTCCATGTACACTTAATTTCCGGACACCCTGTATGTTATAGTCTGGGAGATTGCCTAGTTCTTTCCTATTTGTTCGATTTTAAAAGAAATTATTGTATATTTTTTTATTTTATTTAAGTTAAGACTAAAATTTTATTTAAATACTAGTAAACACTGAAAACAAAAAAGAATTTAAAGTTGCAATTAATTTTAATTGTTGGTGAAAATCTTTACGACGAATTCTCCAAAACTGTTTTTTTTAAACAGAGTTGAAACAGATGTACAGTGAAAAATCCGTAAATATACAGTAAATATACTTTTTTTTAATAAAAAAAAAAAAAGAAACGAAAAAGTAAACAAAACTTTATTACCTTATTATCCTATTTATAAATATCTACATAAGTACGATTACAAATCACAATAAAACTAAGAATAGCTACTATGTACAGAGACTCATTTAACCTTATTATTAGACACAGAACAATAATTACGACGGCGCTGATAATTTTCTTATTTTCTTCTTGATCTGCTCGTTGAAATTGTTCTGTTTCACCTCGTGAAACTCTTCTTCATTTATTTTTACCATAACGGCCTCTTTAACGAAATTATTTCTCATGAAATTGATGCTTTTATGGGGAACTCCCAGAAACTGTTTGATATTGTCCGGCAACCAGTAAAGAAACTTTAAAATCGGTGGCGATATGTAGACGTTTTCTACATCAGACAAGTTGGTAGTACCCGTGATGAAGGAGATAACTAGTCCTAGTACAATGGTTATTACGCATCCTATTCCTGAATACCAGATGTACGATACTCGGTACAGCACAAATACAGAATCTCTGTAAAGAAAGAATATTTAATGTCCAACATATTCTTACAACCCCTTTACAAATCAAAGTGTTCATTGGATTTTGGGAAAATGCTGAAACGGGTCAATTTTTTATTCCAAAGGGGGCACATTGTTACTATACAAGTTATGATAACACAATCATAGCAAATACAAGTAGAATTATGCAGAAGCGGCAAGTCCAAGATAATGCCCCACCAAGATCTAGCGGCAACAAAACTAGTTCGTTGCCGGCATTTTCTAGCTTTTAAATTTTAACTTTTATATTGTTAAAACATAAAATAAAGTTCCATTTTTGGTAATCCGCTTCTGCTTCGGAATTGTCGGTTTTCTTGTTTTAATCTGACAGGTTAAAACGACTAAACCGACAATTCCGGAAGCAGAAGCGGATGATTAAAACGCACCTGATATTTTGCTTGCTGCTGTCAGTGTCAGTAAATATTATTTTTGAAGTCACAGTTTATTGCTAAAGAATCAGTTAGCTCACTCGGACCAGTTGAAAGTTCCAAAATAACATCCACTCTAGGGATACAAATTCTGGATACACAGAAGACTGCTGTTTTATTATAGGCGGTTGTCATATATTGTATTATCCGAGTTGCACAGTGTATAAACTGAAACATTGAGATCAAAAGTGCCGACGCAGAGTGAGCGATCTGATTCTTTAGCTGTAAACTGTGTCACAGGGTTCAAAATGGCCGCGCCCTATGTTGGGCGTGTCGGACCTCTCTCTTGCCTCGTATAGTAATCAAAGTATGTGATTATTATTAATATTATTATTTTGTCATATTGTATAGTATTATTTTTATTCGTTATAAAATAATTTAATTAAACTGCATTACCTCTATAAAATTAAAAGCAACGACTGTGTTTGGATAATGGGTTCAATTATTCCGTGACAGCAAGAAAACGAATTTTGGAAAAATGTATAAACAATACATAGGCATTGCGTTTAATTTTATAGAAGTAATACACTTTAATTAAGTTGAAACTTTTTTACAAACATGGAGTTAATCGAAAAAAAAGTCATAGATGATCATATGCCTAAATAGTCCCTCGCAATTCCTTTCTAATGGTATCTTTTCCATTTAAAATTAAAGGGTTAAAGAAGTGGACGGGAGAGGGTTGACACATGACAGAAGTCTGTGTCCCCTTTAGAATACGAATAAAAATGTTTCAGCATTTTCTTAAAATCCAATGAATACTGCCAAATAACAGGGTGCATTGTTTTGAGTGGCATTGGGGAATTCTACATTTCGACATATTCAATAAGTTAGTGGCTGTACACGACGATATTTTTAAATTAGCTTGAAGTTGTATACAGTCGTCTTGATTAAATACTGGTAAATAAATGTTTAAATCGTCTGCATAAAATAATGTTTTTCTGAATCAATACTATTCTTGCCAAATTTTTAATGGTCCTAAGTTGGAACCCTGAGGGATACCGTTATACTAGTGTTTATATTGAATATACGATTTAAAAAACTGAGTCAAGCAAGAATTAATGGAGCTCTTCTGAGATAACCAGTAAACCGATGGGTAAACCACTGAGGAAGCAGGATGTAGGTATACAAAAAGGAGGATTTACGAGGATATGTGAGAATTTGGAAGTACAAAAAGGAGGATTACAAGGATGTACAAGGATTTCTCGAGGATGTACAAGGATTTCTCGAGGATGTACAAGGATTTCTCGAGGATGTACAAGGATTTCTCGAGAATGTATGAGGATGTACAAGGATGTATGCGGATGTACGAGGATGTGCGAGGATGTCCGAGGATTTGCAAGAATGTATGTGGATTTCTCGAAGATGTATAATGATTCCTTCTGGATATACATGGATATAAAAATACTTTACATGAATTTATTTGCCATTAAACAATCAAACATTTTAAATAGCACTAGAATAAAATTATATTATTAAATATAACAAGATTTACTCTACCAATAGAGGACTTCTATACAAGGGAAGTGCAACCAACTTGACAAAATAAAATTGACACTAATGACATAAGAAATCGGGTCACATAAAGAGGCTGTTTTTTTGTTCAATTTTTGGTTTTTCTTATATACTTTTATGCCAGGGTATTTTACATTTAAAGGTTGAAGACATCTATCAATATCAGCTGTCGATAATGTCAAAACATAAGCGTAGCATTGCAATTTATTTTTTTATTGTTAATAGTCTATTTGTGTTTCACCCGGTTTCCTTAAACATTTTTTTCATTTGGTTTTATATATTTATGTCAAATGCAAAAATGCTGCTGCTACAAATACAAGTTCCATACACTATACAACCATATACAATACTAGTTACGTTATGCCCATCTATGGTTACGCCTGTGTTCTACCAACAACATAATTGACAGCTGACACTGACAAATTTTTTCAACCTTTAGATGTAAAATACCCTAAACTTAAAAGTCTTTTTTACCTTACGGGTACAACATGGTATGTAAATGGCATAAAAGTATATAAGAAAAACAAAAAAGTAAACTTAAAAACAGCCTCTTTATGTGACCCGATTTCTTATGTCATTAGTGTCATTTTTATTTTGTTAAGTTGGTTGCACTTCCCTTGTATAGAAGTCCTCTATTCATGGACACAAAGCACATAATATTTAATTCCAACAAAATGACTGACGAAGGCTCAAAAATGGAACAAAAAATATTTACAAAAAAAACTTGTTATTTTGTTATTAAAACTTGAACAGAACAATAATTCCGTGCTTTTCTGAAGATTTTCGTAACAGTTTTTACTTATAATTTCACATAATATAATACAGCGTCCTCTATTTTTATTTGTTATTTGTCAGTAAATATTTAATTAAGTAAAAGTATCTGCATAAAAAATATATGCTTACTTATTCGTTCCGTGCGCGAAAGCAGCGCCAATTAATTCATGTACTAATGGACGATTTTTACGTATATTGACAATACAATTTTTAATAGAATTCTTAAATAAAAAGTATACTTATATGTTAGTTTTAATAAAAGTATACAAAATTGTAAAACAAGTAAAAACATTAATTTATTATTATTATTATATAATTTTATCGCTTAAACTAAAAAAAAAGTAAAAAAAATCAATTAAAATCAATAATAAAACAAGCAGGTTACAGTATTTATGAGAAATTGTATGAGAAGTTGCCTAAGTCTAATAAGTTGTCTTTGACGAATTAACTTTTTCTGTCAAAATAAAAAAAATACTGTTAAATAATAGCATGAAGTTAAAATCTATAAACCAAAGGATTGTTTTTTAAATTTTCCTCATTTTTGTTCGAAAGAAAACATAGAATGAATGATTAAAACTGGTTTCCTATCAGTAAGTCACAAAATTGCATTTCAGTCATAATCAATGACAGAAATCTAGCTCTTGCTGAACATTTCAAGAATAAAGGGATGTTGAAGAACTTCGTAAAATGATAATTCATTGTTTATTTGAAAGCTTAAGTTTCTGATGTCTACTATTTCTAGTATTACTGATATTATTACAAAAATAAAGGTAATTTTTCTTTTTTTTGTACAGCTATCCGTTTATTTCTATGATCTTTGATTTAATTTCCACTTTGCTACTGAACATTTTTATAATTTATACTGTTTTTTTGCCAGTATTTTTACTATTTACAAACACAGCAACTCCGGTTGCTTATGGTATTGTTTTTACCTATCTTTTGAAAAAAAAGTAAAATGTATACCTGTATTTGATATTCCAAAATTACAATTTATCGGCCCAAAATGCACGAATTATCCGCAGCTAGCGCTAGTGTCCCTTTTGCTTCCCCTACCATGACTTGGCACTGAGCGAATATGAATATGAAAATTTGCTCAGATTGAAATGTGATCTACATTTTCATTTGCCGACGACACGGCCATACTTGCCATCGATAAAACCATAGAAAAATCGACCAGAACACTTCAACATGCACCTAATTAAATTTGTCAGTGGACAAAAAGATGGCACATTAAGCTCAACGAAACTAAAACAGTTCAGGTTAACTTTACTAATAAAAGATCAGTGACATTAAATAATACTAGAATATCACATTCTAATTCGGCAAAATACTTAGGCATGAACCTATATATTAAATTAAAGTGGAAAGAACATAGAGAAAAAACGGGGAGAGTTGGGTATTAAATATAGAAAATTATACTGGTTGATGAATAGAAAATAGTAAAAGCCCCTTGGTATGTTAGGAACTCAGATTTACATAGAGATCTGAGAATGCCTACATCCGAAGAAGAGAGGAAATCCATCGCAAAAAAATATAAAAAAAGGACGGCAGCGTAAAAGGGCCACATTTTTTTAATTTTTAAAATTCCGTGTTTGAACACGGAATTCCTTGCTCGTATTCGGAATTCCGTATTCAAACATGGAATTCCGTATTCGAACACGGAATTCCCTGTTCAAACACCGATTTCCGTATTCAAACACGGAATTTCTTGTTCGATCACGGAAATCTATAATTCCGTGTTCGAACTCGGAATTTTCGTATTCAAACAAAGAATTCCGTGTTCGAACAAGGAATTCCGTGTTCGAACAAGGAATTCCATGTTTGAATACAGAATTTCGTGTTTGAATACGGATTTCCGTGTTTGAATACGGAATTCCGTGTATGAACACGGAATTACAAATTTCCCTCTATATTCGAGCTGTATTTTTTAATGGCATATTTACAGGACGTTTTCTGGGGACTTGGGAAATTCGGGGAGGAGGCGGGGGGGAAATACGAATGCTCTGAGAATTCTCATAATTTGGTGTCAAATACTCTAATTGAACAATTTTATCTTAAATTAACTTTTAATACACTTTCTATACACGATGGACATATTTGTACATTTCCATTCAGAAGTGGATTTTGTTTTTTAAATGCGCATATTTTGGTATAAGTATATTTTTATGACGTGTCATCACGAGTTTTTTAAATAGCACCACCATTTTTTGAAAGTACCATTTAATAGAAACACAAGCAACAAAATTCTTAACCAGTCCTCCATTTCTTAATTTTTTTTCTAGAGATAACTAATAATTGGATTTAGAAAACATCACCTCACTTTACCCCTCTCTTATCATCTGGGCTATAGAGGTAATGAGGGTAAATTTAAAACGTAAATTTAAAGTCGTTATTTTCATCCGATTTAAATGAAATTTGGGCATCAGGGACTAGACCCTAAGAACTAAGACTGACCTGGAAATACAATGAAAGGAAAAATATTAATATGCAGGGGTTAAAGAGGGCAAGACTTTTGGTACTACTTACGCCGTCCCTCTTTTAAAAAGTCGGCAAAAGTAAAAATCTGAGGATATTCAAAGAATCTGTATTTACCAATCCCTCCCCAAGATCCCCAAGTCACCCAAGAGTAACCTGTAAATAGGCCATTTAAATTTATAGTTCGAAAATAAAATTCCGTGTTCGAACAAGGAATTCCGCGTTTGAACATGCAATTCTTTGTTTGAATACGGAAATTGCGTGTTTGAACACGGAATTTTATATTTCCATATTCGAACAAGGAATTCAGTGTTTGAACATGGTATTCTTTGTTTGAACACGAAAATTCCGTGTTTGATTACGGAATTTTAGATGTCTGTGTTTGAATACGGAATTCTGTGCAAGAACAAGAAATTCCGTGGTCAAACACGGAATTTTAAAAATAAAAAAAAATTAAAAAGTGTGGCCTTTCTACGCTATCGTAAAAAAGACTACACGATCACGTCAATATTGAAGTTCTACAGTTCCTGGACAATCGATACCTAATGAAAAGGCTCAGAAGGACCAAACCATTTGAATTAGTAATGTAAAAGTGTGTTAAATCAGAGCACAGTGCGCGTGTGCACTGACTGTGAAATGTATAGTTATCAAAACAGAAAGGAGAAGACACCACTAGGTGAACTCTTAGTTTCTAAGTTTACTTAAGTTTATAAAAAAGACAAATTGCTGGTTGGCTGAAATATAGCTAGGTGCAATGCACACTAACAAAAAAAAAAACTTTAAAATAGGAAACAGTTTTGTATCCCGCTAACGGGCGTTAAAATCGAAAGTCATGCAATGAATACTTGCCACTTTTTATATGTGTATATGTATATATATATCCGGGAAAAAAGTACTCACTTTTTTCTCGGGGAAACACTTTTTTCTCGGGAAACGGGGAAAAAGTAATTTCATAAAAAGTGACATTTTGTTACCTGACAAGAGAAATAAAATGTCAAACTTTTTCCCGTCACAGAAAAAATTATTTATTAGCCAGCCGCCAAATACAGTACACTTTACAAACGCAACACTCCTTCCTAAAGATTTTTAGTCCGTTGGACCTCTCTTTACCTGCCAAACTTGTTTGTATACTGTTTTTTCTTTCAGCATTTCGCCAGTTATCTGGTCATGATCTGCCACTTTTACTTTCTTCATCGCCCTTATTGCATCCACCAAATCGTCCGTGTGTATTTCTGATTTTATTAGTTGCTCATTTCTTTCTCTATTTTCGGTACCAATAATTTCGTCAGTAAATAGGAATTCTTCGAAATACTGTTTCAGTCTCACTGTTATTTGTATTTCTTCGTTGAGTATATTTCTATCCATACCTTTGATTTACCTGCTGGCTTTTATAGAATAGGTTTTGATGTGTGTGGAAGTCTTTCCACTCTAGAGCCGAAATCCTCCCAGGATTTTTTTCTTTACTGTCTTTTACTTTCTTCCTTTACTTCTTATATTTTACTATTCGCTTCATATGCCTTTTTCTGCTAACTTTTGTTACCTCACATAACTCTTTGGCTGTATCTACTAATATACTTCTGAACCAACTCCGCATAGATTCAATATCTTCTCCAGTTGTTTGAATGTGATTAATTAACACTATTCCCTTAATAATTGATGATACTTACTTATTCGACACGATATCTTCTGGTGCTTCTCTGGTCATCGTTATACAGGAACAGTTATTTGTACCCATAGGTTTCATCTGTTCTTCCAAATTACCGCTAGCAATGGCAACTTGCTGTCCAATACACATAAAAGTAATTAAGACTGTAGCAATTACACTTCCAAAAAGAGCACCCTAGAAAAAATTTCTTAATGAAGGACCGTATAGACAGATGAGACAACAATCGATAAAAACTGTACCTTTGAATTAGCCCAAGGGAACAGCATCCCCAATGAGAAGAGCCCAAATGTGACTCCACCAACCATGCCGTTGAAACTGATAGCAACTTGCATAACGCTTCCTGAGTTTGCGACCACAAAAACCTACAAAAAGAATAAAAATTAGGTAATAAATAATTATCACCTCTACCATACTTAGGACCACAGAAGATCATCAAAGAGAGTTCTACCACTATCAATATAAGTAATTCAATATGTAAGAGTACGATGTATATATATATGATGTAATGTGTAAAAAAAATGAGAGGGCACACTGGCACAGTACAGGCTTGCCGTATACTGGGCACAGTATACGACAAGCCAGATCGAGAGATCCCTTGCGATGATAACGAAAAGGTATACGATACGAAAATATATGCATTTCTAAGAGAATTCAAATAATTAAAATGTTAAAACAAAAAATAAATAATCAATAATAAAATTAAAGTACTTACCAATGCAAAACTCAAAGCTCCATACAAAATTGATAAACTTTTGGCAATAAAAGCACCCTTCTTAGCTGGAATTTTTTTCTTAAAAGCTGCTTCGATGAAATCTTCAATCGTCACCGCTGCTAAGCTGTTAAGCGCCGAAGCTACAGTTCTAAAATAATTAAAATTTTATTAAACTTTCCTTTTAACATGATTCGCGATTCAAATTTTCGCGCGCCTGTCATTTGTCACCCATAAGTAGGATATTTGTTTATTTACAAGTGCTTGCTTTAGGCGGATTGTAGAAGATATTGGTAGAAGGTTAGATAATATTAAAACTTAGCTTAGGCAGGTTATAGGATCGTTAAAAATTGAAACAGATAGGAAGTTGGAACAGAATAAGAAAGATATTAGGGAAGAGGTAATTGGTAGAATAGATGAGATAGAGAAAGTACTAGATGATAAGATCAGGAGATTTCTAGGGATGGAGGTTAATGGTAATTTAGTAAAGGTGCAGGAAGCAGTAGATTTGGTTTGTAAAATATCAGAGGAAAGAGTTAAGGGTATAGAAGATAGGATTCAAGGGATAGAAAATACAGGTATAGTAAAAAATGTAGGCGTTTTTCAAGGGGGAAGGATAGAGAGTAGGTTTGATGGGGATATATTCAAAATTCACCCTAAGGTATTTGTGAAAATTGTAAGAAATAGAGTAAGAAATTTTAATATTGTTGAGGACATAAAGGAATATATCAGGGAAGCTTTAGATAAAAACGTTTTATTATGGTTTTCTAGTAGGATTTAAGGTTGTGTCTTGATGCTAGAAATGTCAATAAATAATACTCCATAATATGAAGCACATATGAGTATAGACAGAATATTCCCTAGGTTGACAGAAAGTTACAAAGAAAGATGAATAGGGAAATAAGGAAACCAGTGAGATTCAAAAAATGGATTTAGGTATAGTTAAGGGTGTATAAATATGAAATTTCAATTTATTATATCAATATAGGTACATGTATGAACATTTAGGTAAATATAGATGCATATAGGTATATATTATATTATATTATATTATATTATATTATATTATATTATATTATATTATATTATATTATATTATATTATATTATATTATATTATATTATATTATATTATATTATATTATATTATATTATATTATATTATATTATATTATATTATATTATATTATATTATATTATATTATATTATATTATATTATATTATATTATATTATATTATATTATATTATATTATATTATATTATATTATATTATATTATATTATATTATATTATATTATATTATATTATATTATATTATATTATATTATATTATATTATATTATATTATATTATATTATATTATATTATATTATATTATATTATATTATATTATATTATATTATATTATATTATATTATATTATATTATATTATATTATATTATATTATATTATATTATATTATATTATATTATATTATATTATATTATATTATATTATATTATATTATATTATATTATATTATATTATATTATATTATATTATATTATATTATATTATATTATATTATATTATATTATATTATATTATATTATATTATATTATATTATATTATATTATATTATATTATATTATATTATATTATATTATATTATATTATATTATATTATATTATATTATATTATATTATATTATATTATATTATATTATATTATATTATATTATATTATATTATATTATATTATATTATATTATATTATATTATATTATATTATATTATATTATATTATATTATATTATATTATATTATATTATATTATATTATATTATATTATATTATATTATATTATATTATATTATATTATATTATATTATATTATATTATATTATATTATATTATATTATATTATATTATATTATATTATATTATATTATATTATATTATATTATATTATATTATATTATATTATATTATATTATATTATATTATATTATATTATATTATATTATATTATATTATATTATATTATATTATATTATATTATATTATATTATATTATATTATATTATATTATATTATATTATATTATATTATATTATTATATTATATTATATTATATTATATTATATTATATTATATTATATTATATTATATTATATTATATTATATTATATTATATTATATTATATTATATTATATTATATTATATTATATTATATTATATTATATTATATTATATTATATTATATTATATTATATTATATTATATTATATTATATTATATTATATTATATTATATTATATTATATTATATTATATTATATTATATTATATTATATTATATTATATTATATTATATTATATTATATTATATTATATTATATTATATTATATTATATTATATTATATTATATTATATTATATTATATTATATTATATTATATTATATTATATTATATTATATTATATTATATTATATTATATTATATTATATTATATTATATTATATTATATTATATTATATTATATTATATTATATTATATTATATTATATTATATTATATTATATTATATTATATTATATTATATTATATTATATTATATTATATTATATTATATTATATTATATTATATTATATTATATTATATTATATTATATTATATTATATTATATTATATTATATTATATTATATTATATTATATTATATTATATTATATTATATTATATTATATTATATTATATTATATTATATTATATTATATTATATTATATTATATTATATTATATTATATTATATTATATTATATTATATTATATTATATTATATTATATTATATTATATTATATTATATTATATTATATTATATTATATTATATTATATTATATTATATTATATTATATTATATTATATTATATTATATTATATTATATTATATTATATTATATTATATTATATTATATTATATTATATTATATTATATTATATTATATTATATTATATTATATTATATTATATTATATTATATTATATTATATTATATTATATTATATTATATTATATTATATTATATTATATTATATTATATTATATTATATTATATTATATTATATTATATTATATTATATTATATTATATTATATTATATTATATTATATTATATTATATTATATTATATTATATTATATTATATTATATTATATTATATTATATTATATTATATTATATTATATTATATTATATTATATTATATTATATTATATTATATTATATTATATTATATTATATTATATTATATTATATTATATTATATTATATTATATTATATTATATTATATTATATTATATTATATTATATTATATTATATTATATTATATTATATTATATTATATTATATTATATTATATTATATTATATTATATTATATTATATTATATTATATTATATTATATTATATTATATTATATTATATTATATTATATTATATTATATTATATTATATTATATTATATTATATTATATTATATTATATTATATTATATTATATTATATTATATTATATTATATTATATTATATTATATTATATTATATTATATTATATTATATTATATTATATTATATTATATTATATTATATTATATTATATTATATTATATTATATTATATTATATTATATTATATTATATTATATTATATTATATTATATTATATTATATTATATTATATTATATTATATTATATTATATTATATTATATTATATTATATTATATTATATTATATTATATTATATTATATTATATTATATTATATTATATTATATTATATTATATTATATTATATTATATTATATTATATTATATTATATTATATTATATTATATTATATTATATTATATTATATTATATTATATTATATTATATTATATTATATTATATTATATTATATTATATTATATTATATTATATTATATTATATTATATTATATTATATTATATTATATTATATTATATTATATTATATTATATTATATTATATTATATTATATTATATTATATTATATTATATTATATTATATTATATTATATTATATTATATTATATTATATTATATTATATTATATTATATTATATTATATTATATTATATTATATTATATTATATTATATTATATTATATTATATTATATTATATTATATTATATTATATTATATTATATTATATTATATTATATTATATTATATTATATTATATTATATTATATTATATTATATTATATTATATTATATTATATTATATTATATTATATTATATTATATTATATTATATTATATTATATTATATTATATTATATTATATTATATTATATTATATTATATTATATTATATTATATTATATTATATTATATTATATTATATTATATTATATTATATTATATTATATTATATTATATTATATTATATTATATTATATTATATTATATTATATTATATTATATTATATTATATTATATTATATTATATTATATTATATTATATTATATTATATTATATTATATTATATTATATTATATTATATTATATTATATTATATTATATTATATTATATTATATTATATTATATTATATTATATTATATTATATTATATTATATTATATTATATTATATTATATTATATTATATTATATTATATTATATTATATTATATTATATTATATTATATTATATTATATTATATTATATTATATTATATTATATTATATTATATTATATTATATTATATTATATTATATTATATTATATTATATTATATTATATTATATTATATTATATTATATTATATTATATTATATTATATTATATTATATTATATTATATTATATTATATTATATTATATTATATTATATTATATTATATTATATTATATTATATTATATTATATTATATTATATTATATTATATTATATTATATTATATTATATTATATTATATTATATTATATTATATTATATTATATTATATTATATTATATTATATTATATTATATTATATTATATTATATTATATTATATTATATTATATTATATTATATTATATTATATTATATTATATTATATTATATTATATTATATTATATTATATTATATTATATTATATTATATTATATTATATTATATTATATTATATTATATTATATTATATTATATTATATTATATTATATTATATTATATTATATTATATTATATTATATTATATTATATTATATTATATTATATTATATTATATTATATTATATTATATTATATTATATTATATTATATTATATTATATTATATTATATTATATTATATTATATTATATTATATTATATTATATTATATTATATTATATTATATTATATTATATTATATTATATTATATATTATATTATATTCGGTTCAAAATTAAAATTTGATATCTTATTTGTGTTTGTCAAATATTTGATTAATCAATGTTTGATGGAAAAGTGTTTGGAATTCGAATTTTTGGAAAAAATTTGAGGTTTTGTTGGAAAAGGGATAATAATGAAAGATTGTTAAAAATTAGAAACTGAAAGAGATTTGTAAAGGTTATTGTATTGGAAATATTAGAAAAGGAAACTAAAGATTAAAAACCAAGGTAAAAAGCATTTTAATTATTGAGAAAACTTAGACGGTAGGAGCAAATTCGGAGGAGATATAAATCAAACTAGATAGACAACAGGAGTTAAAGAACAGATAGCGGTAAAAGAATATAAATTGGGCACAAGAAGAACAGCAGATCAAGAACGAGGATCATCAGAACACAAAATTGTTGTGATAAATATATAATTTAATTTTTGTTTAATTTTTTTAAAGGATTGTATACCTTTAAATAGTGATTTAGGAGAAGGGGATTAGAAAGAAATAGAAAAGATTTGGCAAGGTAAATTTCTTTTTTTTATTATTATCATCTAAATTATTGATTAGTATAAAACTATTTTTGAGGAGCAAAATAATTTTGCTCCTCAATAATTTACAATAATTATTGTACATTTTATTTGTCAAAATGACGTTTTTTAATACTGGGATTAAAAAATCTGATGTGTCCAACACATGACTTTCCTATCTAGTTATTACAGGCTTTTTCCGTTTATTGTGTACAACCTATTGCAGCATCTCTATAAATGTTTAGAGGATAAACTAAATATATACATTGTCCACATACATCTACCTCGAAACATTTTTCTATAAATATTCATTGAAAATGAAAATACTGAAAAATTTAAATTTAGCACTTTTCCTACAATTTTTCCATTACGGTCCATTTAAAAAAAATCATGTATGAACAAATATTATAGAGATCGATATCGCAAACAACTTTTATTTCAACAATTTTCATAAAAATCAGAATTTTGCACATTTTGTCAAATTTCTCGAATACGGACCATTTCAGGAAATTTTTACATAAGGCAAAAATTATAGATAATAATATTAGAAGTAACTTTTATTTGAACAATTTTCTTCTCCAAACATAAATAACAGATATATTCCATAAAATATAAAAACGGCCTCCCATAAAGTACCCCCCCAGATGTTCCGACTTTGTCCAAAATCTAATCATTTCACGTCAGGCCGAAATAAAACTTAAGTTTAAAATTTATTGATTTTTTCTTTATCCGTTTTTGAGTTTTCTTCAAATTTCGAAATTTACACATTTTCTCAAATATCTCGAATACGGTCCATTTTAGAGAAATTATCTATGGGACAAAAATTATAGAGAATTATATTACAAACAACTTTTGTTTGAACAATTTTTATAAAAAAAAATATTTTTTTACATTTTGTCAAATTTCTCGAATACGGACCATTTTAGGAAAATTTTGTAAATAACAAAAATTATAGATCATAAAATAAGAAGTAACTTTTATTTAAAAAATTTTCTTCCCCAAACGTAAATAACAGATATATTTCATAAAATATAAAAATCACCACCTATAAAGTACCCCCCAGATGTTCCGACTCTGCCCAAAATCTAATCAGCTCATTAAACGCTGGAATAAAGCTTAAGTTTGAAATTTGGTATTTTTCCGTGTATCGGTTCATGAGTTATGCGTTATACAGACACACACACACACACACACACACACACACACACACACACACACACACACACACACACACACACACACACAGACACACACACAGACACACACACACACAGACATCATCGCGAAAATAGTCAAAACGGATTCAGGGGACCTCAAAACGTAAAAATCCGTCGAAAACTCGAGGTCGAAAAAAATCATGATTCCTATACTTTCCTTATATCTGTATACAGATAGGAAAGTAAAAATTCTTGAAAATGGATTTTGGAAATTAAAATTGGATAGTTTGTAAATAGAAATGTCAGTTTGGATTTTGAGAATTGTCAGATAGGAATTTTGAATGGCCACAGGGTTAAAATATCGTAAAAAAGGATTAATTTGATTAAAAACCAATTAATAAAAAGGTTTAAAGTTAAATAAAATAAATATGATAAAATATTAAGGACAAAAAATTTAATTTAAAAGAGTTAAAAAGAAGCTGAAGATAAAAAGATCAAGTAAGGAATGTTTTCGAAAGAAGCAGAGGAAGCAGAAGTGTAGCAATAGAAAGAGGCAAGCGGGAGATGAACAGATAGTTGGGCAGAGTTTAGAAAGGGTGCAGCAGCAAAAAGACCAGAAGATAAAAGGAAGCAGAGCAAATACGTGTATAAGAAGAAAATGGGGATGTGAAGTGATAGGTCAATAAAATTAGAAAAGGTGGAGAAGCTGGAAGATGAGAAGTTTTTTTTGTTATATTTGTTAAATTTTAATTTAATTTAATTTTTTAAAAATGCAATCCACTCTAACTAGGTATTTAAAAATTGATAGTATTAGTCATACAATATATAGTTTCCGGTAAATTTGCTTCATTTGGAAAACAATTTTTACAAAGCGTCAGACAGTATTTATTTTTATATTTCATCTTTCCATACATGCAAGTGTTCATGGCGTGTAACTCAAGCTCTTGTACCAGCTTTCTTTTACGCTATTTATGCCACCTAAATCTATTAAATTTATCATATTTATTATCAGGATATTTAGAATTTTCAATGCAAGTAACCTGTGAGAAAATTTTGCAAAGAAGTTTCTTACATTTAAAAAATTAAATTATACCTAGCAATTACCCTAAACTTGCAGCAAATATACCAGCAACGAAGAATCCAGTAAGTCCTTTCATGTGACCCATTTCATTAATGATATAATAAGGCAGTATTTCATCGGATGCCGATATTTGTTTACTGGTCAATGGATCGCAGTCTTTATAGTGGGTCACCATTATCATTCCAGTGTAGAAATTAATAGAATAGATCAGCACAAGACCAATGGCAGATGTCCATATAGCTCTGGAATAAACCATAAATGATTGGTAAAAGAATAATGAAGAACTCATTTTCTGCAGTAAATTGATACCTGCCATATTTGGCGCCCTTTAATGATTTAATTCAAGGCCTGACATTAAAAAAAAAATGATTTTGCGAGAAGTACTTACTTTCTGACTTGACTAATACTTTCGACGGACAGATATTTCTGAATTGAGGCCTGATTTGAGCAAAACATCGTCATCCAGTAAAAAGTACCGCCAACAACGACTGACCAGAAGCTGTGCCGGACAGTCATATCTGGATCAAAACTGAAATATTTAAATTTCAGTCAAATTAAATGTACAATTTGTATTGGATTATGGTTATACTTACTTGAATATTTCCAATCGATCAGTGACATAATTATGAGACCAAATAGCTCCCGTTCCTCCAACGGCAATGTATCCTAAGCCAGCTATTAACAGAAGAGAGCCTATAAGTACAGCCGCTTGGAATGTATCAGCAATAATAACAGCTTTCATACCTCCCTGAAAATTAAAAGTCTAAATTTACTGGAAAGTCACATGTAAAACACATCGGATATTTGTAGTTGTAAAATATACTCTAAAATCACTAGTATAACAACTTATAGGTATCTAACTAGACTCTAGCTCAGGCCTGCACAACTCAGATTTTAAAAGGGCCAGATTTGAAAAACCGTAACTATACGAGGGCCGCCAAGAGAGGCTCGAGCCTACAATAGTCGGTTCAGATTTCTTAAAAAAAAGGTCAATCCCTTTCATTTATAAACCCACTCCTGCTGGTGAAGCTTCTAAAAAAAAGTCGTCAGCCTAAATGCAAGTTTGTTACTGAAAAATGTATAATTTGACGTAGGCGTGTCAAATTGGTCAAAGGCCAGCTGGCCGCCAAAACGACACTGGCCCGCGGGCCGTATGTTGTGCACCCCTGCTTTAGCTAATTTAGATCGTTATCACCAATGTAGTAACCGATTGGTCTCTAACTAATTTAGATCGCTATCATTAATGTACTATTAGGAGTAGGGCTATCACCAATGTACTATTAAGGGATAGGGCAGCACTGTCACCGGCTTTAGGGTCTTCGAGTCCTGAAGGAACATGCGATCGCCCTTGGCAAAAAATAATCCTTTAATAGCATAGTTGAGCGGTTTTGGTACTAATTAAAGAATCTGATAGTTCTCCTTAAGGGTAAGACCGCGAAGCTTCGAAAATACTTGGAGTATTTTTATAATTGGTTTTGGAAAAGGATGGAGTAAATATTAATAAGTGGATATATAACTAAATGACAAAGAAAATGAGTGAACAGTAACAAATGTATATTTAAATAAATTTCGAGTAGTCATTACACTGATGTTATTGAGAAAAAAAGAGAAGAAAAATCATTTTTGAATCATTTTTTCTGAAAAAATCAAGAACTCATATAACATTTTAAAGCAAGTCTGAATAGATATCCTATAAACTATAACGTAGGCATGACTTATCATTTAACAATGTACCTACTTGAAAACGTTGTGTGTATCAGTTACAATTACGAAAAGCTTTATTTACACTGTTAATAGAGCACATAAATACATACCTGAGAAGCATAAAAGAT
The DNA here is from genome assembly GCA_927349885.1 of Psylliodes chrysocephalus. Lineage (NCBI taxonomy): Eukaryota > Metazoa > Arthropoda > Insecta > Coleoptera > Chrysomelidae > Psylliodes > Psylliodes chrysocephalus. Next base: position 60,894,293 of record OV651819.1, on the reverse strand, counting down.
ACAAACAACATACACTGCTGTTACTGCCAGATAAACGTTTATTTTTGTTACTGAAATAAAAAATTAATTATTACTAAAAAAAATGTGTACATTTCGTAAAAGAAAACGAAAATGATAATAGAAGGAGAATAATAAATTATTAATATATTATTAATATTAATGTAAAAGGAAAATAGAACAAATACAATGTTTTGTATAGGAAATTGAATTAAAATCTATAGGATATACAAGTAAATGAAACTTTCATTAAATTGATTGAGGCAATCAAACATACAAAATAAAGTACCTGGGACTTAATTAGGTACCTAATAAAAGGAGATAAAGAAGTAAACGGCAACATTTACGTTGATGTATATGAATATTTACAAAGAATGAGTATAACAGACAAATTAAAAGCAGAAGTATAAAATATGGAAAGACGGAAAGAAAGGCAGAACAAGAGTAGGGAAGAATACGGAAGATCTTAATATCAATTTTGATGTGTACATGGACAAGAGAAAGAGGAATCATTAAAATTTATGTAATTATAGATAAAACTAAAGTAATGATTGTAATCTAAAACCAGAGATGAAAGACAAAACACTAGAAAGAGTAACAACGTAAGAATACTTAGGAATTATATCAAGGAAACTTACCAAGAAGGCAAATAAATCAACCAGAATATACTACTCAATAAATAAATAAAGTTGAAACATGACAGCTTTTTTAAGTTGATTTCCTGCAGTGCCCTGTTTTTGAGTTAAAAAATAAAAACCGGTATATCAGCTAAGAAAATTAATGTAATTAATTATTGAAGAATACAATTCTGAAATAAATGTAGTTGCCCTTCATTAACTGCCACTGCATACTAAATATGACTGAAATATCTCCAATAGTTGGTAAAGCAAACTTTAATTTTTTATTTGATTTACACCCTTAAATATTCGCATATTATTATGAATACCCTGAACTAAATTTTGATTTGTTTTTTGTAGTTTGTAGTCTCAAAATTAAAATCCCCTTCAAACAGTGAAAAGACATCTGAAAATCAATAAATGGTTCTTATTTAATGGGAAAAGTTTTTTTTGTTATTCTCTGAATTATTGATAGTATGAATGAATCTGGAAGGAATAACCTATGAACCTAAATGTACCATTTTAGGACACATGACCTAGACAGGAGGCAGAGGCAAGCGACCGCGTACGGCAACCGAAATGCTTCTCTTTATGTCTGAATCACATATAACTAAATGAAGGACATTTGGGACAGAGCGACAGATGCAGGAGACCACAGCAGGTTCGGCACATAACATAAGTGCATCGATCGTCCGTCGCGGTCACTTGCATCGGTCTCGTGTTCCAAAATTGTAGCTTAAGAGTTGAGATTGATTAAAATTTCTCTTTTTGGACTAATTTAGGAAAAAAAATTAAATTACAACAATAATTTATCACATCAATACATACCTTTACTCAGTGCCAATGCAGGAGCATACACTGCAACGCTTGTATACAAAATCATCTGCAAAATATATAAACCGCTCGCTAGATACCTAATACTGGGGGAAAACCTTAAAGATAGGTACTCGTACGAACTTGTGAGTCGTAAATTTAAAAAAACCGGAAGATAAAACGCCGAAGTCAGTGGTACGACGAGAATAAAAGATATGCAGATCATCCAGAATTGTAATCCATGGGTATACAATTCGGCTGGATTTCCCAGAAGCTCAATGGCAGTAATAAAACTAAAAAAAAAAAAAAACAAAAAAGTTACAATTTTTAAATAATTTCTCCATTATGAATTTAAAACGGCTTATGCATTTCTGCTTAAATTTGGTTCGTTTCGTTGAAAGAGTTTTATGTGATAAAAAAACATCAAAATCATGACTAATATTAATCCATAGGAGTAGAACTTGATTCTTTAATATGTGCACATTTAAAATATCTACGCCAATGGAAGAAAAGGGGTTTCTTAACTCATTTACTACAAAAATGGAACCTATCTTTGATAAGTATCGATTACTCTCATGATTTTGGCGAAATTTGTATTTTAATAATTTGGAGTGTTGGTTTCTCGAAAAAAATTATTTAAGTACTAAAACATTAATAAAAATACGAAAGTTTTCATCATTTTCGTACATACAAAGATTTATATAACAAAAAAATTTAAATTTACTCTTTGCATAACATCTCATCATCACCTCTTTGCTGCATCTTGAATACGTTGCCACAGTATCATTATCTACAAGAGTCTTGTATACTCCGAAAAAAGTCATCTATCTTAATTAAGTCTGGAGAATGTGGTGGCCAATTTACAGGTGCGTCATTACCATTTGTGTGGGTACTGTTGATTCAAGTGGTTTAGAACATTTCATGAAAAATCTGATGTGTCCAACACATGACTCTCAGGTCTAGTTATTTTGTAGAACCTATTGTATTACCCCTGTAAATGTTCAGAGGATGAACTAAATATATACATTTTCCAGGCACATCTTACTCGAAACATTTTTTTATACATATTCATTGCCAAAGAAAATGCTAAAAAAATAAAATTTTACACTTTTCGTCAAGTTTTTTTAATACGGTCTATTTTAGAGGAATCATGTATGGAACAAAATATCGCAAATAACTTTTAGCTCTAAACAATTTATTAAAAAATTCAAATTTTGCACTTTTTGTCAAATTTCTAGAATAAGGACCATTTTTAGAAAATTATGTATATGACAAAAATTATAGAAAATAACATTTTACCTGTGTCGCCCGGTTTTGTAAAACATAAACAATAAGCTACCCTTATTTTAACCCCTTTTAAGACTGAATAGCCCACGGTTGGGTAAAGTAAAGGGTATTTGTTTGTATTACTATTTTTTTGTTACTATTTTAAACACATAATTGTAGTTTAACCGCCGGGATGCTATGACTATAACATTTAGATATAAAATAGATATGCTTACCTACTCCCGAAGATCAGGAAACGTGAAAGTCTCTAAATCACTATATTCACTAGATGAGTCATTATTTACTGATATTATTAAAAGTGGCACTCTAGTATCGACATCCAAGATTTTGTCCAGATTCCACATGATTTCTTCTTCTTTTAACACATGCTCGATTGCCTTTTGACAATTTTCCTTCGTAACAAGTTATATGGAGGTTCCTAACAATGCTTCTACATCTTTTAACTTAAAAGTCGTATTATGTCGACCTACATATCCTATAACTTGTGCCCATATCAGTTCAATAGGATTTAGTTTGCAGTGATAGGTAGGAAGACGAACAACATCAGTACCATGTATTTTTGCAAGTTCATCCACTATAGCACAAGTAGAACTTGGAAAGGCTTTTGCCAGTTCTCCCACTTTGTACACATAAATTGACAGGTTTGCAGCGGATCTAACCAAAGTGGACGCGATACATTGGCGTACTAAATTATTTTATAGATGTTAATAACAATTTCGAGTAAATAGTTTAATAAATTGGGAATAGCTGTGTAACATTTTAAAAGTCTAATTATAAAATGTTATTTTAAATGTGTGCCATCCGGTATAATTTAATTATCGCCAACACACAATATTCTAAAGAAAGGAAAATTTCTTGAAGTGAGAGTACCACTAACCAAACGATCTCAAATTAGATTTGTAAATTTCATTTTATTATTACCTTTCGATTGTATCGGTGGTGCATTTGGCTGTTAAAGTGGTAAGCATAAAAAGTATATAATGTCTTTATTAAATATCTCAGTAGAAATATTATTCAAACCTTTTGTTAATTATTAGTTTTTTAATAGTAAAGTTAAATATATTTTTATGATTCATTCTGGTTGCTAGAACGGCACAATATGTATAGTCACTAGTTTTTATTATCTGATTGGTTCATTTTTTAAAAAAAAAAGTAGATGTTTCAAATTTATATATCGTACAGAACCACGTGAAAAACAAAATCTATTTTTGTCTAGCAAACGAATGGAATCAGCCATAAGCCATAACGACATAAGCCCTAACGTCATAAAACCATAATTCAACAGCAGAAATCTCTTGTGAAAAGTTAGTTGATTGAAAAAGCGACAGCTACAATTCGAAGCTTCATAAGAAGGAATATTAACCGACAAAGGCGTTGGTTTCCGAGGGACAGAAATCTCTTATGAAAAGTTAGTTGATTGGAAAAGCGACAGCTACAATTCGAAGCTTCATAAGAAGAAAGATTAACCGACAAAGGCGTTGGTTTCCGAGGGACAGAAATCTCAACTACCTATGGCTATCTAGAAGTGGTTAGCTAACAAAGTAAAATATGGTAATTACTAGTGACTAGAATTATTTATGTACGAATCACAATTTGATACCTGATAACTGTGAATAATTTGTTTTCGAAAAGGTTTCTTTTTTAAATAAAATCATTAATTTGTATAAGTATATATGTTGAATCTTATTTTTTAAAGGTCACAAAAATTCTCTTTCATTCACTAAATTCTGTATAATTTTTATTAACTTCTTTTATTGATAAAGCTAGAATTTACACTAGCTTTTAAAATAAAAAAGAGAATTATTGGTGCCCAACATTTCCTAGAAAGATTACTGCCCTTAAAATTGTCTATTTGAAAAGCCGAATTCACGACAGAGAAAAGGATGTGCTCATTTATTTTTTTAATTTTTAAAGGTAAGTAACGTTTGATATTAAATTTCACTGAGCTAGTAAAAATCTCTATAAGTGTTTTGAAATTAACATTTATCAAAAAGGTAACAAATAGTATTGCAAATTGTAGCCTAACGGGACAATGGAATATTGCAGCTGTTAAAATTTTGTAAAATTATGATTTGTATATTATAATACATGTTTAATAATTATTTATAGTCCATAAATACATACGATTGTCCGGTTCCGCCGGTAACAATTTAAAATTACTTATTCTGTGAAACAACACTGGCAGGTAAACATTACTGCGAAATTCTCGAAGCCGTCCGACGTGGTTTAACGTTTACCCCCTCTCTACAGGGCCGACTAGAGGGGGGGGGTAGCCGGGATTAATTCCCGGGGCCCGGACTCAAATGGGGGCCCGGCAGCTCTATAAGGGGGGCCCGGCAACTGGATTTTGTTTTGTATGAGAAATTCGACACCAGACGAGAGGGGGAAGTTTTAGGCTGGGGACCTTTTTTTTTGTAGAAAATTGAATCTATGCAGAAGAGGAAAAGTTTTTGCTGGAGGACCTTTTTTTTGTTTTTAGAAAAAGCAATTCAAGTACAGGAGGAAAAGTTTTTTTTTAGAAAATTGAATCCAAGTACAAGAGGAAAAGTTTTTGCTTGAAGACCTTTTTTATAGAAAATTGGATCGAAGAAGAGGAAAAGTTTTTGTTTGAAGAACTGTTTTTTGGTCACGGGGCCCGATCTAGAGAATTGTCCTGGGGCCCGGCTTGGCTCTCGGCGTCCCTGCCTCTCTACCTACCAAAAGCCTTTCCAACTTCTACTTATGCTATACATAACGTACTGGAGGCTTATTTAATTTCACAATTTCTAGTAGTTCTTGTAATTTAAATGCCGTGGTTTGTTTTAGGTGAGTCCCCTCGCCACTCACCTCTGAAAAAAAAATGTTTTTTTTTGTTTTTTCTGGAAAGTTAATGTTTCTGTCTGTTAGTCACTTAATGATATCATCTTTCTTTCATGAAGTATTTGGCACACGTCCATTTAAATGGGAATGGTAACTTATCCATTACTATAACTAAACCATTTGGTATAAATGTTCTATCATCTGCTGAAAATATTCTTCAAAAACATCAGCGTTCATATCTTCATGGTAGTCTCCGTCATCACCTCCAATATGAATTACAGTTAGACGTCGTCCTTTACCGGAAAGAACCTTCAATCCCGTAGATAATCCTTCCAAAAAAGCCTGTCGTGAAGATTGAATGTTTGTGTCCTGCCACAAGTTGCTAACTGTGTACCCTTCATTCACCCAGGTTTCGTCCAAATAAAATATTTTTTTGCCTTCTGCACGTAATTTAAATATGGTTCTGAGGTATCTCCATCTCCAACAAACAATTTCCTCAGAATCAATAAGTGCTCCTTTCCTGTCCTGTTTATCCCACTTGAACTTCAAATCTATTAAAGTTTCCCGTAGTTTTGTCTTTCCTATTTTAGGAAAATACGGATCACTATTGATTGCGTCCAAAACCTTGGCAAGTGTTGATATCTCTTTTTTAAAATAATATTCGTGAACTTTTCTTCTTATTCCGTTTTTAATTTGTTCAGTAAATTCTATTTTTTTCTTACCTCCTGCATTTTTCTTTGGAGGTTTAACAACTCTACTTTTTAATTCACGTATAACTTTATATATCGTTGATTTTTGCAATTTGCTGCACCCATTATATTACTTGTCTTTTCAACAGTATCGTCAGTAGAAAACGAAAGATTTTCCATTCTTAGGCAATTATAAACATTGCTTACAAATATGTTCTCGTTAACTGCCAACGCACACTTCTTTATACGTTTTACAGGTGTAAAATTTGAACTACACTGCATTTTTCAATACTAGTGTTACTATTAACCGAAAATAACCACAACTTACTATAATAGATAATATAGAAGGGTAGGTAATATTGGGAACTGATCAAGATACTAACTGCAACTGCCTATCATATCTTCATACCAAATCCTAGGTAGGTAACCATCTTATAATCCCACCCCCTTGTTATCATTTTGGTTTTTCCATGGCATTAGTAATCTCCAAGAAGATAAAATAACGATTAACCCTTAGAATATAGATTTCTATAATCTAAGGATTTATCCCATTTACATTTTTAATACAATTATAGTCACATTTATAGATTTTGAACCCTCAGATTACTTTATATAATTTAACATGAAACGTTTCTCTACACTTGTGATTAACTTTCACCTTGACATCAAAAACTTCCAAGAAATCAATGATGATTAACGACTTAAACAATTTAATGTAGGTATACCTAATAGTCAAATTTATAGGTCTTGAAAAATATTTTTTATATACCTTGTTGTTAATTTACTCAAACAGATAACAAAAAAAATTTGGAAAGTACTTACATACCGAAATAATACTCAATAATACATATTCAAAAAATATATTTTTAAATGATTTTTGTGTACCCCATAAATATTAATATAGGCACCCACACCTGAAATTTCCTGATCTGACAAATATATTACTCCGTTTCGACTGCGATTCTACTATAATCATGTTTACAAAAATCGAATTGCAAATATTCACAGCGTCATTTACGTAGTTGTCAAATTATTATGAAAGAGTATGAGATGGGAGCTATGGGAGAGTCTTGTTACATAAATTACAAGGGTTGTTTGTGGTTATAATTCAGAATTTCCTTAACATAAGGCTCTAAAACGCACAAAAGGCAAAATGACATTAAGGAAGGATATTTACATTCATAATGCCAGTTATTATCAATTTAATGTCTTTTTATCGTTACAACTATCATAGTTGAACGCAATTTATTTAAGTTTGACAGCAATGTAGAGCAAGCATCGTAGCCATAATTATTGATTAATTCATAAAACGTGTACTCGCACCTCAGATAAATAAATTCGCGCAAACCATCCCCACTTAAAATTACTCCACTCTCACTCATTCTAATGCGGCTGCCGATGCAACAACTCTGCCTGATACAAAACTATGAAGACTAGATATAAGGAGGCGAATCGGCAATGATCAAATTTCAAATTTCTGTCCTTCTTTTTATAAAGTTCGAAAAAGTGACTGTAGTTGGCAGGTCGAACGTCACTGACGATCATTTTCTATAATATAAGTCAATTTAAAATGATTTTTTAAAAATTGGTGAATAGAATCGAAATAATGTGAAAAAAGTACCTGAGTACAAGTAACATGAGTGACAAAAAACATTAAAGCAAGATTTACTTCGTTCCATATTGTAAAACAGGATACAAATTGCATATAAAACTAAAGAAAACACAAGGAGAAATCAATTAAATGTTTCTAATGTAAGTAAAGTAATGTATTTATGTCTAAATATAATATCAATGTAAACTAGCAACAACACGTATCTCGAAGTGTAGTTTATTTTATTACAAGTTTCTACAAAATAAAATTTTACAGTCATAGATCCTGACTTACAAACAACAATAATTATAAATTAAATTTAACTTACTAAAAAAGAAGTTTTAATGTTAGATAAAGAATAGCTACTGTTATTTTTTTGTTGAAACCAAATTTTGTCATTGTAAATGTTTTTATAGGATCCTAAACGCTTAGAACAGTGGCAGCAAATATATCGTTCCTAGGGCCGATAAAGCACATTCTAGAGATGATGCTGCTTTACACTTTTTAGAAGATATTTCCAAATATTATGAGACTCTTTTTACTGATGATACTGTTAGCAAAATAAAAAGGGGAAAGCCGAAATTAAAGGATGTTGCAATATCATATACATTCCCAAATCTCCCTTTATGCTTGTATTATAACAATAAAAAATCTATTAACTGTGTTTTATTTTGCTCTTAGCTACTATATTTAGGTATAATTCAAAAAAATTTAGATACAAAATTGTACATATCTAAATTACATTTTATATAGAAAAAAATAAATAATTTATCAATTAAAACATGCGAGACTTATTTATAGATAAATAAAACATATTATCTGCTTTATTTGGCAATAAACAAGTTTATTTTTATTATTTGACAAAATTATAGAAATTTTCCATGAGAAGCCATGTATTTTGAATAGCGGTACTAGCACCAGCGCCCTTACGGTGAATTAAAAAAGCTCAATTAGCGTTCGTTTTTTGAGACTTCGAGTATGCCGATTTGCCTCCTCATCTTTAGTCTTCATACCACATACTTTGATTACTATACAGTGCAAGAGAGAGGTCCGACACGCCCAACATAGGGCGCGGCCATTTTGATACCTTTACCACAGTTTATAGCTAAAGAATCAGTTCGCTCACTCTGCGTCGGCACTTTTAATCTCAATGTTCCAGTTTATACTCTTCGCAACTCGGATAATACAGTGTATGACAACCGCCTATAATAAAACAGCAGTCTTCTGCGCATCCTGAATTTGTATCCCTGGAGTGGATGTTATTTTGGAACATTCAACTGGTCCGAGTGAGCTAACTGATTCTTTAGCAATAAACTGTGACTCAAAAAAAAATATTTACTGACACTGACACTGACAGCAGCAAGCAAAATATCAGGTGCGTTTTAATCATCCGCTTCTGCTTCCGGAATTGTCGGTTTAGTCGTTTTAACCTGTCAGATTAAAACAAGAACACCGACAATTCCAAAGCAGAAGCGGATGATTAAAACGCAACTATTAAAAATATTGCGCCAAGATGTAGGCAACACGTAATAAGACATCAAAATGGCGGAGTTTTAAAAGGCACTTGTAAAGCTGCGCAGTGCGACCATTCTCCGTATAGTAAGAGAAAATCAAAATATGTGCTTCATACACAAAACACAAACTGATTGCTTTCAATAAATAAGGACTTTAATCTAGTAGGTTTTCGCCCTCCTTGTTTCCGCCGTTGCACTGTCAACACTGTCAACGTACCAAATTTAAGCAGAATCGCATAAGCCGTTCCAAATTTATAATGGAGAAACGATTTAAAAATTATAACTTCAGGGCCATCTAGCGCCCAAACTGTACAACTTTGTACTGATGTAAGTTTACTTAAATCGGCTAATTTTGGTCCACGGAATATGTGGTATGTTTTTGTAAAGACGTTTTACAGACAATGAACGTACCTTGCAGCCAGTGACATGGCCATTGGAAATGTGCCCATGGTGCTACCTCCCAAAAGAAAATCATCGCTGTTTTGACTTTTATTAAAACAACCATAAAACACTCCAATACCACACGAAATTATCAGCATGGTTGCCAGCACCAAATAGTCTGCCCAGGAAAATGCATTTCTTTGCAACTCTTCTTGGCATATTCCTAAAAAAAGTATATATTAGTGAAAATGAATTAAATTATTAGAAGAAATCGTTTGAAGCATGTTGTAAAATTATTGTACATTTTGATCTTATCATACATGTACCATGTTCAATCCTACATTGTAAAGAATTCTAAAATTATCACTTGAAACGATAATTATCGTAAATGTTGCAACAATACGTTGCAACGCTATGCTACTCTATTTCAAATTGAAAAGTGTAATTTATTTGATAATTTTAAACCTAATATTCGTACAATATTGCCAAATATATTTAATAAAATTCCTTCACTATACAAGAATAATAATGATAAATAATAATAAAAATTATTATAATATATTATAAAATTTATTTATTGTACACTGCACCGCAAAATTAACCGGACACGTGAAATTTTAAAGTTTTCTCCTTTTAGTTTTGTTGAATTGTCATATATAATAATTAAATATATTTATCAAAATATAAGTTGCCTTTATCCATTCGTTTTTTAAAAGTTTGTAATTTTTTGTGGCTGAAAAGAAAGTTTTTGTTAAGGTGTTCTCGATAATCGAATATTTACTTACAAAATAATGCTTGTTAAATTGATTGTATGCCTTTTTGGTATATATGGTTGGCTGCTTCTTCGGGAAAGAAAAGTGATTTTATCAAGAATAATTTAAAATAAGGCCAGATCAAGTAGCGCAAGCTGTTGCCTTACATAATGACAGTCGTTCCATTCGTTATATCGAAGAAATGCTTGGCGTTCCGCGAAGTACAATATATATACCTATCTATGACAATATCTGATGCTTTACGAAGATTTAGAGAAATTGGTTCTTACTCTAGAAGACCTGGATAGGGAAGACCAAGGGTAACAAACGCCGGTGAATATCGATTTCTGAAACTTCAAGTGCTTCGAGAGCGGACAGTTACTGCTACAGCTTTGATTAGGGGACTGGCAGATATTCATGGGACCGTATAGTTTCACCTGATACTGTACTCAGAAGATTAAGCAAACAAAATTTATCGTCTTATGTACCTGCCACAGGCCTTTTATTGGATGCAGCTCATCGAAGACAACGCTTAGAATTCTCTCGTGCTCATGCAGATGGGATATTAAAGATTGGCGTAACGTTCTTTTTACAGATGAGTCTCGTTTTACGAGATACTCACCTGATGATTCCAAAGAGTATTGAGGAGGCCTGGAGAACGCTATGTTGTTTATCTTCTAGAGCACAGTTTGGCAGTGGAGGTGCAATGGTACGGGGCGGCATTTCTTTGGAAGCACATACAGATCTTGTTATGTTAAGGGAGCTGGCTTTAATGCTGATAGGTACATTAGGGAATGTCTGGAAGAAATGCGGTACCTTATATGCATTTTGTAGGTGAACATTTTCTTCTAATGCAAGATAATGCTCGGCCGCACATAGCCAGGATAACTATGCAATACTTTATACATGTTGGTATTCAGATACTAGCCTGGCCTCCTAGAAGCCCAGACCTTAGCTCCATAGAGCATTTGTGGGACAACTTGGGAAGAAGACATAGACAAAATTATGGCGAGTTTGAAACTGTGGCAACGTTAGAACAGGCGCTGGTAAATGAGTGGGAACAAATACCGCAAAACGAGATTGCTGCTTTGGTCCAGTCTATGTCAGAAAGGATGAGAGCTGTTATTCGAGCTCGAGGAGGGAATCTTAGAATTATTTTATGATTTCAATCAGAAAAATACCCGTTAATTGTGTACTCCGGAATACAAAAAGTTTTATAAAGTTTTATTTGTTGTTAAATTAATCAATATTTTGGAACTTGGTTTTTATTTTAGGGTTTGTTATTGAATATACAATAAAAAATTTTTATTGGAATTTAAGTTTTTCTAATACTTTTTAATTTTATTTAAAATACACTTAGTGTCCGGTTAATTTTGCGGTGCAGTGTATATACAAATATTCTTATAGGCACCATTAGGGATCTACGAGTATATGTCTTTTTACTAAAGTTGAAAGAGACGCTTGTAAAATGTTATTTTAAGCTTATACAGGGTGAGTCGGGAGGAGCGCACCAAACTCTAGGAGTATATTATACACGTGAAAATAATGTAAAAAAAATCATATGTTCTTATCCGATTTTCATTTGTTTTCAAGTTATGGCGTAATTAAAAATGTTCATCTAGCTTTCCCCTTCTGAATTTTAACATTATCAAAGTATGCCATATGTTCAAGGCTCAAAGGCATTTGATAATTCTGACGTTTTGATGAACTGTCAGTGTACAGTGAACAGTAACTGAACGTTTAATTTCGAATTTATGTGATTGTTAGTGTTGCAAAATGCCAGATACTTATTCAAATTTAGAATATGCAAGTATGGTGTTTGTTTATGGTTTCTGTAATGGAAATGCTACAGCTGCTGCTGAAGAATATCGTCAACGTTTTCCACACCGAAGACATCCTGATAAAAACGTATTTATTAGAGTTTTCAACAAATTGTGCGAGACTGGTAAGCTTCCCAGTGCTTTCATAACATCTGAACGCGCTACTCGACAAGGTTTTGTAGAAGTAGAAAATATTCTGCATCTAGTAGAAGAAGATGCAACTACTAGCTCACAGAGAATTGCCACTCAATTGGGAATTCCACAAAAAAGAGTGATAAACACACTCCACGAGCAAGGCTTATATCCTTATCACGTACAGAGAGTACAGCACCTACAACCACAGGATTACGCTAACCGTATGGAGTTTTGTCGGTGGATAAATAATAACCATCGTGTTGTATCGAGTATGCTCTTTACGGATGAAGCTACATTTACCCGTGATGGCATTAATAATACTCGTAACTATCATGTATGGTCAGACGAAAATCCCTACGCAACAGTCGAAAGCAATTTTCAACATCGGTTTTCTGTAAACGCGTGGTGTGGTATGGTTGACAGTTATTTAATTGACCCTTTCATTTTGGAGAATCGTCTCACAGGAGACAACTACCTCAATTTTTTACAAAATGAATTACAAGGCCTGCTAGAGGATGTTACTGTAAATATTAGAATGCAGATGTACTATTCAGCACGATGGAGCTCCTGCACATGTCGCTCGTCAGGTCAAGCAGCATTTGGAAGAACGTTTTCCAGGGCGTTGGATGGTCGTGGAGGTCCTATTAATTGGCCTGTAAGATCTCCAGACCTCACACCATTAGATTTTTGTTTATGTGGCTGGATGAAAAATGAAGTCTACAAAATAAAAGTGGACACACGGGATGCACTAAATAGACGAATTGGGAATACTGCAGCCCATATTAAAGAAGAAAGAAATGAATCAATTAGGAGAGCAACAAACGCTCTTCGTAGATGAAGCAGAAAATGTTTAGAAGTCAATGGCGGTATTTTTGAACATTTATTGAAAGAACGCTATGATTAAGAGAATTTTTATGTGTATGTGTATTTGTTTATTTGTTAATATGCTATAACTTGAAAACAAATGAAAATCGGATAAGAACATATTAGTTTTTTTTACATTATTTTCACGTGTATAATATACTCCTAGAGATTGGTGCGCTCCTCCCGACTCACCCTGTATATTTCAAACTTCACCAAAGTAAAAGATATGATAAATAGTAAATAGGAGATTTGTATTCTCTAATCATGTGTAGTTCATTATGTATTCCACATTATAATGTTGATTGTTTAAGAATTTTTTTCGCATCTGACGAAAACTATTGTATTTTATTTTAAAGTGCTTTTTGAATATTTCTGATTCTGAGTCACTTTCACGGTTCTCAGCCGACCGCAACTCCCTTTACAGTAGTGAACAGAATAGAGGTGGTAAAAATTTATCTGAACTATAAAATTTTTGAGTAAAATGGTACTTGATTTACATTGTTTAATATTTATTGATCCAAAAATGTTGATACAGAATACATATTTTGGATAAACGCGGACAGGCTCTAGCAACTGATTCAGTCGGTATCTAATGGGATGCTCTATTTTTTAGTAGTTAAAGGAGTTTGATAGACCATGTACAAAAATCGAGAGGTCTAAGGTCAGGAGATCTTAAAGGCCAAAAAAAGGGCTTCTATTGGCTAATCATCTATCGTATACAAAATTATTGATTAAAAATTAACGGATGAGTATATTACGGCAAAAGTATGTATGCAACTTTATTACATTCACCATAAATTATTATTATATGTTGGTAATCTTTATTACAGTACTCATATGCCATATTTACATTAAAATAGCGGAAATAATTAAATTACGATTGAAAAAATAGGACATAAGACATTCAAAATGAAGTTTTTACCTTTTATGTGAATTTTGACGCTAACTTTTAAGACACCTACTTAATAGAAAATATTACATTTATCATAAAATAATTTTAACATTAGCTTTTTTTATTAAAAATTATTCAAGATGACTATAGGGGAAATAAACAAGAATTCCACTTATTTTTGTAATGCATCCGTTTAAAAAATTGAATATTGATATTTTGTTAAAAATTTAAACATTTTGTTTCTCACCCTGTTTAATAAAATATCTTTTATTCTCATGTAATAGTTTCATCATAATTCAGTTGACAAAACTTTCAAATTTAAACTATCTTTAGCTAAAATTAAAAATTATTTTTCCGCAATTTTTTATCAATTTTAGCTATACACTTTATTATACAAAGTGACCCTAAAATTTCATGTTCTATCGGAATTCTGAATAAAAATTGGAGTGTCCCATTTGAAATAAGAAAGTTGACATCTACTTTCGGTATAAGAGGAAATGACATAATTGTCAAAATATTTTAGATTTTAGGGAAAAACAGAATCTTGATACTAACCTTTGTTTTGAGTACTTTCTAAATGAAGTAGAGATGCTTGGGCTGTCGAAAATCCAAAGAGTACTACCAAAAATACAATTATAATAGTATTCAGTCTTAAAATGGTATGCCACTTAATTACTTCTATCATGTTGAATAATATTATTGTAAACTAAATAATTAATAAATAATGTATCTAGAATAAAAAAAGAAAATAAAAACATTACAAATAGACATATAGAAACGTATCTACGTGAGTATATAGGTACGATAAACGATATTAATTCAAAATTCTCTAATTACTACCATAGGCGGAGATTTTTAATGCTCATAAAGGGATCTGAATATCGAAGTGCTATTTTGAAAAGCACAAGTATCCTAAATTAAATATATATATTCACACTTTTAATTCAATAAATTATTATTAAATATAATTTTTGTTTGTTGTGGAAATAGAATTTATTTAACGTACTATAAAAAAAGTTAACAAGAAAAACTTTATTTCTGATTAGATTAGACGGACCGTCACTAAAGTGTAGTTTATAGGGTTTGAGATACTTCAGTAGCAGAGTTGGGTAGTATCCGGATACTTCTGTATGCGGATACTTTATGTGTATCCGAAAGTTGTCCGGATACTTTTCAAATTTTATATCCGATATCCGTATCCGTGACCAAAGTAAGTATCTTTTTTCGGCCTTCGGATACTTTTAAATTATTTACCACAATCGTAACTGATCCAATCCATATATTATCTCTATTAAAATATATAATCGAAATACTTTGAGCTACCTTGTATAATAAGAAATAAAATACGTATTTTTCAATATTAACGTGTAAAATTAGTAACAACCAACTTGCCTAAAGACCATTTGTAACTACTGACAGGTCTTTAGCTACTGTTGTTAATATACTATTAAGGGATTAGGGCAGCGCCGCACCAGTCAAAGGGTCCTGGAGTCCAGAAGGAACATCCATTCACCAGTGGCAAATAAAAAATAATAAAACATTAACAAATGTATATTAACAATAAGTATAAAATTTTACTAATAGTCTTCTAAAAAAGTGAATAAACTTCCATTTAGGGAATAAAGCACTATAACTACATAATAATATAAAATATGCATAAGATAAATAAATTAATTCGGGACGAAAATGTAAAATTGGCATTTATATGTAAATCAATCAATCAATTATTATTAACTTTCAAATTAAGTTAAAATATTTACCCATAATTCACATCGTACACAAAACTTTACTCTACACATTACTTTACAATACAAAACGAGAGCTTTCACCCCTGGGCGAAAGTTCTGGACCTTAGTCCGAACTCGACTGGTTACATAATGATATTTATCGGGAGCCAGTTTAAAAAAAAGGGCACAATTAAAAAATATATATTTTTATCTTGGCAGATCAGCTTAAATTAAAAAAAAAATTAAGAATAAAAAATAATATAGAATTTCGCATAAAATGTGTAAACAAAATACATTTATATCGCATGAGAAATAAAAATCAAGTAAAGAATAGGAGAATAATAGAGAATAATAGAAAACAGTAGAAATTTGGAATTTAAAGAAATTTAAGGTAATTTCAGTATCTAATTTGTTTAAAATCCAGTTTTTTAAATTGGTATAAATAAAAAAAAATCAGCTAAGATAAAAAAAAATGTAAAAATAGAAGAGAATATGGAATTTCGTGTAAAATGTCTCCCCAAAATTTTATTTAAATCGTTTGACAAATAAATATAAATAAAATCAGCGAGGTATTACTTCCATTTAATAAAAATATTAAAAGTAAAATGATATAATAATAGCTCAATGATTTTTTTTAATTAAGTTAGTGGCACTGGATATAAACCAACAGGCCAGTTAGTTGTCAGATGAACAAATAAAAATATCATGTAACAAACTTTATTATTTTACAAATTATATTAATAACTAAAACAACCTGAACTTAATAAGGTTTAAATGTTTTGCTTTTTTTTGTTTTTTATTTTGGTTTTTTTTTATTTTTTGTTTTATTTTTTTGTTTTATTTTTTCTATTTATTTTTTCTATTTTTTTTTTTTCTATTTTTTTCTTTGTATGTGTTATAATGTACATGTATGACGTTGTTGCTCATAATTTTACTGATCATGTGTTATTTATGTCATCAATATCAATAAAGTATACAGATCTGACAATAATTATGGTTTTTGACGCGGTTTAGGCGCGACTCGTTTTATTTACACGCACCTTTATGTTTTATTGTTCATTTTGTTTTAATGTTTTATATTTACAGAATAAAAATAATAAACAATTTATTGAGTAGTTTTTTCCTGTTTCAATTATATCGCTTTCCATTTTAGATCATTTATTTATGTCTAGTATTGTTTATTGTTACTCATAATCAATCTTATTGCATAATTATAACTATTGGTATGAAAACATTATTTTAACTCACTTTAAAAGTATCCGTAAAAGTATCCTTTAAAGTATCCTAAAAAAGGATCCGGATACTTGTATCCGAGTACTTTTTAGGTGAAAGTAACCTAAAAAGTATCCGGATACATTGTAAATATCGTATCCGGTACTCGGATATTTTTTCCTGTATTCGACGCAACTCTGTGCAGTAGCGATCAGACCTCTTTAATTTTGGCCGTAAAAATATCTAACTTTACTGAAAAATCATAAGGTGAACACAGATATTTGTGGATGAAAAATATAGTCGAAAACCACATTGAGAAGACAATAAAAGGAAAAACACTTTTGTGAATGTTTTTTGCTTATAACTTTTTTGTTCTGAAAAATGTATGGTAGCAAAGATTCTTCCCCAGTTTTTGCAAGATCCGTTATACGATATGACTTGACTAATAACTTTTATATTTAGGCTCTACTTTTTCTGGCACAATGACAATAATAGTACATTATATACCTAGGGTGAGAAGTGAGGTATTATTTACCGAGCACTTTTATATCCTGAGGCGCGTAGCGCCGGGGGATATAATGTGCGAGGTAAATAATAGCTTTCTCAGCCGAGGTATATATGTATAGAATTTTTTTTACTACTAACATTAATATAATTAATATATTAGCAATTTTAATTTTGACATAAGTAATTTCCTAACAATTTGTTAAATATTTCGAAATATCAAGCAGACTGGAGCGTGTTTCTAATCAGACTGTCTTTATTTATGTAAAAATTTGGCATGTGTCAAATTTTGGTATGATTCTAGGAAATATCCCATTGCATTTTTGATATTTTAATGACATGGATTTATTGGTATTAATTAATAATTTTTGAAGCCTATTGCCGGTGTTGAATTTCCTAGTTAATATATATTTTTACTGTTTACACTGATATATATATATATATATATATATATATATATATATATATATATATATATATATATATATATATATATATATATATATATATATATATATATATATATATATATTATCATATTTGATTTGATTAGATTTGATAAACCCAGCTTTAGTTATTTCCTACTTATTTTTCAAATATTTCAAAATATCAAGTAGTCTGGGAGTTTAGTTGTCAAATTAACAAAATGAAACTAATGAAATTTACTTTCATTATTTACCTAGGTGTTTTTTTATTATCATTATTTACCTAGGGTGAGAAATATTACTTCTCATTAGAGGAATGGAGTAAATAATGGTGCTTTCTCATGTTAGTAGTAAAAAAATAATATTAATAATAGCCAACCCTCACAAGGGAAGTTTTTATTATTGTTCATTGATTATATATATACAAAATGGGTTATACCTATAGAATGCAAGAAAATACTAAAATATTTTTTTGCCAACGGTATACTCCTATTCTTTTTTGATCATACCATAAATGTTTAAAAAAAAATCCTATATTTTTATGGTTCTTACACATTATTTATAATTTTAAGTTTCGAATTCTTGTATGCGAGGCAGAAACTAAGCAAAAAATACAACGGAAATTTTACTTGCCCTTCCATGCCAAGAAATAAACATTGTTGAAAAAAATAATTTTTTTAATAGGTGACATTAAAAATTTTAAAATGTAAAATCAAAAATTTTGTTTTCGCATTTACATATATTTGATCTAGCCACATGACTTTCCGACAAAGTTAGATTTAGGAGAAAGTAAAAACAATAACTTTGTACTTTTCATCAAATATCTTCAATACGATCTATTTTAGGGACATCATGTATGTAACAAAAATTAGAGATAATGACATTACGAACTTTTACACGGATAATTTTGTTCTCCAATAATAAATAAAGTCGTCTTATTCTTAAAAATCCGAACTGGAACCCAACACTTAAGACCGTCCCATATAAATATAAACTTTATTAAACTTACTTACTTTCTTGAAGTCACTTATTAAAAAAAAACACAACCTTATTTTGAAACTTTTAACACGAAATATCGTTTTTAGCAAACTTTTAGGAACAAATTTGTTCGAAATTGTATTTGAATTAATTGCCTGTTGGACCTATTTTTATATTTCATTGAACGCCTTGCGGTTCGGTTCTTGGATATCAAAAGTCCAGTGTCTCGCGTATCGCTTAATTCATACTTTAAAAGAACAACGATCAAAAACAACTGTGAGCAGCCGGTGCAACATGCGCCAATAAATAACTAAACTCTTATTCTTAATTCTAAAAAATATTAATTAAAACCGTAATGATGATTTTAGGAAGGAGCGTCTTGGCCTACGAGGGTTTAACCAATTCTTCTGTGCATTAGATTTCAATACGAGTACTTATCTTGTAATTATTTACGAAAACTAGATTGTCTAAATAGTCATAGATATAGGTTCATCATAATGCCAAACATGTTCAGTGTGAATCTAGAATAATAAAAACAAAAAGAAAATAACTAAAATGCGATACAATATCAACTGGTACGCCATATTGGCCTATAGATCCCAATAAAATTCCAGATTTGCTTGAATTCTTTATAACATGAAGTGTATAAAATATATGAATGTAGAAGAGAATTGGGATATGCACTTCATTCGTCCTTACCAAATCTACTCAAATGTATAAATAATAATTATTTATAAAATAAATTCTCCAAGTTAAAAACAACCACCAAAAACATAAAAAATGACAAGTGATCATTGATATAAACATAAACGATCCGAATTCAGATTGTGATGTTCACAGTACTTCTCATGGATACTTTTTTTAGCAAATTACTCTATTACGTTGTGTTAACATAACAGGTAGGTTAAATAGGTAAGAAACAAATAGATGTTTTGCGAAGTTTTGATTTCCCTCAACAACTTCTCATGAACGTTGCATTTATGTTGTATAGTAATGTTATTACTTTCCCTTGAAGCAATATCGCTGAGAGGGTTGGCAACATTATGTGCTAGTTGGGTTATTTTAGTATGTGTTTAATTCTTATGAACCAAACGATAAAAATTGATTAATTTTCATACGTTTCCCAGTGTATTAAGTTCCCATGCTTTGGTATATACGAAAACTCATGCAGTTTCACTTCTTGGGTAGGTATTCTTTGGTAAAAGCCCGTGGCCAATGTTGTTGAATGTGTTTCAACTTAGTGAGTTTATTATTGCATAAAAATATTATGTGAAAGAAACTGTGTGACGGTTTTCTACCTTTTTATTTCTTTCAAAAATTACATGACATGGACATGTTGTAGCTATGATTATAATACAATGAGCCATGAAGGCACTAACTACAATAAATATGCTAATCCTAAACACCAACTATGCACTTTTAGGTGATATAAAAATATGCAGTCTTTATTTTGGTAAATTTTTATTAAAACATACTTTTTCTTTTCAAATAAACGGTTGATGGTTATTAAAAATTACTTTAAAAATGTTGTTTTGTTTGTTTGTAACTTATTATAATCATAAAACATCAAAAAATAATAAATTTCGTTTTATATGTAAAATGTGCAATTTGACAGTTCTAAGTTAAACAAATTATTGGCTCGCCTACTAGACCGTATCAAGCACAACAGCAAAACTAGTAAGTATTATGTCAGCATTCATTTGACAGAAAATACCATGTTGTGATACATTTGTAAAAAGGGGATAAAATATTGAATACAATACAAATCCAATATAGCGTCATAAGAAAAACAAATTATAGTCATTACCTCGAAAATGGTAAGATTTTTACTTTCCTATCTGTAAACAGATATAAGGAAAGTATAGGAATCATGATTTTTTTCGACCTCCAGTTTTTGATGGATTTTTACGTTTTGAGGTCCCCTGAATCCGTTTTGACTATTTTCGCGATGATGTCTGTGTGTGTGTGTGTGTGTGTGTGTGTGTGTGTGTGTGTGCGTGCGTGCTCGCGTGAGTACGTGCGTGTGTGTGTGTGCGTGTGTGTGTGTGTGTGTGTGTGTGTGCGTGTGTGTGTGTGTGTGTGTGTGTGTGTGTGTGTGTGTGTGTGTGTGTGTGTGTGTGTGTGTGTGTGTGTCTGTGTGTCTGTGTGTCTGTGTGTCGCATAACTCATGAACCGATACACATAACAACACCAAATTTTAAACTTAAGCTTTGTTTCAGCATCTAATGAGCTGATTAGATTTTGGGCAGAGTCGGAACATCTGGGGGGGGTACTTTATTGGTGTTCATTTTTATATTTTATGGAATATATCTGTTATTTACGTTTGGGGAAGAAAATTCTTCGAATAAAAGTTACTTCTTATATTATTATCTATAATTTTTGTTCTATACAAAATTTTCCTAAAATGGTCCGTACTCGAGAAATTTGACAAAATGTAAAAAAAATGGAACATGGAAAAATTTCTACACAACGAAAATAAGATTCAGAATAAAATTGATTGTACTTTTTTTAAATATATTTGAAAAGATTGCAGCTAATACATTTTTAAAAATGGCTATCTATATTTCAGCGGAATTATGATCAAATATGTATATTTCAAAGCGTGTGTAACAAAAGATGACATGAATCAATTGATCTCAATCTAAAAAGAAAATTCCATTATGTATTGCTAGTCGGCTATTTGAGTAATTATTCGGTTTTTGGTTATATCTGGTTAACACCAATTTAATAAGTTCTAACTGGATAGAATAGAAAATCGTGGCATATTATGATGAGAGCGACATGAATTTAAAATCATTGGCTAAATACTTTCTGCATACCTTTTTTTGGGGATAAGTACTTAAGGCAATTATGCCTATTTGTTTTGAAAATCATATCAGATATATACATAGAGACATTAATAATTTTTTTAGATAGATTCACTGACACTGCTCGAACATTTTATTGTGCGAATAATGGCATTCCTTGCTAAATCCAAAATACATAAGCCCATTGACCTCATATTTAATAAAAAATTAATAGCTTTATTACATGGAATGAATTTTATCAAAATAATCTAGTTCGGTTTGGTCAGGCCCGACTAGAGGGGGGGGGGGGGTAGCCGGGGCCAATTCCCGGGGCCCGGGCTCAAACGGGGGCCCGACAGCGCTATTAGGGGGGGCCCGACAATAGGGTTTTCTGTTTCTGCATGAGAAATTAGACATAAGAAGAGAAAGGGGAGGTGATGTGATTGAAAGTTAGAGGAATGTAAAAAATCAGTTAAAAAAATTTAAAAAAACTGTGAAAATGAAGGTGATTTAATATTTATTCATTAAAAATTGAGAAAACAAGTTTCAAAAGTTGACAATTTTCGATATAGTGCATCAACATATTAAAATTTCAGATTTTCTACATAACCAGTGCTACAATTAACTACCCCTGCAGTTACGGATCTTGATTGAATATAAAAAAGGCCATTTTTATAATTTAGTGAAAGTGAAAATTAAATTTGGTGCGTGTGATTGTTCCAAAGTGTTTTTCCTAAAGCAAGAGTAACTATACAAGAAAAAATTACTAAAACAGTGAACCTTATTAAAATTGTATAGTGGCTGTGATCTCTTTGACCCCTCTAAACTTTTGTATACCTCAGAAAAAGGTTATTTCATGTCACCATTGGTTTAACAGTTTAACACATTCATTTTGAAACTGTTTTGACCCTTTGCGCTTTCTCTAAAAATAAAACTTTTTTTACAAATGGAATACCCTGTATTTTATAAAACCAATTATTTAATTAATTAATTCCCGTACTTTTTCAAATGCATTTTTTTAAGACCTTTAAGGTACCATTTCGGTAGGCGCGACAGACGACCGCCGACGCGACATACGACCGCCGATGCGACCGAGAAGTGTCGCTTCACATCTAAAATACATACAATTATATGAAACATATTTCGCACGGCGCGACACGAGAAATGTCGTCAGACGACACTTCTGAATCTGATTCGGGGCAAAGTTTTGCTGCCTGTCGTACTCGAGGTCACTGTCCTCGAGCATCGCTTCATCGCTTGGAGGTGGATAGGTTGAAAATCTAGGCAGTGTTGCCAGATTTTGGAACAGTATGGGTGAAAAAAAAAACCGTAGATCTGAAGAGTAGATTTTAATACAGGGGAAATAATTAAAATTTGCAGTGTAGTAAATAAAAAAACAAGTATATAAGAAACGAAAAATAAACTTTTTTCGACCCAAATTAGAAGGTAAACAAAGAATAAACACAAATAAAAACATTTTTAATATATGCTTAACGTACGGAAACAAAAAAAAAACAATGAAAAATAATAGGTACCTACTTCTTTTAGATCAGTCTGAATCAGATAATTCAAAATCGTAGTGTGCATGTTCTTTTTATGATGCCCTATTAATTCTTTGTTTCATTTGAAATAAAAACAATGATTATCTTGATGTTTTTTTTATGGAGCCAACCTAGAGTAGTGGATGCTCATTACGCTGCTTTTACTGCAGAAAATTTACTAGAGAAAATATTCTTTAACTATTTGCTGAAGAATGAGGCAAACTTAATAAATTAAGAACAAAATTTGCTAGAGACAAAAACAGTGGATCTACGTGAAAACAGTAGGTCTGGCAACGCTGATCGTTCCCTCGAATGATTATCCTGTAAGTGTCGCGCGACACTTCTTAAGCTTGAGAAATGTACGAAGCGTAACATTTATGCATCTGTCGTCCTACTCGACCTTGGGGTCGCCTCAGTGGTCGCTTGTATCCTGACGCGCCTACCCAAATGGTACCTTGATGGTCTTGTCATTAACAGTGACATCATTCATTTTTTCATATTGTCTATTTGGCTTCTGAGAATACGAACTTATGGTTTTTCAATGTGTAGTCACAAAAAAATTGATAGCTTTAAATAAGTAAAGGTATAATGATTTTTTACCAAAAATAAATGTGTGGATGGTTCGTATTTTTAATAATTAAATTCTTTAGATACAAAAATATGTATTCAACAAAAAAATGTAACATATTATTCCTTATTCTTATATCACTTAATGAACGCAAAAAAGTAGAGCTTGTCTGAGGGTGTCAAGGGCTTTGGATAGATAACTCTATCAAAATAGGGCGTAACAAAAAGATGTACAGTAAATTTAACCACAGTTTCTGTGGTCGAAAATAAGTCGATTCAAGCTAACTTGGATAGTAAAAAAGTTACAAGGCATTAAACTAGAAATTTTACAAGCGATTTTGTGTTCGTTCTCTAAAACAGGTCAACATATTTATATAAAATTATACATGGGATGTTGGAAGTAAAGATATTCTTTCTCTTTCGGCAAAAAAAAGGGAATCGTATAAAAACACGTCTAACGGCAACCCAGGGACGGACCTAACTTACGAAATTAATCCGAAATAAATATTCACGACTTGTAATAAAAATCGCCATGAAACTATAATATTTCATCTACTATTTTATTTACTTGAAGTATTTAATTATTACATTGAATATTAAAAATCAATGAAGGATGTTACGAAAAATGCTTGAACAACTGTTATTACTATCTTCTTATTATAAAAAAATTAAATTACTGTGGAATGTATTGGTCTGGCTTTAGTTTTTAAAGTGATTGAAGCATGCAAGCCTTCTCAACACGTCAAGGTTACATTCCTAGAGAAGGAAAATAAGAACAATACCATGTTCCTTTCCAAAATAACGTGAACCAACAGATACGTGGTTACATCATAACTATCATCTTCACCTGGCGTGTCATTTAGGTTTATAATGCAAGAATGGTTATTTTCAATTTTGGTAACACGGAGAACGCAATTGGAGCATAATTGTTGAGATATTCCTCCAACAACTTCTCTAATAACATCTAAAACGGCTTCAAAAACCACAAGCTTAATTTTTTTTGACCTCCCTTTTGATATTACTCCGAATTAATTCTATGGCATTTAATGTACGATAATACGTTGGTAAATGTATCCCCAACATATATAGGTTTGAGATTTAGGCCTTTCAATATTGTAATAAAATCTTTTTTTAAACTGTAGGTGGATATGCTACACCCATTTTGTCCAAAAACGCGGAGACTACCTTTTTTGAGCTTTTGCTTTTGGAATTTCACTAGTTTTGCGAGAGTGGCAAGGGGCATCATCCATTACTATACCAGCATTTGGTGGCAAATTAGGAATTAATTGTTCACCAAACCATTTCTCGAATAAGGCAGATGTCATAATATTGGTGATAATCTGCTGAACAACTCAAAATATCTGAAAAAATACTGGTTTTATTTCCAATATTTTTTTGATATAAGTGTCCTGTATGTATAAGTCGCTGGTGTGCGGAAAATTGGGTCCTTCTTGTAGAAATAACTTTGAGTTTGAGTAGAAAACGAAGTGTTTTATTGATCACACATGAGGTACAAAGAATGTTAGTTTGGTAGATAGAACATAGAACTTCTTAACTAATAGCACAATTAATTTGATCGTTGCTAATTTGAATTTATGAAGATATTTAATATTAACGTGTGTAGTGTCTCGACAGTAGATGGGATTAGCCAGTTCTGGACCAAGGTCAGAGGCAAGGTCAGAGGCAATTGGTGTAATTAGTAATTACCCTAAGTACCCACCCCCCACCCTTCGAGCAAGTACCCCCCACCCTTCGAGCAAGTACCCCCCACCCTTAGCGCAATTAGCAAGTACCCCCCCACCCTTCGCGCAAATAGCAAGTACCTCCGAATTACTCTGTACACCATGTTATTGCATAGTGTAATGAGTGTAATTGCATAGTGTAATGAGTATAGTAAGTACCTCTCAGTACACACAGTGATGTAAGGACCAACCAATTATTCTGTACTGAGTGTAATTACATAGCGTAATGAGCATAGTAAGTACCTCTCATTACACCATATGCATACCTCTCAGACAGTATTTACTGTGTATATCACGTAGTGTAATAAGTCTAAGTACTTCTCTTGTTTACTGTTGTAGCATAGGGGAAATAAGTCGGCGCCATGCACACCCTTGACTCTCAACCGCCATAGCTAAAGTGAATCACCGGTCTTCGGCAGACACGCGCGATGTAAATATTGTTGGAAGGGGTAGTATCCCAACCTTCGCGCAATTAGCAAGTGCCTCCCAATTATTCATTAAATTATATACTTTAATGAACGTAATTGAGTAGTGTAATGAGCATAGTAAGTACATCTCATTACTCTATACACCTTGTAAGTACCGCTAAAATAGTCATTACTATTTACCTCCTAGTGATTACTATTGTATTCTATATTACATACTATGAATATTGAGAAGGAAAATATAGTGGAGGTGGGGATTTTTAGGGAGGATATATAGCGACCTCATATCCAAATGGAATCAGTTTAAAATCGTAAGCTTTAAGAGTCTTTAGAAGTTTCAAATAATAACTGAGTGTAGTATTGTGTAGTATTGTGTATTATACAGGTAAAAAAAATATTTATTTGTATTCTACTATGGCTCAAACGCAAATTGATGCGGTTAATAAATTACTTGGAGACTGGCCCACAATATTGGACCAAAGAGAACTAAAGTCATTGGTTATAGGTCAACTTTATATTATTAAAACGATATTGGTCAAAGATACCAGATATGGTAAATGTTTACTTATTCATTTAATTGATCGGCACTCACAGGAGCTTTTCCAGTGTTGGTTACCGAGACGCATTTTTGAAATAATGCCACCCGAAGTCATTGCTATGATAAATGATTCTACTGGCCAATATGCCATGGCCTATTTAGGGGAAAAGCCGTGTTACAACTCAACTACTAGGTCTCATATAAGAATCGATCTAGTTGGCCAGCAATCAATTAGTTAAATCCATGGTAGAGTCACTGTAAATATTTTTTTACTTTTAAACACATATAGATATCTAATATACGCAATATTTCATTAAGAATTTCCACAATTTTATCGTAAGTATAACTTTACCAATATTTGTTCATTTAATAACGGCCAAATATTGTTTCAGATTATTTCGACATGTGGATGATGTATTCCGAAGAGCACTGGCCTAAAGCCATCGACTTAGAATCAGCAATAAGCAGGCTTGGAAAGGAACTGGACGCACTGGCGATGGATGCGTTACACTCCATCAATTACGACGCTGAGGTATGGCTGTTTCCAGAAGCTGTGGCCTATCAAAACGATTGTTATGAGAAATACTGTAAAGGCAGCAGTCTTTGCTGCGAATATAATGCATGTGAGCTGGACTTGGATACATTCTGTGAGAAGATGGTTACCCTAAGTTTGAAACGCTTCTTGAACGAGGCCTTACCATACATCACCCCGCAAATAAGGAGTAAACATGGTTTAGACGAAGATGCAGACGATGAGGCTGATGATGAGACAGATGACGAAATGGATTAGGGATTACTTATATAATATATCTATCTATCTGTGATTAAAATATAAATAAAACAATATACATAGTTTAATTGTTTTTTATTTAAAAAAGGTTACATCTTTTTATTTTTGTTAAAAGTGAACACAGGTATAAGTTTGGATACAGTAAATTAGATTATATGAACTACAATGGCATATATTCAGTGTGTACAGTGCCATCTAGTGCATTATAACTTATAAGAGCTTCATGAATAATAAGCGCATACGCTTTAGTGTTGGCGGGAAACTGCATTTTACGTGTTTCGAATTCAACCTTGACATCCACAGTTGAAGATTTGATTGGTTTTGGATACATACTGCAATCAATTACGAATAGGGGGTTCGCTCTAAAGCCATTCAGGCCTAACATCGGTTGGGGATTTTCCTTTTTGTAGTAACTTCGCTGAAAATCTTCATAAGCATAATAAGCGGGAGTATCCAACTTTTTCCCAACATCTAAATTCCAACGCTCTAATGGGTAAACTTCAGAATTTAGATATAATCTGATATTGCTTATATCAGCAGCCGTAAACGCCGTCACATCTTCTTTCCTGTTTTCAGTAAAAGAAGTATTTTGAAATCCAATAATTACATATCTAGGTCGTTCCATGGATGTAGTGGTTTTAATCGCCCATATGTCGTTAGAAGTTTGTCTTAGAGTAGGTAATTCATAAAGATCCCATTTATGGTGCGGTATTTTAATGGATTGCAAATGTTTGTCATTAATTTTTTTATACATGAGAACATCTGCATCATTTTCGGGAGTAATATGTTTGACTATCCAATCCATTTTAGTGATAGTTATGTCTGCATCGACTTCTCCTATATAGCAATTTTCGAATGCTCGAGCAATTATTACAGTCATCTCATGCTTAACACCTATTATCCCTTTTTTGTAAGATTCAGCAAAACCAAATAGATGTTTTAATAAGATTCTACCTGTAAATGTATTACTCGTTGAATCAACCAAAACTTGATTCTCTTCGCTGAGGCCCCAACCGGATGTTTCTAATAATTTCGCATGTTTTTCACCATATGACACCATATTTTTTATTGCTGTCGTTATAATGGGTTTTCGACATTCAGCAATCTTTTGTCCACCCATTTCATATCTAATTTCTTCAAATAGGCCAGGAAGAGCATTGTTGGCCAAATAGCACTTTTTATTAGCCTCTTTTGGCTTAAATGTTCCAACTATATTGATGTAACTATCGCAAATTAAGAGATTCAGGTCCATATTATTGATCGTAAAGGTGATTGTATCAGAATGTTTGTAATTTGGCGATCCCGTAGGCGGGTGGATATATCCATCGCATCTTTTGATTGAGTTATCGACGATCGGCTTTTCAAATACGTCCAACATCTCATTTCTTACATAAACAGCCATTATTTAATATCTTATATGGAATCCAATAGATTGAAGAAATTTATAATCTTTATTAGACAACAGAAGTCTTCTTCGCTTTACAGTTACTCGACGAATGTTCATGTTTTTCCCTTCGATTCTATTTATATGATTATTTAAATGGGTGCTAGTTGAATGTCGTGGTTTGAAGCAGAATCCCATATTAGTTTATCTCCTTTAACTCGAGTGTGATATTGATAGTTTCCTCCCCAAAGTCAATCAACTCACCGTTATCATCTACAACTCGGATAGTAATGTTGTCTAGGTATTGCCGACCGGCAGGTATGACTGGTAGATAAATAATGTTATGAGGTTCCTTCGTCAGTTTGTATCCTGGCTCAACGTCTATGTCGAATGAAAAAAGGGTGTGGGCTTCTTTCCCATTTATATAGGAACCAGAAATAATATTACAATCCAATTGAACAAGATGGAGGTTCATAATATTGATCGGCCTTGTAGAGACATAAGCTTCAGGCCTTGGCGGGCACTTCGAATTACTGAATCCTAAGAGGCTAGCTATACTGTTGTCACAATCAAAGTTGATTATGAATTTAGATGAAATTTCACATTTTAGAGTGTTGTTGTTCGCCGACAATTTAAACATATCATCAAGTTCTCCCTGATTTATAATAGTTTTGGTATCCGGATATAGATAATCATATATAGCTTTTTGGACGAACTTATTAATTTCGTCAATCTCATAAGCGCCGGGTGCCACACGTACATTAATTTTTTTCGGTACACTGCCTTCCTCGGCCCAACTCTTCTCTCGCTGCATTACATCTGCCCAAAACTTTTCTGGGTCTACCACCTCTAAACAGATGATATTATTTTTTGAGGTGATATTTTTGATAGAATGGTAGGCATAAAATGCTATTAATCCAAGACCATACTGTTTATTAACATCCAATTCGATGGGCGGAAAAAAATCATTGCTGAGAATGCTTGACGCTATGGACGACAAATTAAATGTTCTTGACATGGCTAAGAAGTATGTCACACTGACTTCGAAATCTATTTTCGAATACATAAATTATAAACTCGCTTTTTAGTGGCAATTTTCAGTTCTCGAATTTTACAAAAACAACAAATCACGTGTTTTGGTGTTGGATCATCGCTTACGTCAATTGACCCGCGTTTCAAAAATACCGTCGGACCATCATTTACGTCGATAGATTCATTTTTAGAAAAATCCTTAGGTTGTTCTTCATCATGGGTATTCATCCTTCAGAGAGAAGAAATTGCAAACACAAATGTCCACATAGGACAGTATCAAACTTCTGGTAGCGTTTATAATTATAGTGAACTTCAGATACCGGCCAACGCCCTTTATACAGATAACTAATTAAATCTGAAGGTGGGGGTAAATCACCATAACTATCGAAATATATTGAGGACGCATCTCTTTTCTTGTAAGCGACCCAATGTGTTCCTGGCCCGCTACTACTATCCAAATTGACAATGGCTGATTCGTTTCTTAGTGGCCCGCAGTTTGATAAATTATCTCTCATATACACACCTCGAAAGTAGGGAATCTTGAATCTTTTGGCAAAAGATTGTATGTCTAAATTACTGAGAGGTCTTCGAGGTAGTGAACTTACGAGTTTTTTGGCCGATATGGTTTCATGTAAAGGCCCAACCCCTTTCGATAGGGCTTTAAGTATAATCCTTTACCGTTTTTTCCTAGAGAGATGGCTTCCATGGTTCTATTGTGTCG
The DNA here is from genome assembly GCA_927349885.1 of Psylliodes chrysocephalus. Lineage (NCBI taxonomy): Eukaryota > Metazoa > Arthropoda > Insecta > Coleoptera > Chrysomelidae > Psylliodes > Psylliodes chrysocephalus. The sequence goes on along the minus strand of OV651819.1, from coordinate 60,863,770 downwards.
ATTAGCTTCTGTTAATTGTTGACTATTTGTTTTAGCGGTGTTCACTGCTTTGACGATTCCGGATGCCGCTCCTGCCAAGCTCCCCAATGCAGATAATCCAGCAAAAATAGGTATTAATGGTAAAAATCCACCTGTTTTTGGTATCGGTATAATACGGGGAATAATAATTTTTTTCTTTCCCCCAGCTGCTTTAACATATTTTCGGGCAGCCATGAGAGATGATGCAGCCATCTTCTTAAGTGTTTTTTCCCCCATTTTCTGTCCGCCATATGTCTTTAATACCCCTTTAATCTTACTGACAATTCCTCTACCGAAAGCAATTCGTTTTTTGCTTTTTGTTCCGCGACGCCGCTTTCTAGACCGTAATTTATGGCCCATACCAAAACTTCGCTTTGTTTTCATAATATTTGTGATAGTCCAGGCAGCTGCCTTTTCACCAACTGACGCGTCGCTAGCTTTAAACCGAGTCCAAGCTAATTCTTGAAGGTCCTTATCAGCAATATGTCTAGCTTTCAAATCGTTTGCACTTTTAGAATAAGCGATATCATGTAATTTACAGGCTTTATCTAATTCATTTATTCCGGGGTCGTTACGCGCTAAACGTTTTTGTAAGCGCGTACCTGGCCCACAATATTGGTACTTCGGTATGTGCAGTTCAAATGGTAATTTATTTATTAGGGAATTAACAAACCCTTTTCCACACTTTCTTTTTGAATAACGTTTAGTGATAGATCGCACTCGTTTGACGCTAGGCATTTAAATGAATGTTACATGAGCGATGGTTTATATAGCCAAAGACAGTCAAACGATGCGCATAGTCAAAGCACAAAATAGTATCTGTGTGGAGAATTTAGATGAAAAAGTTGGTGATGGGCTTAGTGAAAATAAGATTCCTAGACACGGCCCATTGTTGCCCGATACAATACGCGGCCTTCTAATAGGACCATCAAATTGCGGTAAAACAAATGTTATGTTATCACTACTCATTCAACCAAATGGGCTACGATTTGAAAATGTATATATTTATTCAAAATCATTATACCAGAAGAAGTATGAGTACTTGCATGAAGTTTTGACTCCGATAAAAGGGTTGGGTTATTTTACGTTCAACAATAATGAAGATATAATTCAACCAGTAGACGCCAAACCAAATTCCATATTTATATTTGATGATGTGATTTGTGAAAAACAAGATGTTATTAGATCATATTTTAGTATGGGGCGACACAGAAATATAGATTGCTTTTATTTGGCTCAAACGTATTCGAAGATTCCGAAACAGTTGATTAGAGACAACGCAAATCTAATAATTATGTTTAGACAAGATGACCTAAACCTACGTCACATATATTCAGACCATGTAGCTCCAGACGTGTCTTTTAGAAAATTTCAAGAAATATGTGTGGAATGTTGGGGTGAAAAGCATGGATTTCTAGTGATCGATAAAGATAAAGATATAAGCGCCGGTAGATATAAGAAAGGATTCGATAGCTTCATATACCCATAAACAATGCAATACGCGTTATTTTTCAAGTAGCGTCCAAGGCGGCAGGTGGTTTCAGCGATTAAAATGTATAGCAATAAAAAACATTTCGACACCAAATCGGAGCTGGCCGCTGTCTCCGATTCGGTTAGACAGAAATTTAATGCCTTAAAAAGTGGGCGCGTTGAAACTTTGCAAGCTCTAGAAAAAATGTATGAACCGCTGACGAAACCGTTGAAAACAATTTCAAAAGCCGCAACCTCTAACCCCTCTAACGCTAAAGAAGAAAACCCCGCTAACACTAAAGAAGAAAGATCTGGCATGAAAAGGGAACTCGCGTCAATATCACCGGACTCGACAAAATATGGAGAAAGTTTTGAAAGTGCAATATCCGACCGCGGTGATGTTGATGATGATGATGATGATGATAAAAAATATATTAATAAGCATTTAGAAGAAATATCGCGAGGTAATAAACGCTATGATACTCGGTACGGCGTATATATGGACAAAGACATGAAAACAATGGTTGGGAATTTAGAAGTAAAATTTTCTGATGGCAAAATCTCGTTTTGGGATGGGGATAGAAGAGTTGCTGACTACCACGGCAATCCGGAATTGTATGAGCTACTATTTTATCGAAGCCCTAAGAAAGTAAGTAATGCGACTAAGGATACATATAAGGAAATATTACAACTTACCGGAGCGGCCTTTAAGGAGTATGACGAGTCCAAAGGGCTAAGTAACAAAAATGTAAATAAATTGAGAAAAATTATTAGACCATTGTTCTCTCCGGTAAAGATAAAGGGTGGAGGGTTTTCAAAAATACCTAAATACAAAAAAATAATGACCTCTAAACCCACATACGTTTATTGGAACAAGCCGAGAGAATTGGTGGCTAGATTGCGTTTATTATGGAGTTCAAAGCAAGCCGGCCATACTGGGCACGATAATGAAATTTTATCTATAATTGAAGAATTAAGAGAAGAGCGAATAATATATTAAATACATGCGCTGTAGAGGTCAGTCGTAAACGGAATGTCTTCAAGGAACATTGTAGATAAATTCGGAAGAAAAAAGAAAAATCAACGCGTAATTATTCGAGAAAAAAGGGGTCTTGGATTCAAATTAACAGGTGACGGTAATTATGATATGCAAAGCAAACGGTTGGTGAACCTCGGAGAGCCAGAACAATCGACTGATGCTGTAACAGTTGGATATGTTGACGATGTTACTATGCAAGCAAAAGATCTCGTTTTAAAAGCTTTAACGGAATCCATTAAAAACGTATTACGCGAAGCTACTATTTATTTCGAAAATCAGCAGAGTGAACTTAAGAAATTAGTATTTGAACATCGAACTGTGTCAAGCAATAGTATTGGTGATGTTAATGTTAAATACCAATCGATGTTACAAATAGTGAAGCACAATAGAGAATTTTTTGAGGACATACTTACCACTACAAAAAGTAATATTTTAAAAATTATTACTAAAGTTGATATTTTGGAAAGTGAAATAAAAGGCATAAAAAATTTTACTATAATTTTAGAGAACCGTTTAACTGACCTTACCGATAAATTCATTTAAGTGTAATACGGAAATTCTTCGAGACCTTGAAAGCGTCAAAGGAAGTATTGGACAAAATACAGCGGTTTTATCGAAAATTAAAGTAGGACTGGAAGAAAGGATCAAAAAGATTGAATAAAAAATTGTATTTTAATTGGAAAGAATGTCTAAGCACCAAATAATTGAAGAAATCCACCGATCTGCCCGTCGAAATTTTCCCAGAAGAAGGACTATTGTAAAAGGATATGCCGACTTGTGGCAGAGTGATTTGGCTGATATGCAAAGTTATAAAGATGAAAACGATGGTTACAGATATATTCTAATTGTCATCGATTGTTATACGAAATATGTGTGGGCGAGACCATTAAAAAATAAAACAGGCTTACATGTTAGAAATGCCTTTTTAGATATACTCCAAAATTGCGCACACCATCCTAAAAATCTACAAACGGATCAAGGGACAGAATATTATAACAAGGAATTTGGGAAAGTAATGAAAACATATGATATAAATCACTATTCGACTTATAGTACAATGAAAGCGTCAATGGCAGAACGTGTGATTCGTACGATAAAATCCCTATTATATAAAAAAATGGCTATGAGAGGGAAATACAATTGGATAGATATTATAAACGGTGTCATTAATAAGTATAATAACACCACGCATTCAATCATAGGTATGAAGCCAATAGATGTCCTGCCGACAACTAAACTCAACCAATATAGGCAAAACAAAAATAAAGTAAGGCGTAAAAAACCGAAATATCGTGTCGGCGATGTCGTAAGAATAAGTAAATATAAAAGCATATTTGAAAAAGGGTATACTGCTAATTATACAACTGAATTATTCAAAATAAGAAAAATAAATAGCACATACCCCGTAACATACATTCTAGAAGATATGAATGGTCAATCGATTAAAGGCTCATTTTATGAGTTGGAATTATTAAAAACAAATTGGAAAGATGTTTATTTAGTGGAAAAGGTCATTCGGACAAAAGAGGACAAAGCCTTGGTGAAGTGGTTGGGATTCCCACAGCAAGAAAACTCTTGGATTAATATAAATGATATTGTTTAGTATGGATATTAAATGAAATAAAGATTTAAAAAAAAAAACAAGTTTTATTTCCCTATTAACTACTACATATACAATAATAAAATAACTTACACTTAAATATATACAGAAAGCTTAAATAATAAACAATTATACAAATTAAATCTAAAACTAATGTATAGAGGGTCATTGGATGCATAACAAAGCCGCCGTATTGCAACCCCTGACTCCTTTATTTCAAGCGCCGATGCATACAGGACAAACATTTGTGTCGCAGAAGTGGGAAATATATCGGGCGCATACATCACATGTTTGCGGATCCTCCAAATCCCCCCCTTCTACAACAAAATGCTGATGCTCGTGTATGTACCTGGCATTTGGATTTCTTTCGACCTCCATCTGCTCGTAATAAAGAAAGCAGGGGTTGCACAGACGTTTGCTCCGTTCCATGCCGGGAATAACCAACTTCACAATAACGGAGCTGGATGTAACGCAGAAGTGGTTACCGCCTCTGGCCTGAAATACAGCCAGCTCCCTTCTTATTGAAGTTGGTGATCCAGGGCAATCAGCCTCAATGCCCTCATCATCGTCGTCGCTGGCGGGTTCATCGGCGGGTGGGGCTGGACCAACGGCGTCTTCACCCTCTTCGACGAGTGGTGCCGGACCAACAGCACCCAAATCCTCGTCGGCAAGTTGCGCTAGACCAGCCACGCCTTCTCCATCACCGTCGGCAGCGGCAGCAGCGGCATCAGCAGCCTGTAAAGAAGTATATTGATTAGATATTTTATAAGCATAATAATTAGATATTTTATAAACATAAGGTAATAGTTAAAAACTTACATCACGTTCTATGGCGTCCCAAAATTCGTCAATGCCTGGCTTGTTGGCATCAAAACGCGCCAACAAGGAGAGCTGACGCTCGATCTCCTCAACCGCATCAACATCAACAACAATTTGTCCATCCATCTTTGCTATTTTTTATTTTTTCGGCTTTCTGATATTCTTAATGGTCAGCTACAGCGAAGTGACTGATGCTGGTAAGTGGTCGGGACCTCCTTATATATGGTTATGTATTCCCACCTCCACTCTCCCAACCCTCGAATTTACCACCTCCCCTGCATAACATCACGCTCAGTAGGGTGCATCTAGTTCCGGAAAGTTGGATGTCAGAAAAAATTTTACTCTAGCATTAATCGGCGCTCTGCATATAATACAAATAACTACAGATCGACTACAGCTATTGCAAGATACGGCATGCCCACATGGTATAAAAACCATTTGCACTTCCTTATCGGTACAAATCTTGCAAGTGAGGCGCTTACTCATAGAACAATCATCGCTTAAAGTATGCATAGTAGCGCGAGGTCTTCAAGTAGAATGTAGGTTGAATATCTATTTAAGAACTATATGTGTATGTGTGCGGTGAGTATTTATAGTGATCTGAAAGATTGTGGGAGATTGGGAGACTCCCAACAAAAAACTGTTATATCTTAAAATTATATTATTGCAAGTGATGCAATATCTAATCTTTCATTTAAAAATATTTCAGCGGTTCTGAAAAGAACCCTTTACTAAATTTCCACGCCACCATCGCCTAGGTATTAGTATGGCACATTGCATTTTTTTTAATTTTATCAACTGCCGCCCGGATCCGAATTGATGTGATCTAACCACTTTGAAATGCCTTCCTTTGTCGCCTGCGCCCGTTCGCTCACTTCATCGCATTTCACCCTCATCGCCTCGCAAGCCCTCTTCCGCTCTTCATGTCCCGGATGGGCCTCTTTGACCCTTGACATTTCAATACCCGCATCCACCTGGCTTTGGCGCACAACATGTTGGCGATGTACGACCTCTTCCAACTGCCGCTGCAAGTCGGCGATGTGTAGTTGGATGCGACTATTTTCCTCATCCAATTCGTCCAGCCTATACTGAATTGGCGCTGAGGCTACCTCCATGGCCTTTTCTACCTCATCCACCTCCATCTTCAATTCTTTGTAGGTAGATCGGGTTATTTCCAACTGCTCCCTATCTGCCGTTAACCGCGTCTGGTGATTCATCACGGCGAGCATTGCTTTATTGAGCCGCATACTAAGTTCATCCTGCGATGATGGTATGCTCGGCTCGGCTCGGCTGGTTGAAGCCACCACGCTTGTCGAGGGTACCAGCAACAATGTTGGTGCTGGTGCGACCTTCGGCTTCCTTGGGGCTCTCGGCTTCCTTGGGGCTCTCGGCTTCTTGGTTTTAGGTGCAACCACTGACAATCTTTTTGTCGCTGCCGGCAGTCTAGGGACACGAATATCCGTATGGACGATAATCTTTGGCGAGTCTTCAAACTCATCCCCGCTATCGTCAATTACATAGGTTTGTAATGCGGTTGGTACCGGGGCTGAAATGGGGGCTGGTACCGGGGCTGGTAGCGGGATGTCACTTACTCGCGACACAGGTGACACGGGTCCGATTGACATTAGCAGCATCTCCAGATCAAAGTCGTCATCTGTCATACAATCATGCAGTCTGCTCTTGGGCTCCATAAGGATGCTGTTGATGGCATTGGTTGTCTCGTCATTGCAACTCATGTTAAAAACTGAAAATAACTGAAAATAACTGAAAAAGTTTAGTAGTTCACTCAGCTAGCTGAAATAAACTAAATTTCTTAGCGCTGATTGCTCGTATATATAGTAAAATCGGGAAGAGTGTCAGGGTGGGAGTGGAGGGGAGACTCTCACAGCCTCATATTGTAAATAACGACCATTGCGCATCGAACCAATGATCATATTTTTAACTACACAATGCACAAATTTCGGGTATACGGCATATTAGTATATATTATTAAATTGCAATACTCGGCATTTCATAGGGTAACATCTTGCGACTGTAACATGATGCTCATACATTTTTGGAATACCGCATAATATATTTTAAATAATATTCAATCTTAATACGAGGTATTTCATAAAGTACTATATATCATTTATTAAGCCATATTGGTGTAAGGCTGTGCATACCTCTAAATAAAATAGTTTGTCCTCTTGGGGCAAATTATTTGTAATAAGTTTTTGTTGGTTCTGAAAAGAACCGTTTTTATAGTTTTTTGTTGGTTCTGAAAAGAACCGTTTTTTTTTTCTGACGAGGGCAGATACCCTATTGCGAGTCAGAATCGCTCTCCGAATCGGCATCCGACCCGGACTCAGCATCCGAGTCGGTGTTCGACTCAGTGTCGGTGCCACACCACACGTCATGCACGTCCAATATCAGGACGCGCGAGTCGCATGGACCGGGTGGCGTTGATGGTCGCCTTGGTCTTCGGAGACCATGGGTGGTATCGCACACCCCATCCAAGTCGGTCATTTGACCCCAGCTCGTATCTACTCCGGACGTCGAATCGCATTCGGCTACTTCGATTATATCGGCCATGTTAGTTACTCAACGAGTTGAAGTAAACTGAATTTCCTAGCGCTGATCTCCGAATATATAGTGATCGAAAAGATTGGAAGCGGAGGGGAGACACTCACAACATCATGCGCTCACGCATCTATGGAAAGCGAGTCAATAGCTGCGTATAACATTAAGACTTATCTAAAGGCACTGCCTTTACTATGAATTTTTTGATGGCCCTGAAAAGGGCCGTTGTCTGACCAAGGTAGGTGGTCTTTACGAGTCAGAATCGTCAAAAACCACCAAGCCGATGTCGGGATCGGCATCGGCATCCCAATCGGAGATGTCGTCGTCGTCGATCGGAGGGTCGATGTCGTCATCCCACCAGTCCGAGGAGTCGCCACTCTCCGACTCACTGTTCGGATCGGTGTCTACTTCGTAGACACCGGGCGTGCTGCAGTGTGAACCCCGATGTGGAGTCGCATGGACCATTCAACTCGGTGTCCCACCCGGCTGACAATAGGTCAACAATATCAACCATATCTGTAGAGTCGCACTCGGCGATTTCTGCCATGTCTGTCTGGTGTGGTGAGCTGAACCAGACTGAATGATAATGCTCTGTAGCTGGGTATATACATCAATCGAAAGGAGTGGGGAGGAGTGGGAGTGTTGTGAGGAGTGGGAGTGTTGCGCGCGCATCGCAGGGCCCAAAATTTTTACCTCAACACCCTATCAAAAAAAAAAAATAAAAATACAAAATATACCCCCTAAAAAATTTTTTCCCCAACACCCTATCAAAAAAAAAATAAAAATACAAAATATACCCCCTAAAAATTTTTTTCCCCAACACCCTATCAAAAAAAATCAAAATAAAAAAAATACCTAAAATTTTTTTTCCCCAACACCCTAGCAAAAAAAAAATCAAAAAATTATAGGGGTGGGGGTAATTTTTTTTTTTTTATTTTCTTTTTTGTTTTTATAATCCCTATCCCTATGATCCCTATCCCTATCGCATTTCAAATAAACCCGGCACAGATGTTTTTCGCCTAATTTTTTTATCTTGACCCCTAGACCCCTTTTACCCAATGGAAAAAAAAATAAAAGACCAAAGTTTAACCCGCCCCATACCCCCCACCCAACCCATCCCCCCTCGCCCCCCCCATAGCCCCCCCCCTCATGGAAAAAATTCTATCTCTTACCGTTACGGAGATATGCAATTGTTGGCGGCTGTTTTAGGGAGGGGGTGGGGGTAACTAAATTTTTTTTATTCCTTTTTTGATTCTCTGTACATACATATAATATGATCCCTATCGCATTTCAAATAAAGCCGACACAGATGTTTTTTTATGGAGAGTGGGGGTAATTTTACACTTTTTGTCAATTTTCTCGATTACGGTCGATTTTATGGGAATTATGTATAGAACAAAAATTATAGAGAATTACATTACAAACAACTTTTATTTGAAGAATTTTTTTCTTTAAAAAAAATGAAAAATGAGAAATGATATACATGGATTGGTATAAATATTTATTCAAAGTAAATTTGCACATACATATATTTATTAAAATTTACATCTCTTCAAATACCATTATTTACGTTTTTTTTCTTTCTTCTTCTCATCAGATGCCCCGTTTACCATCACTTGACTGATTTGTTGCGCCTCTGGTTGGAACTTCCCCCAATTTGAATTCAACCACTCAAGCTCCTTATCAGCTTGCTCCCTGGTAATTATGGCTGATATGTTGATGGACATTTTTGCTGATTTTCTGAGCGGACTGGCTGGAGTGGAATGAATATCTAACTGTGGGCATCCGCTATTTATAGCCGTTGGAATGAGTAGGGAGTGGAGGGGAGAGATAGTTTGATATTGGTAAAAAAAGTCACAATAATTTGTTACATATATATTTCATATACATTAATTTTCTATTTACATTTCATCTAATAATAGTCTTAACAGTAACTCTAATCTATTTTCATCACTAACATTATTTACAATATTGGCTACATTATATTTGAATTCGGCTACAGTTTTTCGAGGTCCATTACGATATTCCTGAATATCTCTGTGTCCCCACGGTAGAGTTTTCACGGTGTTTGGTATTATAAACCTTTTGTCATCGTTGTAAGATAATGCGACTTTGTTTTTCATTTCAGTATATATATCATGTAACTTACTCCTGAATGTATTCATTTTTCTAAATATCTTACCCCCGCCTTCTACAATCTTTTGATAATCCGACATGTTTAAGCTGCTTTGTATTACGCATTTTTTTACTCCCTTAGCGGCTTTGGTCTCTTTTTCGTCTGATCTAATATAGTAGGCCTTGGCGCCTGTCCCTAAAAATGTGCTGATGGCCTGATTTGGATACTCATCTTTGAAATTCCCCAATATTGGTTTACTTACGGGTAGGTTAAATTTATTATCTGTTTTATAATTAGATGTGTCGAAATGTTCTATATTTCTCCCCATAAATTCATAAAAATTAATTGTATCAACTTTAAGTACAAAACTATCGGTATCTGTGTAAAGTAATGAAATTTGATCACCTAATTGCTGTTTTAATATTCCATAATAAAAATCGTACATCCTTACTTTTGACAATTCCAACACTGTGAAACCGATGTACAATGGTTTGTTATAGCATATTTTGGTTCTACCCATATGTATAGCCACAAAGTGTTCTGAAAATATAGAACAAGACTTAAAATTCGGTCGAGCAATTAAATTGTTTGCGCCTGGGGAATTTCTCTTACTAACCCAGTGGGTTTTAAGGTAAATATCTCGTCTGTCATCCACGTTTTCCATAGTTTTCCCGTACACACTATTGACCATGCGCTTAAAGTGATTTCTCTCAGATGTGTGCTTGGCATTGTTTCTCATATTAGTATTGAGATCTATGTATTTTTTCAGCCAACGTGACTGCTTAAACTTGAGGGCGCGATGAATTTCAGTTACAATTAGTCCATTATTTATGGCCTGCTTAAAGTTTCTATAGTGTAGTATGTATTTGTCTTTGTGGTTTAAATTCGGCACCAGTTTGGGGATTTCTGTTTTGGAATTAGGTGGAATTATATTCTCCACTAAAAATGGTAAATCGGCGTGTTTATCATGAAGGTGTTGTGGATATGTTACATCAACTTCTAATACATAGCCATAATCCCCGAGATCATCAACTGACATTACATCGAGTTGATTAATTTCCTCCGTCGATAACCATGCAAATTCTCCTGTGGGTAGTGGCTGACTCATACTATACCCATAGAGATTTGTGGCATCAATATAATGTATAGAGGACTTTGGCTCGAAGGGATTATATTCCGATAAATACTGATTATTGGCAATATGTTTTCTTTCCACACATTGACTGATACCGCCACGTATACTATTTTTGAAGAAATTAATCATATCAATATCTGTCAGCAACTCTAACTCCACCTTGGTGTAGCGCAACATCGCATCCCATGACAAACCTGGAGATGTATAATATTGCGCTGGATCGAGTTTATATGCTTTAAGCGATACATCTCTAAAATTTTCAAATATATCGCATAACATTAGAACATCTGATTTTAAATATAAATCAGAATACGATCCCAAGGTTTGGCAATTAAATACATCCCACACTTTCTGGGCCCTCGCGTAATCCTCGTCGGATATGTGACAATCATTTAACTTATCATAAAACTCATCTTTTGAGGGTAAATTTGGGTGATCTAATTTTAATATATTATCCATGAAATTATATGGAAACACCCCTTTCTGTCTCATCAAATCAAATTTTTCTTTTTCTGCAAAACATTTCCTTGTTTCAACAAAAAATTCTGATGGCAAGTTTTCCGACAGCCCAACCAAGGAATCCGCTAAAAATCTGTAACTATCCAAAAATCTGAGTTTTATGTAATTTTTTCTCAAAATACCGTCTCTATCTACATAGCTATGGGTGTACAATGGTTTTGTGAACGAAATATATTTTTCTTTATTTTGGGCAATAACTTCGGCTCTCTCACCTTCCCCATACAATTCTTTAATAAATAAATGGCTGTCATACCCACTCAAATTATGGAAAAATATTGGGACAAATTGCGGGATTTTATAATTTAAATTACAATTGCTATGCGCGGCGCCGGGTGTTTTCTTACCGGTAAGATGGCAATGATCTCTTACTTTAACTTCGCCTTCTTGAAAGGTCTCATCGCAAATAGAGCATATAGTCGATGTGTTAAAATCATCTATTTCATCTTTAGACAGTCGCTGCATTGGAACAATGTCTTTTAAATGAGTATTATAAATAGTTAATACATCATCCTCTAAGCGTTTTACGAAATCGCTCGCGGCATTATCGCCGGTAAAAGTTACAAATTTCGTCAATGAATCATCAAATGAACATTTAATCAGATATGCAAAAGCATATGGCTCATGTTGGTATGTAGGGATGGTGAATTTTTTTTCCGGATCTGGTTCGCAATGATCTATAGGTTTTAGGATCGATTCAAAATCGGCATAAATTACAAATGGGACTCTTAGTTGCTTACCATAATTTTGAAACTTCAGTATATTTTCGGGGACATAATTACCGCGTTTGTCTTTTTTAAGCTCCACTGATGGTGTACTGGTATATATATGATTACAATCGCACAATTGATGACGTAATAGGACGCTTTCAGATGGAAAATAAAGTAAACACCCGTCACAAAAAAATTTTTTATGACCATTTTTAGTTATTTGACTCGAAACTAATCTGGATATACTTTTAATCCAACAATAGTGACTATTACCGGAATCTTCTGTTATTAGCAGTAAATTTATATGATGCCCTAACCTTCTACGGGAATATCGTAATGGGCCTACTATTTCAAATTTAGCCTTACCATTTTCATAACTATGTTCCAAGCCATAAACATTAACACTTATATCATTGAGGTCTTCAAATTTTGAAATGTCTTTAAGCTTCATGGGAAATTCAATGCTATCAACATTCAGCACGGTCTCGAAGTGTGGATACGATGACATTAGGCTAACATGATCTCTGGCTGGATATAGAGCTGATGTGATGGCCCAAGCAAAGCAGTACGCATCATTATTCTGCACATTCACTACACCCTTCTTGGTTTCAATAAACTTAGGCAGCTTTATGTATGAGCAGCCTCCTAACGGAGAGTACTTATTTATATTAACTTCTAGAAATAGTACTTCCTGTAATGACCAACCTGAAACAATGAATAATTTATTAGTTACCGATATATTATATATTATATAACTACTATACCTGAATCTTTATGTTGGAAGTCTACGGTTTGAGATACCAAGGCGTCCTTAAAGTTTGCATATACCACATCCAAATCCGTCGGCAAATCTAGTATTCGATTTATGCTATTAAAAGATTTGATTTCAGAATTATCTTGGCTCTGCAATACATATGTAGCGAAGACCTCTACATTAACTTTAATGGCATTATGGGCCCTCAGAACAACTTTCAACAATTCCAATACCCTCACTTTTATAGCCTCAAAAAATGTTATATAGTCTATATGTTTTTCATCACTTTTGACTCTATAACTTGCGATTCTGCACTTAAATGCACTCTTAATTAAATATATACCATCGACATGAATTGTGCATGCCTTTTCTTTATGACTAAGACTCCTCATATGTGATGTCATCTGATTGGTTGCGATGTCTACATTACATGATTCACATCTACTTTTATGAACTTGTGGGTCTACGGTACGATGTGAAACTCGCATTACACGAGCTTGTTTTACCGGTAAAACATCCGGGCTTGAATTGGCGGTTCTTTTCGTACCGCTGGATGATTCACCATTGCGGTTAGATATCAGATTACAACTTTTATTTTGATGTCGTCGTAAATTATCTGCTCTTGTAAATGTTAAACCGCAATTACACTTATACATATCTACTATTTTTATGATTATTTCGATATTAGATAATGAAACTTCCAACGCACTTATAGCTCGCGACTGATCTCATTCGTATAGATGTGATATTATATACCTCTCAATAAATCCCCACCTCCACTATGCTCCCCTCCCCTATTCATAATATACGGGAACAGCTCCAATTCTTGTTACTTCGGTATAGAGTAACGTAAATTCTAAATACATAGTAATCACTAGGAGGTAATGAGATGTACTTACTATGCTCATTACACTACTCAATTACGTTCATTAAAGTATATAATTTACAGAATAATTGGGAGGCACTTGCTAATTGCGCGAAGGGTGGGATACTACCCCTTCCAACAATATTTACATCGCGCGTGTCTGCCGAAGACCGGTGATTCACTTTAGCTATGGCGGTTGAGAGTCAAGGGTGTGCATGGCGCCGACTTATTTCCCCTATGCTACAACAGTAAACAAGAGAAGTACTTAGACTTATTACACTACGTGATATACACAGTAAATACTGTCTGAGAGGTATGCATATGGTGTAATGAGAGGTACTTACTATGCTCATTACACTATGCAATTACACTCAGTACAGAATAATTGGTTGGTCCTTACATCACTATGTGTACTGAGAGGTACTTACTATACTCATTACACTATGCAATTACACTCATTACACTATGCAATAACATGGTGTACAGAGTAATTCAGAGGTACTTGCTAATTGCGCGAAGGGTGGGGGGTACTTGCTAATTGCGCGAAGGGTGGGGGGTACTTGCTAATTGCTCGAAGGGTGGGGGGTACTTGCTCGAAGGGTGGGGGGTACTTGCTCGAAGGGTGGGGGGTGGGTACTTAGGGTAATTACTAATTACACCAATTGCCTCTGACCTTGCCTCTGACCTTGGTCCAGAACTGGCTAATCCCATCTACTCTCGACTGTCACTTTCTCTCTGGTTTTACTAGACAAGACGATCTCGTTTTATATTATCTGGAGCTGAAATTGAGTATCCAGTCCATAGTTGACGCAATAGATATTTTGTACAGTAGTGGAAGGTGGTTCTGGCGAATGAGTTGCTGGCGTTGCTGCATGACATAAAAAATATATCACTTGGGGTACGTTACCTATGCACTCATAAGGTCCCTTTTCTAAGAAATTGCTTTAGAGAAAGAGAGAGTGAAAGTGGATAAGACTTAAGTTAATTGCGCTGAGAGAGATAGACTATAAAAAACGTGTTTGTCAAGTATCCACTGATAGTTGGAAATGTTTTAGCGAAACTGGGCCTTATTTGCACATGCAGATGGTTATTTTCCGTTATTTTAAAAAGTTATTTGTGATTTATAACAATATTCTAAAAAACAACACGAAAAAAATAAACAATTTTAGTATGGCATTTACCCTATGTTTACGGAATTAACAAAAATTGGTTCATTTAATTGTACCAAAAACGTTGAAATGGTAATCTTAATCAAGTCTCATCTATTTACTAGTAATTATTTAATATAAATTTATTCAGCTTGTCACTTTTTTAATAAAGTATTCCCGTACACGAATTTTTAGATTTTCTCAGTATATTTGACCCCCAGTTTTAGGCAAAAAATTAACAGTTTCCACTATAGAATTTGCAGGTAAAATATAACCTTTCCTTTGTGAATCACCCTGTATAGGTAACCAATAATGTAAACTACCAAAGCCAACTTAGAACTGTTTAAATTTTACAATTTATGTGGGTATTTAAATATCAATTCAGTTGTTTTTGAGGTGCAACTGATTATATTTATTTAAAATTATAATTATTTACATCCCTTCAGGGATTACATTATTTTCATCACTTTCAAAGGGCCTCCAAAAAGCCATTTTTTTATAAACCAAAAAGCCAAACAGTAACATGAATACAACACTAGATAAACAAACATTGTCCGTCTGTGCTCAGTCAACACGAGGATGACACATAAGCGTGCCGAATAACCAATTAGAACATAAGTTGAACAAAATCACAGAATTACTATTGGATATCCCAGTCCACGTGTACGAGAATTTTTTACGGGCTATCGTGGGCTACAGCAAATAGAAATTCGAAAAAGGCTCGATTTAGCCAATAGGAGATGTTAAAATTAAGGTGTTCTAAATAATCGAGTTGACAGATTCTCATCGTAGAGCGATGCCAGGCATAAAATATTTATTTGATACTACACTCCAGCATATTTGCTCGAAGGGTACTATGCGCTAGACGTACACAGTCTTTTATAGTCTAGTTAAAAAGTGCTTTTTGGGTCAAACTTTTTTCTCCGCCTCCGAAAAATATGAACCAGGTGTCATTCGATTCGGAATAGCATGTAGATGATTTTTGAAAAAAAATTCAAGAGCCGCTTGCAAAAATTACAAAAGTTATAAAGAATTAACTGAAAAAAAAATTTGATTTGGTTTTTTGAAAATATCTCAAAAACTATTTGACATTTTCCAAATTTGAAAATAGATTTATAATTTTCCCAGTGGGTTGAAATTACGGCCGAAAACGGAGACTCTGGTTTGCGTAAGCTTCGCCTACTGTGGACCTTTAATGAATAAATATTATTTTTTTTTCTTTTAATAACACATTAGTTAGTTAACAATTTTTTCTTACTTGAACATTAACATTGCAAGCGCGATAATTGTTAAATAACAAATCAGAGATTTTTTTCTTTTTTGGAGCAATTTTTAAACAGTCTCAGAAGAGATTCCCGTTGGAAAAATTAAAAAATTGTTATTTTTTACTTTGTAATTAACAATTCACTTAGGTTAAAAATTAAAAAGCTTGATTAATCATTGAAAAAACTTTTTCTTTTTTATATTACTATTCATAATTATTCAAAGTTTATACAAAGAAGTTCAGATTGATTTATAAAAATAGAAATTGGTTAAACTTACAACCTAGTAATTATGTTGTTTTGGTCCTTATTTTCCATTTTAAATCAACACAAAATAATTAAAACACATTACATTACAAAATAGCCTACTTTCTGGAAATCTAAATAGCTTAAACAAACAATATAAATACACTACAAGTCGTTGAAAATAAATTAATATTAGTTATAGCCTGTCTAATAAAAGCTGGAACACCCTGTATAGTTGTCAACAGTAGGTATACCTTTGTATTTAAAATTTCTTCGTATCTTCAATAATAAAACAGCTATCGAACAATTGCGCACTGATAATACTAAAATAATATATAGGGTGTTGCATTTAAAAAAATTAGTAATTGAACTTAAAATCAGCCACGTTTATGAAAAGTTCCCAAACATTCCAAATATTGAACCACTTATTATATCATCACTATTCGTTAGATTGGTATAATTTAAACAATTTTGAAATCATTGCTAATCTACCTATTTATGATTTTATTTATAATTTGCCTAATTTTTTAATTTCACAAAAAAAAGAAATTGCTTGGTAACCCTTTAAAATTTTTCAAGAAGATTCTACGTTTAAATAGAGCATTGCAGCTATTCTAAAACTGAAATACAAAACAGGATTAAAGATTTTTTTATATTCCAAAAATATTTTTAAAGCATGCCCTTTTTAAATCCATATAACTTTTATTGGAAACTTGTACGTATCTATAGCATAAATTGAAATATATTATAATTAATTAATTATAAGTAAACTAAATAGGACACTTTTGACTACAGAATATCTGGTATAATTTATAATCTATCTTGTGAAATTCAAAGAGCTTTTCTATGCGTCACCTTCATATTAACCTCAGTAATTCTAATAGCAGGATTCATGGAATATTATAATAGGAATTCAACTATCTCTATGTGGTATAATATTGAACAAATATCTATACAAGTTGAGATACATCTCTCCCTCAACATGCTAATTAAATTCTTCGAAATGTATTTAGTTCTTGCAGAATCTGGAATAAACTGCCGCGAATTAAAAAAATTAATTGGAGCTCCGTTCCCAAGATAATCTATCTTTATTATTAGTTATGAGAAGACTCGTCAAGATCAATTTAATTTAAGGGAAACATTTGTTTTCAAAATCGAGCCGTTTTAACAGTTTTTGAAGGCGAAATTAGTTTGATTAATAGATAACCGGTTGCTTTTGGCCAATAATTATGAAAATTGCGTGTTCATTAGAATGTTTACGATAGAAAAGCATAAAGGATCGTTTAATTTCAGAACTGGAATTACTTATTTAATTGATGTATGTCCAAGTCGCATTCTTTTAATAAATTTGCATGAAATATACATAGACAGGGTGTTTCAGAATAAAGTATAGTAAAGATGTTAACTTAAAAATATATGCATGTTAGTTAATCACCATTATTAGTTAGCACACTCTAATTCGATAAATTACGATAATCTGTTTCCGTAGAATCAAGGGTTGGAAAACAATTGTAATCCAAACTTTTTGAACACCATAAATTTCACAAAAATTCCTCGCGCAATTTGTCAGAAACAAGGGGCAACAGCCCCTTGATCTCTGTTCCATCTCCGATTTCAGAATCCGCACTCTACAGAGGGTGCAAATAAGAAGATGAGACAATCGAGAATATCCTCTACGATTACCCGTTTATTAGAAGATTTCTCTTCGACGAGTATCGGCTAACACCGGCCGATATAAGAGAAGCTCCTCTCGGCGACTCTGTCAGCTACATCAAATCTGTAGGCTGGCTCACGAGCTAAAAGAAGCCTATCAATTTAGGAAGATGTACAGTAGGCCTAGTGGGGCGTAAGTGCCGTGGGGCACATTACAGATACAGAGATAGTAACTGTCAAACAATGAATAACTAATGCAAATTCTGACTAAACGGTTCGTTTTGACGTTCAAAAAATAGCAAAAAGTGGAAATAATTAACCCCTTGACTCTCATTAACCCATTCACAGACTTAGAATTTTTTGGAAAGTCAACTTAGATTAGATTAGATTAAATTAGGAGTTGGACGTTGTTTGTCCTTGTCTACCGCGACATTTTCAGATCTATTGTGGGACTCTGTTTGTTTTAGAGTATGTCGTCTAGCTTGGTCTTTTTTATTAGACTTGATAGCTTTGACAGTGGCTCCCGCATGTAGTTGCATGCGTCTGGCTTTTCTTCGCCCAATGTTAGAAACCTCATTCCAGCCAGGCCATCACATTGGCACAGTATGTGTAATGATGTTTTCTCTTCTTTTTTACAGAACCTGCACAAAGTTGCTTCTTCTGCTGGATTGATTACACTCATGTGCCTTTTAACGCGACAGTATCCGGTAAGAGACCTACTGTTATCCTAACGATTTGATACTTTTGATCCAGTAGGTATTTCGGAAACTTGGCCGATGGTTCCTTGATGAACTGTTTGGCCTGTCTCAGTCTTGGATAGTTGTTCCACCATTCCTGAGACTCTTTTTGCATCCATTGTTTGATGGATGCCTTGCACAATGCCTTAGCAACTCCACAGAAGGGTTCGGGGCCTGTCATGACCTTATCTGAGCCTTCTCGGGCTAATTCGTCGGCCTTTTCGTTTCCCTGATATCCCTCATGGCCTGGCATCCAGACTAGGGTCACCTTGTTTTGATTACTTAGCTCTTCCAGGTCTTTCAACAGACGTGATTTGATTTCTGGTGAGAGAATTGCCTTTAGAGCTGCTTGACTATCAGAGTATATGGCATTACCCATACAGCACAAACACATTTCAGAAATATTTCAACAATGTTACAATGAAACATTTGCAATGTTGTATAAATATTACGAAACATCCCAGAAATATTTCTGAAATGTGCCTGAAACGTAAAAATGTCCTCTAAATATAATATTTCACAGTAATATTTCTGAAATGAAAATTAGAAATCTTTTAGGAATATTAAATAGTAATATTTCAGAAATGTAATATAGTTTTATTAGACTAAAAAAAGACATTTAAAAATATACATGTTTATTTAAAATACACAAAACTCAAACTTTGATTCTTAAACAAACAAATAAATAAATCTGTTTTAAAGAATATTTCATAAAATATAGAAGTGAATTACTTCATTTCCACCAATTCCGTTAAATGCACTAATTTGAAACAATAAATGCTCCAAGTAAAGAAACATTTACGAATAATATAATCTAATCATTAAGATCAATTAGCAATTTTATTTTTACCTAACTTATCTAGGGATGAAAAACTTCATCAACTAAGATTCTGTCACTATATAGTGTAATTTAAGAGCCCAATTATTTAGTTACAATAACGTATAACACTTAACCGCACTATACTCTGTTTTAATCTAACATCATTGAACTAGCTCAAAAGGCCTGGTTCTCTTGAGTCTTCTTATTAGATTGGCATTATTGAGGAGCTGGATAATTTCAAGGTTTCCATGTTGGAGCAGTCGTTGGTGACTACTGGCAAATTTTTGTATTGTATTTTCAACACTCTCCACTTTAAGGTCCATATGAAGATTAGTATTACGGCAGTACCAGGATGCATCGACGATAAATAAAATAATACTCATGTCTAAACAAAACAAGAAGATCCACCTAAGCAAGCATTATTTATGTAGATCTCACCTTAAATTCTAAAGACATATTCTGCTTCCCATATAACAAATTCACAACGCATGAATATCAAAAACCAATAACTCAAATCTATAATTATTTAGAATATAGGCTTGTTTCTAGCTAGTGGCTGGACAGGGACACAGTATTGCCAATAGGTGACACATGAAAGTCTCAACTTTACAAGTTGAAAATCGCCAGATAGTAGAAAATACGAGCATAGCAAGAAAACGGCGACTTTTTGAAAATCTTGCGACTTTTGCTCGTGACTACTAAAAAATCACTTTGATAACAAAAAGAAAATTTTACTATATTTTTTTTTTAATCATAAAGTTAGATGCAAAATATGTATATTTATTATATGCATATTTTCTACTAAACATCTAACAAAACAAAATTACAAATCTTCTAAAAACAAAATAATTTCTATTTGTTAAATAAAGTTGGTTAATACCTATTCTTACTTTTTAACATAGGTATTTATCACAAATTGAATGTGAAATTAAATGAAAATTAATTGTTTTAATGACTTATCAGTTTAGTTGCTAACCTAACGATTTTTAAATTTAAATTTAAAATTTTACAACTCTCAATAATGTCAAAATTCAAAATTATTAGACATTTACTTTTATGTTCTATTGTACAACCACCTCTTTTTTCATTGATAGAATATGCCCTACTCACTACATCCATTATTATTATTATTATTATTATTATTATTATTATTATTATTATTATTATTATTATTATTATTATTATTATTATTATTATTATTATTATTATTATTATTATTATTATTATTATTATTATTATCATCATCATTCCTGATATACAAAAGTCGCCAGATAATACCTAGCTAAATAATGGAGAGGAAACGCTAGGTTTGAGACACGTCTCAAATTCAAATTCGCAACAGACCTTCTAAAATCGCTAGATCTAGCTACAAAATCGCTAAATTGGCAACCCTGCAGGGACATGGTAAAATAAAATAACTACATGCCCCATCTTCTTTTTACAAATCAGAAATTCTTCATTAATTGTTGGCCTTTTACAACATAACCCGTTTACTAACCTTTTGTGTAACATGTATACCATGTTTCAAAAACATTTTCAGTGAAATATTTAACTAAAATATTTCAAAAATATTTTAGAAACTTGTGCTTGAAATGTTATGTTTGAAATATTTCTGAAACATTTCTGAAATAATGTGTGCTGTATGGGTAGTTTTGCCTAATATTTGCTGATTTAGTATTTCTATTGCACAGTATTGTATGGCTATTAGTTCAGCCTGGAACACTGTTGCATATTTTCCTAAACTCAACGAAATCGTTTTCAACTTGGGTCCATAGATTCCAGCACTGGCTCCTTCCTTGGTTTTTGAACCGTCTGTGTACGTGTACCAGACAAGTTCAGCCTGTACGGGAGGTCCCTGTTTCCAGGATTCTCGGGCTGGTATTTGAATTTGAAAATTTATTTCAAATTTGTATGTGGTTATAGCTCTATCAGTAGGCATAGCTAGAATATTATTCCTTTTTACTTGCTAATATAGCCTTGTGTGGTCGCCGCTATGTAGTTGGCTTATTGGGTTTTGTCCCTGCATTAGCCTGTGAATAGCTAACCTGGTTTCTCCTTGTATGAAGATGTATGTGAGTTTTTTGAGGTGTTGATTTCACGTCGGCCTTTGGTCAAATATGATTCCGAGGTATTTGGCTTCTGTGACGAATGGGATAACTGTGTTGTTTAGTACTAGTTGTCTTAGTCCTGTAAGTACCCGTTTTTTTTGTGAATGGTACAACTGTTGTTTTTTGTGCGTTAATGGACAATTGTTTCTTTTTGCACCAGTTGTTCACTATGTTTAGAGCTGTTTGAGATTGCTCCGAGACTGTGTCTGCAAATCGTCCTCTCACGATAATTGCTAGATCGTCTACGTATCCTAGGCACTGGTAGCCTTCTTTAAACAATGTTTTGAGTAAGTCGTCCACAAGAACTGACCACAGCATTGGATATAATATTCTTCCTTGTGATAAGCCCCGTGTAACTTTTGCCTGTATGGTTGCCTTTCCTAGAGTGGATAAAATGATCCTGTTCAGACAGGCAGTGATCCATTAGCATATTGTAACTGTGAAGTTTCTCTGTTCTAGAGCCTTGGTTATTGATCTGGTTGAGGCAATGTTGAAAGCTCCTTGGATATCTAAGACAGTGGCTATTGTTTTGAAAGCAGCCTGTTTAGCTCGTCCAGCGCTAGGTCAGTTGACTTTCCTGGCTGGTATGCATATTGGTTGGGATGGAGTGGATTTATTTTTAGTATCTCGTCCCTGATATACCTATCTATTAATCTTTCTAGAGTTTTAAGTAGAAAGGAGGATAGGCTTATGGGGCGATATGACTGGCGTTTGGTCTGTGACCCTACCTACTTTGGCCAGGTAAACTACTTTCGCCTTTTGCCATATTGCTGGGATATAGCTCCAGGCTCTGCATGCTCTGAAGATTTTGCATAAATGTGGCATTAACACATCCTTACGCTTCTGGAGCAGAATTGGATGATGTAAATTAATACTCAAAATAATAATTTCTTAAAATTTGTTTTAAATTCAAAGGGGTGTACCACTCTTATGATGCGTTTTCGGACAAATGTTTATTAAATAAATCATTTCGAAATCAATGTGTTGCTCAGAACTATAAACGCAGGGGCTTGTGGATCAAAACACAAGGGAAGAGCCCTAAAAAAAAAGTTGACCAAACAAGTGAAGAGGTTCTTCAATGTCGAAAAAAAAAGTAATTTGAAGACAATTTATAGAAAAATTTCGGCAAAATCTCCGAATACGTGTAAAATTCAGGTGGATTTTGGCGAGACTACCGAAATCATACGAATTTTAGGTGATTTCCGAAATACAGGTATGGTTTGACCCCTTATATTGAGTCGGTCAAGTCTTTATGAAACATCCTGTATACAAAATTAAGAACTGTAAAGTGGCCCTTACGAACCTGGTTATTTAGAGAGTTCTCAACCTTTTTTAATAATACCCTTACGAGACCCGTTTACTAAAAGTAATTAACAATTTTTCAGAAGTAACCCCAAAACTGCCGTATTTGAGAATAAAAACTGACAACTAATTTGTCATAAAACGCCATTTTCATTTAATTTCTTTTTCTGAAACAGTAGATGTGTGTTCGATAGACTTAACAAAGGGATAACTAGAGAAGTTTGGTTTCTGAAACGAACAACAAGAGTTATCAATTCTATAAGTTATCGAAAAGATATTGTGATGTTTGTTTATTTTAAACAACCGTTTATTTATTAATAATTTATTTAAACACTTATTTATTTATAACACTATTATTCTAATTTATATATATTTCGAATGTCTCTAAACTGTTCACTATTTATATTCACTGTCCATATAATAACTGATACAGCGTTATTCTCCGCCAATATTTATATACCAATTTAAAATAATGGTGAAGGTTCCAGAACGTTCTAGCCAAAAATTAGAAACACTATCACGTTATATTTGGAATAGACTAGAAATAGTATTCCGTTGACTCTGGAATGTTCGCGAAAGTACCTCCGCCATAGTCGTCACATAGGTTTGATCTTAAGGGGTTTAATTATGTATAATAATCGGACAAGTTGAGCCTCAAAGGCCAAATAAGACAGAGAGGGACTTGGAGGGTTAGAGCATGACTGAATAATGAAATGGCTCACATAACAATATCTTGCCATATTGTTGAGATATATACCTATTCGATAAGTATCTAACACATCATAATTTGAAATTTCTTATAAATATAAAATGTTATAATTATTGTTTCTCAAATATCAGGAAAAAATAAATAAACTTAAAACATATTATTTAAGCTCCTCGGATTCTTTCTATGAAGAAATAGAAATTATCTTTTTGACGAACATAGTGACAACGAATTTAGGTACCGTTTTAGATTTACTAAAAACGCACACGCACACAAACACACACACACAGACATCATCCCGAAAATAGTCAAAACGGATTCAGGGGACTCAAAAACGTAAAAATCCGTCGAAAACTGGAGGTCTAAAAACATCTGTATACAGCTATCTGTATACCTACTCTAAGAGTTACGAGGTTTGCTAATACGCTAGTTCGGTGTGATGTCATTTTGGTTCCACTGACATTTAATTCTAACCAAACTTTTAACAAAAACATCAATAAATTTGATATATATGTTTTTACTATTTTTAGTTTATTTCTAAATATTGTTTACAGGTCATAAAAAATAGTTTAAAGGTATGTAATTGGTAACTAAACGATTGTATATTTGATGGATGTTATCTACTTACTTTAGGAATATATTATATCAAAAAATCTACTGTCACTTTAATTGTCAGTGGAACCATAATTACATCATCACTGAACTAGCGCATAGGGTACATATATATCTATGATAGGGTAACGATTTATATAGGATGACAACACGACGTTAAATTGTCAAAGTCCATCTAGTGAGAATATGTCAAACCTAGGTAAGTTCTCAGAAATGCTTTATTATTTGTTGGACATAACTTTATCGGACCGATAATTATCCTTTCAATAACGAAATGTACCGGAAACCGGCCATTAAAGGTTTTAAAAGATCACATCGGATTCTAAATTCGAATAAAATGGCAAAAGGTTGTCACCAAATCCTTGTTCTTTGTGTTGATGGACAGGTGCATCAATTAACATGACATGATCCTAAATCATTAGGTAGATAATAAAAATTGTTCCATGTTGACTCTGAAAACAAGGTGCTCATAGATTTCGAATTTATTTTTTTTTTTCTTTAAAGATTTAAAAATTCTTAAATGTTAGTCGTTCTTAAGAAAGTCTATCAATGAAAAATTGGTGTGTGGGCAAAAGTAAAATTTTGGGTAAATTAGTTTCAGCCATCTGTACCTACTTAGTGTAAAACGTGGGTTAAGTCAATTCTTTCTATTAGGGTTGCTAGTGAACTTGGATTTCAAAACATAAATTACAAAAATACCTTTTTTTGGTGGGAAAATCAGTATAAGTCGACTTATAAGACATATATTTATTCAGCTTCTAAATTTTTTACTTATAATCCTTTGCATACCCACGATCACATACTTTGATTACTATACGGTGCAAGAGAGAGGTCCGACAAAAAGAAAATCAAAGTATGTTAGTCCGACACGCCCAACATAGGGCGCGGCCATTTTGATTCCTATGCCACAGTTTATAGCTAAAGAATCAGATCGCTCACTCTGCGTCGGCACTTTTGATCTCAATGTTCCAGTTTATACACTGCGCAACTCGGATAATACAATATATGACAACCGCCTATAATAAAACAGCAGTCTTCTGCGTATCCTGAATTTGTATCCCTGGAGTGGATGTTATTTTGGAACTTTCAACTGGTCCGAGTGAGCTAACCTTTCATTTACGCCATGGTCTTTTAAAACGGAGGACAGGTTTATAAATAAAATCATTTAAAAACATAAAAATGTATTTGTACTAAAACATTTTAACATGGAAGACTTGGAAATACTATATTTTTTTCACTATTATTATTAATAATTAAATTATAGTCTTCTTCTACATTCTACAACAACCAAATACAGATCACAACAAATGAATCTGTTACTACATACAATACAGCACTTTTGAGCACTTATCAATTTTAAAGTTCCTAGTTTTAAGTATCTACCTGACTCAAGTCAATACAAATGGCTGATCAAATTTTGTAATGACTTGATTACAATTATTGCTGATGGTGTAGACTATAGTTCTTTTCGCAAAACCGTAGAATGATGTTATTAAAAATGTTCCCTTATGTACCTATTATAATTTACTATAAAATGTATTATACTTTGCATATTTGCATTATACAAGATCATAGATACCTAGGTGGTCAACAATGTGTTGAAAATGGCATTAACATCTCCCACAATCTGAATTGTATACAAAGTTTCGAAAGAAGGTGTAAAATGGAATAACCATGTGAATATTACCTAATATTCATTATTTCCAGTATTCTGATTAAAAAGGAAATAAGACGAGCTAGTGTTGAAATAGTATATTCTATAAATACTTGTATCGAATTTTCATTCAGACTGTACTTTCTCCACGGTCACAGACACTATAGTAGAATCACAATCGATACGGAGTAATATATCTGTCAGATCAGGAAATTTCAGGTGTAGGTGCCTATATTATTATTTACGGGGTACATACAATCATCATTTAAAAATATATTTTTTTTGACTATCTCTCTAGACCAAATATCAGCGACTATTTCTCTAGTCGATATTTAGTCTAGTGAAATAGTGGTCCCAAATATAACACGGACTTTATTAATATTCTGTTATTTTTTTGTTTCTAAATTTCTTGAACATTTTAGAATTTGATTCTACATAATTTTGGCATTAATAATCAATTAATAAAAGCTCTCGATCTAAAGCCCTCGGGATCTAATCAAATTATTAATGCCTAAAATTATGTCTCATCAAATCGGTATTAAATTCTCGAAATTTAGATTCAACAAAAATAGCTGACTATTATCAAGGTCTTGGTATATTACCCTTTACAAAATGTTTTTTGAGTTATTTGCAATTGTTATGTAAATGGTAGAGTATCTGTTTGACTAAATTAACAAGGTATATAATAAATATTTTCAAGATCTATAAATTTGAATACATTAAATTGTTTAAATCGTTATTCATCGTTGACTTCTTTGAAATTTTTGATGTCAAGGTGAAAGTTAATGACAATTGAAGAGAAAGGTTTCAGCTTAAATTATAGAAAGTAATCTAAGGGTTCAAAATCTATAAATATGACTATAATTGTATTAAAAATGTAAATGGGATAAATCTTTAGACTATATAAATCTATAATCATTATTTTATCATCTTCTTGGAGATTGCTAATGCCATGGAAAAACCAAAATCATAACAAGGGGGTAGGATTATAAGATGGTTACCTACCTAGGATTTGGTTCCCAATATTACCTACCCTGTTTGATTAGTCTTCTATATAGTATCTATTATAGTAAGAAGTTGTGGTTATTTTCGGTTAATAGTAACAGTAATATTGAAAAATGCAGTGTGGTTCAAGTTCAGAGTTTACACTTGTGAAACGTATAAAAAAGTATGCGTTGTCAGTTAACGAGAAAATATTTGTAAGCAATGTTTATAATTGCACAAGAATGGAAAATCTTTCGTTTTCTGTTGACGATACTCTTGAAAAGACAAGTAATATGATGGGTGTAAGCAAATCAACGATATATAAAGTTATAAGTGAATTAAAAAGTGGAGTTGTTAAACCCCCAAAGAAAAATGCAGGAGGTAAGAAAAAAGTGGAATTTACTGATCAAATTAAAAGCGGAATAAGAAGAAAAGTTCACGAATTTTATTTTAAAAAAGATATACTAACACTTGCCAAGGTTTTGGACACAATCAATAGTGATCCATATTTTCCTAAAATGGGAAACTCTTTGAAGTTCAAGAGTGATAACAGGACAGGAAAGCAGCACTTATTGATTCTGAGGAAATTGTTTGTTGTAGACGAAGATACCTCAGAACCATTTTTAAATTACGTGCAGAAGGCAAAAAATATTTTATTTGGACGAAACCTGGGTGAATGAAGGTTACACAGTTAGCAAAATGTGATGGAACACAAACATTCAATCTTCACGACAGGCTTTTTTGGAAGGATTTATCTATAGGATTGAAGGTTCCGTCCGGTAAAGGACGACGTCTAATTATAACTCATATTGGAAGTGATGACGGGTTTTCAAAACGTGGTTCTTTAATATTTCAATCTAAGGGCCGCCGAGAGCCAGGCCGGTCCCCAGGACAATTCTCTAGATCGGGCACCGTGACAAAAAAATCTTTAATCAAAAACTGTTCCTGTTCTACTGAAATCTAAATCAAAAAAAAAAAAACACATCAAAAAACTATTCTCCCTACTTTCATTACTTCTTCTTCTAAGAAAAAAGGTCCTCACATCAAAAAACTATTCTCCCTATTTTTTTACTTCTTTTTCTAAAAAGTCCTCACCCGAAAAAAACTTCTCTAGACTACAACTTTTCCTCTACTTGTATTTAATTTTAATTAAAGCTTAACTTCCCTCTCTCATCTTGTGTCGAATTTCTCATGCAGAACAAAAAAACCTGTTGTCGGGTTCCCCTTACAGCGCTGCCAGGCCCCCATTTAAGTCCGGGCCCCGAGAATTAGTTCCGGCTACCCCCCTCTCGTCGGTCCTGATGAAGATATGAACGCTGATGTTTTTGAAGAATATTTTCAGCAGATGATAGAGCATTTACAAAAGGGTTCATTTATAGTAATGGATAACGCTAGTTACTATTCCCATCTAATTGGACGTGTGCCAAATACTTCATGGAAGAAAGATGATATCATTAAGTGGCTAACAGACAGAAACATTAACTTTCCAGAAAAATCAATAAAAATAGAACTACTAGAAATTGTGAAATTAAATAAGCCTCCAGTACATTATGTAGTGGTTGAACTTGCAAAAACACATGGTATTGATGGAACTGATATGGGCACAAGTTAAAGGATATGTAGGTCGACATAATACGATATTTAAGTTAAAAGATGTAGAAGCATTGTTAGAAACCTCCATATCACTTGTTACGAAGGAAAATTGGCAAAAGGCAATCGATCATGTGTTATAAGAAGAAGAAAACATGTGGAATCTGGACAAAATCTTGGATGTCGATACTATACCTTTAATAATATCAATAAATAATGACTCATCAAGTGAATATAGTGATTCAGAGATTTTCACGTTTCCTGATCTTCGAGAGTATATCTATTTTATATCTAAATGTTATAATCATGTACGTAAAAAAGGAGTTGGGTCTGGCGGTGCGGCGTTGGGACCACCTAATTAAAGCTACCAGAAATTAAACCACCAAAAAAGCTCAAAAGCGTGTAAGACTGCAAAAACGCAAGTAAAACCGGAGCATGTCAAAAAAGTGGTGAAAATATTGAATTTACCAAGTTCTTGATATATGTTACCACAAAAAAAAAACCAAAAAAAAAACAAGAAATTGGCCATAGCCAACCAAAAAAAAAAAAATTGTTTTCAGGGCTGAGTGCGTGGTGTGAATATAGGATGGTGCTCGCGCGCTGTTAGCCGCCGGACTGTGACGTCAGCAACGAGTATTTCTGTCGAAATTAGATGCACTGGTACAAGAAAATCACAGTTTATTCCTATTATCGCTTTTGTTAATATTTTTAAAAATTTTTTTACATAAAACCTTACTATTAGACATGCTACTGGCTTGATCCACATACTTTGATTACTATACGAGGCTAGAGAGAGGTCCGACACGCCCAACATAGGGAGCGGCCATTTTGAACCCTGTGACACAGTTTACAGCTAAAGAATCAGATCGCTCACTCTGCGTCGGCACTTTGGATCTCAATGTTTCAGTTTATACACTGCGCAACTCGGATAATACAATATATGACAACCGCCTATAATAAATCAGCAGTCTTCTGCGTATCCTGAATTTGTATCCCTGGAGTGGATGTTATTTTGGAACTTTCAACTGGTCCGAGTGAGCTAACTGATTCTTTAGCAATAAACTGTGACTTCAAAAATAATATTCACTGATACTGACAGCAGCAAGCAAAATATCAGGTGCGTTTTAATCATCCGCTTCTGCTTCCGGAATTGTCGGTTTAGTCGTTTTAACCTGTCAGATTAAAACAAAAAAACTGACAATTCCGAAGCAAAGCGGATGATTAAAACGCACCTATTAAAAATATTTCGCCAAGATGTAGGCAACACGTAATAAAGGTTCAAAATGGCGGAGTTTTCTATCTCCTTTTAAAAGGCACTCAGAAAGCTGCGCAGTGCGACCATTCTCCGTATAGTAAAAGAAAATCAAAGTATGTGGCTTGATCAGATAGAGTTTTCAATTAAGTCAACTGTTCTTTACATATTTAAATACAAAACTAGACAACATAAAGTAAATATTGTAAAATCATTTAGGCACTAGGAAAATGTTATGGAGTGTAAATGTAAGGAAAACTATCTGTATACAAAAAATGTCCCTCAAAATGTATAAAATTAAGATGTATCAGAGGGAAAAATCCAATTATATAGTTAGACGACAATAGTCAAATTTTATTGTAATATAATAATATAAACAATTATTATATTAAAATGGGAATGTGGAATCAAAAGCTGCTTAAGCGTTAAAGTTTAAAAAATAAAAAAGATATGCCGCAGTCGTTGTCGTTTTTCAAAGTCATGGTATGTACAGAGAGATGGAGAGAGTCATATATTACGTTTTTGTCTTATTTGTTTCAATAAATTATGTAAGACATTGCTGGACAATAATGGCGTTTCTCCTGGACAAATACATCGATTAGCTGTACAAGATCAAATGCTGAATAGACTTTGTAAACTTGTATGTACAATACAGCAAAATGCTGTACTTATATGGTCACCCCAGTCCGAAAAAGAAAAGAAAATGATACTTAACATGATTTAATGTGAATAATCCGCAATTTCGACTACACCTAGCAAGAAGAAATTGCACGAAACTTGCTAGGGTTGTGGGTTTTTCAAAATACAAGTACATAAACAAACATAATAAACAAAAAATACAATATTATAAATAAAAACTAATAACAGAACTAACTTATTAATTATTTGTAAATTTTGACATTTTTTTGGTAGTTTTCGCCTACAATTTTCAAAGCTCACTTTTTTATTCAAATGTCTCAATCTGTTCCAACATTTCTTCAGTTGGATATATAACGTTGCCTCTAGATATAAACTCGATCCAATCGGGGGCATGGGATGTTTGGCAAAATTTTGTCGGTGTAACCAACTTTAAATTTAAATATCCACTTTTAAATCTATAAGCTACATATCCAGCAATAAATTTTAGACCTTCTTTAAAGATGGTGTCCTGCATTCTGTTTTTTCTAACTGCCTTAAAAGATTGTAATGATCTTCAGAAAAAAATTGTCTGTTCCATAATCTGGACTCTGGAAAGTATGGTCAGAAAACATTTCTTCACTAAAAAGATTCGATGTTTCGACAAAATCGCCTTCTGAAAGAATTTTTTTAAACAACTGTTGGGTTAAACAGATTTCAGAGTCAGAGTATTGTCTGCAATGTCATCTTTTTTTGCCACGGCTCGAGTAGGCACGTTTCGAGACTGTCTTCAGTAATGGCAAGTAAATACATGAAAAAAAAAAAAAAAAATTCAAGAACATCTTGGTTTGGTCTATAATATAAGTGAGAATATACTTTAGGTCATATTTATTGTGTAAATAGTGATAAAGTCCAGTCAATGAATTATTACTTAGTAAAATGCCTTTCTGAAATGGTAAAATAAAATAAAAACACAATATACATTCACTAAAATAAAATAAAAACACAAAACGCAATATACATTTACCTAACTCGTAACAGAAACACATACAAATGAATGGCATAACGGGAATATTTCAGATCAGTTCGCTACAATCGCCTCGTTGGTGACGTAGGTGCGCGCCAGATCTGAATTTCAACCCGCTGGCGAGCACACCATCTTATACTCACACCACGGGTGAGTGGCGTGGGGACTCACCTAAAACAAGCATCCCGGCGGTTAAATTACAATTAATTAAGTTTAAAACAGTAACAAAAAAAAATAATACAAACAAATACTCCCTAATTTACACAACCGTGCGCTCATCAGTCATAAAAGGGATTAAAATAAGGGTAGCCCATTGTTACGTTCCACAAAACCGGGCGGCACAGGTAAAATTCTTAAAATCACCACACCTTATAACTGCCGGATGTTTAAAATCACAGATTTTGTTTGAGCCGCCTGTGTTGTAAAACTCCCATAAAATTTTGATTTATTACTCCGTGTCGATTGCGATTCTACTAGCCTCCTCAGGACATATGCAATACTTTAAAATTAGTTTCCAGGGGGCCCTATTCTCTAATATCTATTAAAAATGTCGCATTCGTCATAATGTCTACTACTAATGTCTATCAAAATATCGATCGACTGACACTATCCGTATACTGAAAGGAAAATCGACATTTTAAAATCGGCGATATACTTGGCGAATGGTAACATTGGATAGAAACATACAAAACGAGTATATTACAGCAAACAACTACTTGAAGGATCTCTTAGTAAAACAAAGTAATACTGCAAATATATCCCAAATATATCTTTTTGATAAATACTAATTAGAAAATAGAGAGAATATTATAATTTTTTTAACTGAAATTTTATAAGGGATTAAAAAAATTCAACATGCAATTTGGTAATGGATTAAATAGAAAGAACAGGACAATTAATATAATCTAAACACTATATAAAAGGTCTGTGATATAATCTTTTTACCTGCAAAATGAAAAAATAGATCTAAATAAATTTCTTAATGACAGAGATTAAATCTATTGGACAGACTAATGATTAATAAATTAGGTGAAATTGTAAATAGTCAATTCATATATTTTTAAAAACAATTTATACGATACTTATTTTCATTTCTCTTAAAAATAAACTGTCACAACACTCATAACATTATCTTTAAATTGGTATGCGACATTACAATGTCGACTGGTTGAATACATGCGTTTTCTAATATTGAACAAAATGATGTATTGATGATAGATCACGTGACCAATAAATTGCCGACTGGTGCAATCCCGACTGACATTTGTGATTTTGTAACATTAACTATCACACTGGTTTTATTTAATGAAAACAATAAATCTAAGCTTTTTTTGATAAGCATAAAAACTAAAAACGAGTATTGGTAATACAATAATTGAAAAAATATGTACTTGCCTTCATTTGCTTGCTCTATATCTAATGCTAACAATCTTATTTTAAAAGTTAGCTCACTTATAGATTGGGTTAATAAAATCCAGTGAGTTTTTCGCCCATATTATTAAGAATTTTGGGCGAATTTTTCCAATTTTCTTATCTGTTTAATAATAATTAATAATTTAAGGTTATGTCACGTGATCCATCAGTGCATCAACACAATCGAGTCGATGAATTTGGTGACAACCATCTAAGAATTAGGTTGAATTTAAGATATGATGGATAAAAGAACGGTTTTGATGAATATTAGAAATCGCCTTACCACTCGACTTCCCAGACAGCACACCAAATCCTTTGGATATCTACTGAACATCCCAATATCCACTGAATGTCCAGTCCATGGTTGATATCTATTTTATATCCATGAGATGTAATTTATAGACATGCAAATGTCCATAAATAATAGTAATTATATAGCAAATTATTAAAAAATTACGCCATTGTGCTCGCCATTGTGGCTAATAGTACCGTTCAGATATTTAAAATTAATTTTTTTAAGGTGTATTCAATATCCCATGAACATCCACTAAATATATCAGTCTAGGCGCGAACACAAATTATCGTGGATATCCACTAGATGTTATTTGATTCTGCTTATTAATCAATAATCATTGGTTACTTATGAACCTCTACTAAAGATACTCATAAAATATGTTGCTGAATATCCGAATATCTTCTATATCCTGGGATATAGACGGACATTTGGTTGGATATCCATATTGGATGTATTGAATATCCACAAAATATATTCTGTGAATATCTCTGGGATTTCTTGTATTTTCTGGAAGATACCCATTAGATATTTTGCTGAATATCCATTAGGATATCTTCTATATTCTGGATATAGACGGACATTTGGATATCCATATTAGATCCACGGAATATTTCTGATATCCTGTGAATATATATGATATCCACAAAAGATATTCTGTGGATATATATCTGGGATTTGGTGTGTTGTCTGGGTTTATGTCTAACAACAAATGTCGAATTCGACATTCGAGAATATGGTTTTGCGTTCTTATTCGATATTTCATCAATATCGCGTGTGACATTTAGATATAGACATTCGAGAATAGGGCCCCTGGCGAATTCGACAGTTGCTGTTAGACATAAAGTCAATGGTATTCAACCAGTCGACATTTTAACGTCGCATACCTTTTTAAAGATAATGTTTATTTTTAAGAGAAATGAAAATAACTATTGTATAAATTGTTTTTAAAAATATATAATTTGTTTATTTACAATTTCACCTAATGTATCAATTGTTATTCCTGTCTGTCCAAGCTCTATTTTTCAAATTGCAGGGAAAAAGATTATATCGCAGACCTTTTATATAGTGTTTTTTTTTTTTCATTTATTGGTCTCAATTTATACAAGTTATTTAACAAGCACTAACATTAATTACATGTAAACACTAATTAGCTCTGTAAAATAAAAAAAAAAAAGTGAAAAATATTTTTTTTGATTAATGTTAGAAGATTTTAAAAATTAGGTGATTATGACTGCACTACAATTTGGTTTTCTTAAATAATCATTTAAACATAAAAGGGAATACAGGGGCCGAAAAGCTGAAACCATTTTTAGGTATAAGAATTTTATATTATCTGTATAATTACTGCATTTCATTAAAATATGATCCAAACTTCCAATTTTACGACAACTGCAACTTGGAGAATCAAGGATACCAATTCGAAACAGATGAGCAGAACTATAGCAGTGACCAATTCTCATTCTGCATATTGTACCTTTGTTAATTTAATTTTAAAAAACCAGGGTGTTCGAGGCAATTTGTCCAGTATATTTAAAAGATGCTTTCCCTTAGCTTGACTCAGCTCTCGCCATTCTTCATTCCAATCATCCCAAATTTTATTTTTAACTCTGGGTAGCAAATTTCTATAATCCATAGTCATTACGTCAGAATAATGCTTGTAGAGTCCTAATTTACCAAGTTTATCAGCAATGACATTTCTCTTTAGATTTTATTTATGAAGACTAGATAGTCTTCATAATTGTATTATAATAATATATTTCTTCTTCTTTCTTTTTAATCTCTTACTAAATTGCACTTAAATTTTCTATGTAATCTCTCATGAAATTTCAGTTAAAAAAAATATATTATATTTTCTCTACTTTTTAAGTAGTATTTATTAAAAAGATATATATTCGGGATATATTTTCAGTATTATTTTGTATTGGTCTAAGATCCGAAGTCAGGTCGACCGTCACCCATCTGTTTAACGGATGAAAGTTTCTTTTTATTAAATAAAATATATTTATAACTATGCCGCAAATGGGTTTCCTAAGAAAATACAGTCATGACTATTTATTTTCTTAAAGTAAAAGCAAAGAATACCTACCCAAGAAGCGAAAGTAAATGACTTTTCGTATGTACCAAAACATGGGAACTTAATACACTGGGAAACGTATGAAAATTAATCAATTTTTGTCGTTTGGTTCATAAGAATTAAACACATACTTACTATGTTCATGATGTAAAATGGATTATAATAATAACGAAATAAGTACTGTAGGTACAATAATCACAGACAGTACACAAAGCATAAGCAGATGACCTGGTCATTCTGCAAATAGGGAATTTTGATAACAATTATGGAACAGTGGTGCAAGGACCATTCACTGTCTCTATCGATCCCAAGAAGACATAAATGGTCCTTTTCAGAAGGAAAAAGGATAAAAATGCAATTAAAACCTCCAGAGCTCCTAAACACAAAACAAAACTTTGCAACAGAGATGAAGTACCTAGGTAGCACCGTTAAAAGCAAGTTACTATGGAACTCACACTTAGAAAACAAAAGACCATACATTGCTTATGAACAATGCCGCCGAACCGTGGGGCGCACCTGCGGTTTCTCCCCCAGAGTCGTCACATGGACTTACATGGCCATTATAAGACCTATGCTAACATACGATGCAGTTGTCTGGGTATTTACAATATCAAGAAGGTTGATCTGATGACAAGCCTCTGAAAGGTTGGAATAGAACCTGATGTACGATCTAAAACAAAACGAGGGGTCAGGATGTGGAATATACTCCAATTCCTTAAACCTCGACGTAAAACGGGCTGTGAGCAATAGTGCCAATGTAGTTCAAACCGAGCTCGCAGAGATTCTCATAGCAGCAAAATAAATCACCAGAAACAATATCACTGGAAGGAACATGCTCATCTATACAGATAGCAGATAAGTACTACTTACCCATTAACAATGAGGTCACCTTAAGAAATTATCTAAGATCACGCCACATCTTGCTGATTCACTAGCCAAGAAGGCAGCCAACTAAATATTTTTTGGACCTGGCCCTTCTATTGTACTGACAACATCTGTAGTAACAGACCTAATTAAAGAGCATTTCCTTGTGAAATTCAAGAAAAGATGGGATGAAACAAGAAACTGCAGAGTTGCCAGTGAGCTTTCAAGTTATCCTGACAACTCTACAGCAAACAAATACTTGACTATGACTAAACAGAATTTGCGCCTGATCACATGCATTTGATTTCTGACTTGTCATTGCCAAGTACGGAAGCATCTTCATATTATGGGGCTGTCAGAATCCGCACCCTGCAGGGGGTGCGAACAAGAAGATGAGACCATTGAGCATATCCTTTACGACTGCCCGATGCTCTCATTTATTGGAATATTTGTTTTCGGCGAGTATTGGCTAATACCGGCCGATATAAGAGAAGAACACCTCTTGACAAATTTGTCACCTACATTAAATCTGTAGGCTGGCTCACGAGTTAGGAGGTGCCTGTTATCTTAGGAGGATACACAATGGCCCTAGTGAGGCTTAAGTGCCGTAGGGTAACCCACCTTCCACACATTACACATCCAGAAGTACTGTAGGTAACTGTAAATGCATTTCGATTGCATCCTAATAGCAGCGACTTGATTCCTCGGAGTGAGTTTTTCATATATTTTAATTATTGTTTTGTATTGTTGTTTATTTACTGTTTTAATTCGAAACGTTCATTAAAATTTATGAACAACGCAATGCATTTTTTTTTTCATGTTATAAAAATCTTAAAACTAATTTCTAATTAGATACAACTGCAATTTTCACAAAACGCTATTAATAATATACCAAAAGTTTCTCTACATAAATTGACAACTATATTTGACGTCAAACCACCTCTAAAACACTGAGAAAACTTGGCAGTTTTTTGTCCACGAATTGCCCATTTATTTTCGCTTCTTGGGTAGGTATTCTTTGGCAAAAGAAACGACACCCTGTAAAGTATTTCCCAGATGCTTCGACTGTGCCCAAACTTTAGTTAGTTCATCGCAGGATGGATTATAGCCTAATTTTAAAATTTGGTGTTTCTCTACATCTGTTTTTGAGTTATCTTCAAAATTCGAAATTTGTACTTTTCAAATATCTCGAATTAGGTGCATTTTAGGGAAATCATATATAGAAATAAAATTATAGAAAATGACATCACAAGCAACTTTTATCATGATTTCTAGACTTTCCTTGTCTGTATACAGAAAGAAAATTAAAAAATGGCCGTGACCATATTTTGTTAGGCAACCCATTTGCGGTATAGTTATAAACATATCGTCGGCCTAAGATGCAAATGGCTTAACTCCTAAAATATAAATTTTTCAGGAGAAACAAAAAACCTTTCAGATCTACCCTTAATGTAAAGGAGTTAGCCAAAATGCATCATGTAATTTTTGATGCGAATATTTCAAATAGACATGGTAGGCGATTTCGAATCGACAGTATAGATCTTTAACTAACGGATAGCCAATAAAACGTATTTTCGGTAAAAAGTGGAGCTAAGCAATTTGCATTTTGGGCCAACGATATTTTATTTTATAAATAAAAACTTTCATCCATTAAACAAATGGGTGAAGGTCGACCTTACTTACGGATCCTGTACTATATTAGAGACCCTTCAAGTAATTGTTTGCTGTAATATACTCGTCTTGTATGTTTCTATCCAATGTTATCAGATGTTACCGTTCGCCAAATATGTTACCGATTTTAAAATGTCGATTTGTTTTTAAGAATACGGATAGTATCTGTCGATCGACATTTTGATAGACATTCGAGAATAGGGCCTCTGGTCATCAAAATACCCATAGAATTTTTATAATGTTGTATTAGCAATAAGAGTAGTTGTTTTCATGTGGGAAATGGCCGCTCTTATTATTTTGTGACATGGTTTTGAGATATCCTTTATTTTATAATCAAGTTATACTCTTGATCACCCTGTACAGGGCTATCTTTAGAGTAAGATATTAATAAACTAGTCACAACGAAATAGGTATCACTGAATTAATTATCTAAATCTTTTTAAATGTTCCCCGTATTTTCCATTAAAATTTACACAAATAACAAGCACACCTAAATGCATATTTTCAATATAAAAAAACAAAACTGTTTTATGAGGTGAGAAAAAAAAATATCTACGCAAAAAATTAAAAGTATCTGATACATTCAGTTTTACTTTGTACACCAATTAAAATATTTGTAACATTAACAATTGACTTGAAATTATGAATAACGATGTTCTTGGAAAGCCTATTGTACAAAGAAGGCATCTAAGTGAAATTGAAGTAGCAAGAGCCGTTACACTATTACAAGAAGGACATTCGCAGAGATACGTAGCCCGCTTGCTTCAAACAAGTCAACCAACGATTCACTGAATGTGGAATAGATTTCAAGACATAGGTATTATCCGTAGAAGACCATATACACCACGAGAAATAATAACTACGCCCCGACAGGACCGCCAAATTGTACGATTATCCCTACAAAATAGGACAAGAACAGCTACATAGATAAGAAACTTACATTTTCAGGCCACTGGTAGACGCATATCTCTACAGACTACACGTAACAGACTTCATGAAACTCAACTACACTCAAGAAGTCAAGCTATTGTTCCTCATTTAACACCAGCTCATCGTAGAGCAAGAAGAAACTTTGCAGCAGAACATATAAATTGGGATATTCATCAATGGAGCCATGTTCTTTTTACGGATGAATCAAGATTTTGCCTTTACTCCAACGATGGACGTGAGAGTCTAAGACGCCGTGGTGAACGATTTTTGGATTGCAATGTAAGAGAAGTAAGAGCTTTTGGCGGTGGTTCTGTAATGGTTTGGGGAGGTATTCAATTGAACGGGCGTACACGCTTACATATTTTTGAAAATGGCACTCTAACAGCTAGGCGTTATAACGATGAGATATTAGCACCTACTGTCGTTCTACTGGCTCATCTAGAAGGCCCTAATTTTGTTTTACAACAAGAAAATGCAAGGCCTCACACTGCAAGAATTGTTCAAAACTTTATTGAAGAGGAAAATCTTACTGTAATGAAGTGGCCAGCCAACAGTCCTGACTTAAACCCTATTGAACATCTTTGGAGCATCATGGGAAGATTGCGGGATCGAGAACAGCCAAATAATCTACAGGTGTTAGCAGTACAACTTCAGGAGGAATGGAATAATATTCCTCAAGGAACGATTCGTCAACTAATAGAACCTATGCCTAGACGTTGTGTCGAAGTTTTAAGAGCCAGAGGAGGGCATACACATTATTAGTTTTTGTTTATTTAGAAATTTTTTGATATTAATAAACAAGTGTTGTTATCAATTTGCTTTATTTTTAACTTTATTAAATGTACGATAATGTTTAAAAATTAAAACTTGCACACTCTTAAAGACACATACCTAAACTATAAGAACACAAAATTTAAGGTATCTCCTCTCTTTTTGGAGTTATAACAATTTAAATAAGTGTTACCTATTTCGTTGTGACTAGTTTATTTAGTTATTACTATGTATCTGAAATAGAAGATCTTTCGTAGCCATGGTCATATTAAAAAATCATGAATTATATAATTAGGCCACCAATAATATGAAATTGAGGATGTAGCTACAGTGATGCGAAAAAAAGTGTAATGAATTAGACAGTGAAGTAACAAAGAAAATTAACAAAAAACCGTTGATTTTTATAATAACTGCGTACATCTTAATTAAAACGTGATCGTGATTTACCTATGTTTATTGTCTAGGGTACATTTTGTGTTTGTATATTTATCTAAATTGTTATTGCAACATTATTAAATGCCTAACAAGTGTTTTTCATTTTAAAATATTTGTTTATTAAACTATATTTCAATAAAACAAAGGCACATATCTACCTCGATAGTCTAAAAAAATATTTGTATCTGTAGGTCAGAACTGGATAATAGTATGGTGCTATTTGTAACAAAACTGCTCTAGAAATGAATTATGTAGGGGACTAAAGTGTCACAAGCTGAATTGTTAGTGAATTGAAAACTAATATTTTGGAAATTCTAAAACCGGAGGTAATCGAGATATTGGTACCATTGCATAGAGCGTAATGTGTACTACAATATGACCGCAAAATCCAAAAAGTCACTTTACAAAATAAAAATTTGAAACTATTCTTGCATTTAAGTCTCATTTAAAGAACAAAAATGTAAAAAAATAAGACCTACTTGATAAGACAGTCGGCTCAGACTCGTGACTTTTTTTACCTAACCGAATATTGCTTTTGCCGTAGACTGTACATTTCTGATCCGGTCAGTAACTTTACGACTTTGATACGCAAATAACTATTACAATTATTTGAATGAAAATTTTAACAAAAAAAGGCTGTTTTTTTTTATTAAAATAAGGTATTTAAAAATATATAACGAATTACAATGAAAGATTTTCATTCAGAAATAAATAAACTTTCTATTGTTTATGTTTCATATGAAAATCGTAAATAGAATATTTTATTTTGGTATATTAATTTGTGTAACATTCTTAAATTCACGAAAACTTAGCTAATAAAATTTTAACCTTCAACAATCAATAAGTAACATTTTAAATACAAATAAATAAAAATTATCTAAAATTTAATATAAAATAAATAGACCTTTCAGCAAAAAAATCCTATTTTTGTGAGGTTATGTTTGCCAGCAGGGATCTTTTGACTTCACCTTGTGTGAAACAAAAATAAAAATTTCGCAACGTGGTGAAATCAAAGAGATTTGTATTTCATTTCATATAAACAACATTTTAATAAAAAACAGGACTTTTTGTTGAAAGGTCCTATGGAATATAATAAGTACCTACTTATATTTTCAATTTTCTACAAATTTAGCAGCTGAATTATCGAAAACATAAATTATTTCCATTATTTTGTAACATACGCATTCAAATTTTCTTCGTTTCAAACTTCTCACATTTCATGTCTCGTCAATATTAAATCAAAAATTATCATCTGGAACTTTTTCTTTTAGGTCACCCTGTATATAATATAAAAACTATTAAAAAGGAACTGATAATACGCTATATTATTGTGACGTAATTTGCGTTACAAAAACCACACAAAAACAAACCATTTTGTCATTGTAATTGACGTTTTTAGTTTTTTTTTTAATATTGTTTGAAAGACGTAAAAAATAGGTGAAAATTATAGATATAAAATGTCAATGAATATCTATAACCTCTATTTTTGTAACTATCGTTTGTAATTGGAACACAAATTATGATTTCTCTAATATAGCGTATATTAAGTAAAAAACATATCACTATTACGAAAACCCGTTATCATTTTTTTCCATTTTTAAATTCTCCGACGACACGCCCGCTACTATGGAATTCAAATGAATAGAATCGCCCCATTTTTCTCTCAACCTCTTCGCCAACGGCGGCACGAACAAATTCGGATCGTAAGTTCGTTGCGGTTTTTTAGAAAACTTATTGATTGCGTAACTGACGATAATTCCAACAATTAGCGTGATGAGAATCCCAAACACTCCGTTATAGAGGTACGAAACTCTGTGAATCCATAAATACGACCTAAAATATAAAAAACCATTATTTTAATAATCGATTATTATTTTTCTAAATCCGTAACACTAGCATTTTAAAAATGATACCGCAGCTGACCTTTTAAAAATATTACAGCTGTTGACATTTTAAAAACGACACGACTGACGTTTTAAAACATGTGTTTCTGTAACCCTGCGCTGTAATGTTTTGGCATACTAAAAACAATAGTGCTAACAATGTGCTGACGTTTTGAAAACGATACTTATTTCATTCTAAAAACAATAATGGCCTTGTTTTAAACCCTAGAATTTTTAAACAAGTACGGCTGACGTTAAAAAAAATAGTTATGCCGTCCGAAAAGCATTTTAAAAACGATACTATTGAAATTTTAAAAACGATATCGCTGACATAAATTTTAAAACTTTTTTTTTTGGCGTTTTAAATACGATTATTCTGCTGACGTCTTAAAAGCGATATTATTCACGTTTTAAAAATAATATTTCTAATGTTTCAAAATCGATATTGCTGATGATACAAAAACTACACGATTGGCATTTTAAAAACGATACGGCTGATATTTAAAAAATACAGCTGACGTTTTAACAACGTTGCAACAACGATGCAGCGGAAATTTGAAAAACGATATTTATGTCGTTCTAAAAGCGATGTTATTTTAAAACCGACACTGGTGGATTTTTAAAAACGTTTTAAAATCCTTAATTCTGCTGGTGTCTTAAAAACGATATTGTTAATGTTGTAAAAATTATATTTCTGATTTAAAAACGATGTGACTGTACGTCTGAAAAATATGCGTTTCTGTCTTAAACCCCGTTCTGTAGTATTCAGGCATTCTAAAAACGATAGTGCTGACGTTTTAAAAACGATACTTATATCGTTCTACAAACGATAATGGCATTTTAAACCAGACACTGATGAATTAAAAAATACGATAGTGCTAACATTTTAAACCCGACACATGTCGTTCTGAAAAAAATATGGCGTTTTAAACTCGATACTGCTGAATTTTTAAACACAATACGTTGTTGTTTTAAAAACGATACAACTGACGTTTACAAAACGATGCGACTGACGTTTTCAAAATAATATTTATGCCGTTCTAAAAGCGGTAATGTCGTTATTTGAAAACGGATACTGTTGAATTTTTAAAAATGATATCGCTGACGTGTTTTGAAACCATTTTTCAGGCGTTTTAAATACGATTATTAAGCTGACGTCTTAAAAGCGATATTATTCATGTTTTAATAATATTTCTGTTTCAAAAACGATATTGCTGTTAATTCAAAAACTACACGAACGACGTTTTAAAACGATACGGCTGACATTTAAAAATGATACGGCTGACGTTTTAACAACGTTGCAAATAAGGTTTTAAAAACGATGCAGCGGACATTTGAAAAACGATATTTAGGCCGTTCTAAAAGCGATGTTATTTTAAAACCGATACTGGTGGATTTTTAAAAACGCTTTAAGAACGTTAATTCTGCTGGCGTCTTAAAAATAAGCGTTTCTATCTTAAACCCCGCTCTGTAGTATTCAGGCATGCTAAAACGATAGTGCTGACGTTTTAAAAACGATACTTATATCGTTCTGAAAACAATAATGGCGTTTTAAAACCGATACTGCTGAATTTTTTAACACAATACATCTGATGTTTTAGAAATGATACAACGGACGTTTTCAAAACGATGCAACTGACGTTTTCAAAATGATATGTATACCATTCTAAAAGTGGTAATGTCGTTATTTGAAAACGAATACAATTGAATTTTTAAAAAACGATATCGCTGACGTGTTTTGAAACCATTTTTCAGGTGTTTTTAAACCGATAATGCTGCTGGCGTGTTAAAAACGATAAAGTCCAATTTTTTAAATGATATATCAGATATTTTAAAAACGGTATTGCTGATGGTTCAAAAATGATGCGGCTGAAGTTTTAAAAACGATACTGACGCTAGGCTCACAATATAAAAATAACTTGCCGACTTTTCAATAACTGAAACATTAAAAACGATATTGTTAACTACTAAATATAATAGTAATGTTTTAAAAATGACATCTTTGACAATAAAAAAATATTGACACATTCTAACCAAAAAGTGATAATGAACGAAGAAATTATGAAGCTATAATAGAATAAAAAAGTATCGTGACCTTACTTTTCTGGTTGACTAGATGCAGCACTAGAAGTGGTGTTAACGATAACGTTGAACAGTTTTTCACAGCCTTCGATACTTGTTGGAAGAGGAACTGGAGGTTTACTTCCTACAGCGACCCAAACAGCAAATCCAACTCCGCATACCAAGCCGGTTACAGATCCCTGTAATTAATCATAAACGTTCTGAACTATCTTTTAACACGTTAACACGAATATTTGCCTTAAAGAGATTCACTTTTGCTCTAGGAAATCTTAAGTTATAAGAACTCGAGTTTTAAGAACTAAAGTTTTAAGAACTCAAGTTTTAAGAACTCTGAGTTTTAAAGCTCTAAATTTTAAAAACTAAGTTTTAAGGACTATATGTTTTAAGAACTCTAAGTTTAAACAACTCTTGAGTTTTAAGAACTCTGAGTTTAAAGAACTATGTTTTATCAACACTAAGTTTTAGAAACTCTGAAGTTATAAGAACTCTAAGTTTTAAGAACTCTTAATTTTAAGAACTCCTAATTTTAAGAACTCTTAATTTTAAGAACTCTTAA
This sequence comes from Psylliodes chrysocephalus, assembly GCA_927349885.1. Classification (NCBI taxonomy): domain Eukaryota; kingdom Metazoa; phylum Arthropoda; class Insecta; order Coleoptera; family Chrysomelidae; genus Psylliodes; species Psylliodes chrysocephalus. Next base: position 60,819,476 of record OV651819.1, on the reverse strand, counting down.
TTTTTAGAACTCTTAATTTTAGGAACTCTTAATTTTAAGAACTCTAAGTTTTGGAAACTATGTTTTAGGAATTCTAAGTTTTAAGAAATTTATGTTTTAAGAACTCTAAATTTTAACATCTTTGAATTTTAAAAACTTTAAGTTTTAAGAACTCCAAATTTTGAGAACTCTTAGAATTAAGAACTAGTAAAACTTTTAAAAATTCTAACTCTACAGAAGTATTCAGATCTAAAATGAATGCTTACCGGTTCATTTGCTACAGTTGTAAACATCCCTAATGTGAATAATCCTAATAAAGGTCCACCAACGACGCCGAATATGGTTAAAGAAGCCTGAAGAAGGCCGCCCAAAAATTGAGCAAGGAAAGCTACAGCCAAACAAACTCCGCCGAATATTAAAGAAATGACTTTTGTCTGGACGGTAGCTGAGTTTTCTGATAATTTCCTCTTCGTCGACAGGAAATATAGAGGCTGAAATTTGATTTAAACATTTGTGATTAATTCTATGAACTTACTCAGCACTGCTACTTATTATCTAACTATTCCTCTGTATGTTTGATATAAAACAAGATGGAGTATAATTAGTGTAGTTCCGAAGAATATTTTTTTTATTTTTATTAAGGTAGTAAAATATGAATGTTTTTAATAGATGCAAAAGTGTATAGATTTCAAAGAGGAATATTTTGAGAAGCAATATAGCGATTTCCCTTTAACTCGTCATATGGATAATACAAACTTGACGCATTGATGTTGCAAATATACAGATAAATCACCTTAATATAGTCTTCAATAGCTATGGCAGCTAAGCTGTTTAGAGCTGCAGATATCGTTGATAATGAAGCACTAAATATTCCGGCAACAAATAATCCAGTCAGCCCCGGTATATTTCCCATAGTTTCAATCACGTAATAAGGCATCAACTAAAATTTGTAAAATAATATTCTCTATAATAGTTTTATTTAGTACAAACTATACCTGATCTGCTGTATTAATTTGCTTGGAAACGACTGGATCGCATTCGGAATATCTGGAATAAATCGCCAAACCCGAAAAAGATGTACATAAACTCAGCGCCGTTAATATGGGCCAGTTTAACCACAACGCCTGTTGAGCTCTTTTCAAATCTTTTATAGTCAAATACCTTTGAACTTGCGTCTGATTGACACCGTAGAGCGATAAGAAAGTGATGCCTCCTCCGATTAGTAACGAGAACCAACTATGTCGAACAGTGGGATCGGGGTTAAAACTAAAAAACGATCAAAGTTTAATTAGGTGAAAATAAGAGAAAAACTGATATTTTTTACTATTTCCAAGTAAAAAATGTATTGTATAGAGTATAGTTTAGAAGAACATAAAGTTGCTTACTTAAGAAGATCTGTTCGATTTCCCATAGCAGCTATTTTCCAAATTTCTATTAAACTTCCCTTGTCTACCCAAGCGTATATTATGACGCTGAATACAGCTGCAAACATAAGTAACGACTGAAAAACGTCTGTTATCAGTACTGCCTTCATTCCTCCTATTGTCGAATAAAACGTACAAACTATTCCTGAAAATGCAAGTCAATAATACCAGAATTATGGTTATATAAATATATAGAATATAGATAACATGTACAGGTTTCACTGTGTAAGCATTAAAATAGAAAAATATTCTTCATGAGACACAAGTTTTTTTAAAACATCCAAAGAGTATAAGCATTTAACAATCAAATACTATTTTAGATTTTTTGAACGAATTGACTATGGTATATTGTTTTATTGATTTAGGGAGTTTATTAGAGTATTATATAGAATTGTGCGATTTTTATCCCGTGCTACTTTTCTGAATTGATATTGTAAAATAATTTTTTTAAAAAATAGACAAACTATTAGCATTAGTAAACGACCGAGAATTCCGTAATTTTAATTTGGGTTTAGAGAACAAATCTCCACTCTGGTACCAACTACACGGCTGATTTCTAATGTTCAAACAACAAAATTAAACAATAAAAAATTTGCCATCCTCCTGTTGGACATTAAAAAAGCCTTTGAAAGTGTCTTCTATTTAAATTAAAACTAATATGCCTGATGGTCTTATAATGCCTTATTAAAATTATATTATTATTAAAAACATAATTCTGTGTTATAATAAACAACCATCCATTTAATACATATAAAAAATAAAAATATTTTAAGGAGACAAGCAAATAGTCTATTAAAAACTAAAATGGCCTGCATATTTAGAAATTTTTAGATCCGTTATGAACGTTTTATAAAAGAATAAGAGGTATACCTGGATGTCTGAAGAGAAACTTATAAAATTTATAAAACCTTCTATAATTAAAATTTGGAAAAAGCAAAAACAAATTAAGTAGTTTTAAAATGATTTTATTTTAGATTTTCTTGTTTTATTTCATAGAGCTGTAACGTCATTTGGTTTAATTTTCTTAAAAACTGTTTGAGAAAAATTAGAATAATTATTAATTAGGATATGTATTTAAAGGGACTAGGGACTAACTTTTTTTAATATAAACAAGCAGGTGTTCAATTTAAAAAATAATGACGTCACAGTTCTGTGAAATAGATTACGAAAAAAATGAACTACTAATTAGGCATTCCAACGACCTGTCAAACTGCTGACAATTAGGCATTCCAAACAAATGAATTAGGCATTCCAACGACCTGTCAAACAATAGGTGCCAGTGGGAAATTTTTGTATATTTAAGGGGGTAGCGACATAGTCTTGCAACTTGGACACTATTTTTATTCGAAGTAGTACTCGCCAAGCCTGCCAATTTATGAAAAAATGTATAAATGGGTTTTTTAAATATTATTTTTATTGTGTTTGACATAAAATATTTAAATGTAATCCATTATTCATGATTTTACGTAAAGTAGATAGAATACACCATATGTCGCCACCCTTAGATATACCAAACCTGCCCACTGGTAATTCATTTGTTTGGAATGCCTAATTGCCCAATTTATTTTAATAATGATAAAAACTATTAATTTGACATTCACATAAGTTAATTTTTTGCCATTTTTTAGCCGATTATACAGTTTTTGTTATGATATTCTGAGATTTGATTGGTTGAAAATGATTGAACTACTGCAATAATAAGAGACTCTTCGCTACACCATGCGACACAAAACTACCCTAACGAAGGGTAGTTAAGAATACAAATTTTCCGTTGCATGCGGTGGCGGCAGGGCTCCAGGTCCGTTTCCAACTGCCGTCTTAATCCATATAGTCAGATGTAATGTCGAAGTTATAATATAAATATATTATTTAAAGAATGTAATTTCAACAATACCCGTATCCCACGCGATCAATCTGATGTCACAGTTGTGGGCAAAAAGTAAACTTAATAACCTAGCAGTAATAGTAATCCGTATCTTATAGATTTTTTTCTACGCCCATGTCAGTAAACGTTAAAAATCGCACTATCAACATTCCTTGTAAATGACATTTAAAAATAACATGCACGTAATGAGATTTCATAACATACACGTGCGTTTTGATAAAAAAAATTTCTTGGTTTAATCAAATTGCAATCAAATTTTTGTCTACGTACGACTTTATTTGGTCTATTTACATAAATTTAGTCATTTAAAAAACAAAGCTTTTAGCATTAGCGAGATACATTTTGGATTAAAAGAGTGATGCCCCTAAATGTCGGCAACATATTATACAATATTTCAAAAAATATGTCACGTTTTCTTAGCATGCTCTGGAAATAAACGTCATGCCATTTATATTGTCAATTTTTGTAACAAAATATGATTGTATCCGAACATTTTCTCAACTTTACCTACAAATATGTTTGTTAGCAGTGACATTATGAGCACTCCACCGGAGATTTTACAAAAAGCTCAAGCTGCCACACATAATTTGTTACCGCTAAAATGTAAAGAAAGGTACGAAATTACCTATCGAAAATTTATAGATTGGCGACACAAGCATAACGTTAAATCCTTTTTTGAGAATGTTTTAAGTGGGCGTAGAAAAAGTATAGTACGTTACACGAGTTGTAATCCCATTACTCACTCGTGAAATAAACTTTTTCACTTCGTGCGTAATGGGTTACTTACAACTCTTGTTACGTAATATACTAATAAACACAATTTTACAAGTTACTATCCAAAAGTACAGTAGATCATTTACTCTAGGATCATATGATTTCCAAAAATGATTTGGTGAAATATTTAATATACGTACCTACTGATAATATAGCGGTAACTTTGGATATACCCGTAAGCGCTTCAAGCACCAACGCAGGTGCGTACAGTACAATACCCATGTACAGGGTCATCTGAAGAGTGTAGGACAGAGAAGCTGCTAACCTTGCGGTCTTTCCAAATCTCAGTTCTAAATACTAAAAGAATTGTTTATTCTATATTATGTCATTATGTTTGAAGTACTTATATTTCCCAAACTTAAGAAAAAAAATTAATTAAATAATACATATCCTTACCTCATACGCACTAGTGGCCTGTAATTTGAAAAATACTGGTAGATAAAGATAAGCAGCCACAGGTGTAAAAAGTCCATACGATAAATTAATAACGATAAACTGCACCCCGTACGTGTAATTCTCGCTGGATACGCCCAGTAAAGTTATTGCGGACATAAAAGATGCCATCAAGGAAAAGGCCACAGGGCCTACTGACATATTTTTATCTGCCAGCAAATATTCCTAAAAAGAAAGTAAATTTTTGTTCGTTTATTTATTGAAAAACCCTCGTATTCTATTCAGCGTTGTGGTGCAAATATTATAACATGTTAAAATGAGGGTGATAGGAAAAATATAACAATTGACAGAAAGAGTCTCATTTACGAGGATGGGATGAAAAGTTTCCGGCCTAACATAGAACGCAACACTTAAGGTTTGTTCTGGTTCTCAAAATGAAAACTGTTTTGAAACTGCGCCGGACCGTATGCGTAAAGGCAAAAAATCCCCGACTGTTTGAAATTGTTGGAAAACCAGAACAGCGTCATAAAGGTGTTTTGTTTATTGTTTATTATAATAATGAAGTTCCTTTTGAAAGCTCAGCTTCAAATAACATTTGCATGTATATGTTTACCATTATCATCACATTTCAATGGAATAAATAAAAACAGAATAATATTAAAAAATTAATAATTCTAAAATTGCTTTAATTTACAAATAAAACAAGAACAAGAGACATTCGTCCACATATAAATAAACAATTTGGGATTGTATACGTTTCGTATAGTCTAAAAAGCCAATACAATATTCATAACACTTCAAAAACGCATGCGCGGTCAAAACAGTCCGAGTCGATCCACACTCCCAAGCATGAACACTTTTTGACTGTTTACAACAATCACGGATTATTTCGGATACGAAACCAGAACACTGGACTGAGAGATCCGAAGTAGTCCCAGAAAAACCAGAACACTTTTTATCTACTGCGCATGAGCCCGACAGTTGTGGATCGTTATTTCTCAAAACCAGAACAGACCTAATAGTGACTGAATATAATAAGAATTTATTTTTCTACATAGACCCCTTGTAGGGTAATATATTTGACCCAACGATGTTCAAGCGATTTAATACCGTCACTGTAGTCTGATTTATCCAACTCGTCAAAATAGGCGTTTGTGGCCCTACTTCTAAATCCGTGGAAAATTTTTTGTCAGCAAGAATTTTTTTTTAGGTTTGGAAACAAATAAAAATCTGACGGGGTTAGGTCTGGCGAATACGGAGGATGGTTTAACAGTTCAAAGCCTAGCTGATGAATTTTAGCCATTAAAAGAAAGAACGGACTTGTGGCAAGGTGCATTGTCCTGATGAAACAGAATTTTCTTTTTTGGCCAAACCAGGGCGTTTTTCTCTTATATTCTGCTTAAGCTGGTCCAGTAAGTCGCTTTAGTACTCGGAATTTATTGTTCTTCCCTTTTCGAGATAATCTATTAGGAGTATCCCTTTAGCATCCCAAAAGACCGTTGCCATGACCTTTCCAACACACGATACTGCCTTTGCCTTCTTTGGAACTGGTTCGTTCTTTGCTGTCCACTGTTTGGACTGTTGTTTAGTTTCAGGGGTATAATGATAAACCCATGTTTCATCAACCGTAATAAATCTAGGCAAAAAGTCCCCTGGATCACGTCTAAACAGTGCCAAATTCTCCTCTGAAATGGTTAGCCGCGTGAGCTTCTGATCTGACGTGAGCAAACACAAAATATAGTGAACTCGCTCTTTTGATATTCACAGAGCCTCAGCTACCTCTTCCAATTTTAATCAGCGATCTTTTAGAATTAGTTTGTGAACGGTTTGCACCATTTCCTCAGAAGTTGCCGTTTTTGGCCTGCCAGAAGCATCATCAGTGCTAGTACGACCACGTTTAAAGTCCGCTACCCAGGTTTTAACTGTGGTAAATGAAGGAGCAGATTCCCCTAGTGTAGCATCTAGTTCAGCTTTTATTTCCGTCGGCGATAATCCTTTGATATAGAAATATTTTATCACCGCTCTTATCTCGTTTTTTTCCATCTTTTTAAAGTGGCGCACTTTATAAGCTTTTAAAATGCCCAGGACACAATTTACTTGACGCACGCACTTTAAACTTCGAGCGTATACTGACGACAATAGACATGGGTAACGCAGCGCTGCGTTGCGTTATTGCGTTAACGCAGTTGTATGCGTTACGAGCGTTGATACACCAGTTGTTACTGTATCAGCGCAACGCAATTTTCGATACTGAGTCGAAAGGATCGCGAGTTGTTGGTGCGCCATGCGCCAGGCACTGATTCCGTTTTCCGTGACGAGTTCAGAATTTTAATTTACGTAATTGATGCAACTCGTAATGCAGATTACCCAAAATCTTTCAAGTAATTATGTTCTTTGCAACACGTCACATCATTTGTAGGATTGTAGGTCGAATTTTATGAATTTTAATCTTGTACACTGTCAATTTTTAGTTCTTTTCAATTTGATTGGCTACTAGTATACAAAATTTATATCCTTTTTATATAAATTGGAATTTTTGTATTTTTTGTAAAATCCGAACACAATGAAATAAAAAAATGAGTGCATTACACTGTTATATTTTCGTTTATTTTTAAACATATAATAAAAAAAATTTAGTTAAATTCCCAATTGCGTTATTGCCTTGAACAAAAGACAGCCCGCGCTGTATAACACCGGTATCATGCGATACACAGAGGTGCATCGACTTCATTCGGCGCAGGCAGTGGTGTGACGCAATAACGCAATTGCGTTAACGCAATGAGTTGGCGCAATAGAGTGCGCCGGAGTTAGTGTATCAACGCAAAGAATTTTAGTGCGTTACCCATGTCTAGACGACAAGCAAGGCTACACAGACACGTTGGAACAGGAAAGCAAATCGGGCCTACTATAGGTTAGGCCGGAAACTTTTCATCCCATCCTCGTAATAAATTGAAATTATTACTTTATAAATATGCAATAAATCATTATTTTGCGAAAAAAATCTTATTTGATAAATTGGACGAGTGATACAAATAAATAGTACACCTGGTGGTTTTAATTTCCACGAAGTACGAAAGAAAGTATAATATACCAGGTGTGCAATTTTATGAGTCATATTATTTAATCTAAGTAGGAATCTAATGTACAATTTGAATTATTTCTCGAAAATGTTATTAGAAAAGAAATAAAAAATGCATTCCAATCACTTTTAATCACACAATACGATACCTATATGTTATAAATACTTATGAGGGAAACGTTGCCTACTATAATTTTGACACAAACCATTTTAAATTATGTAAATAAAGAAGTATTGTGACACTTTAAAATCTGTCAGTTTGGCGCCGTTGTTTTAATGTTTATAATTCTTCACAATTAGTATGAAAATTAGAAGAAAAAAAAATTAATCGTTTGTTCCTTTGAGCTGATTACAAAAATCCGATTTTATTGATTTTCAACTCCTTTCGAATAAAATTTATAAACAATTAGGATTTGTTGCATATTTATTGTAACTCAATCCCCTATATTTTATAACATCGATTCCCAAAATTTTTAAATTTTAATACACATTTCTCAAGTCTAGATTTTGGCGATACTCACTTTTGTCGTTTTCTGTTTGCCGCCTGTAAATCTGTAATATATACCAATTGCAGAAGAAATGGCAAGTACGATAGCAATAACCACATAGTCCCATGATCCAAATTGAGGTTTCATTTTTGTAAAAAATTGCAGCGTCTGCAAAAAATAAAAAAAAAACGTTAGTCTTTCATCTAACTGCAAAAAGTGGCATGTCGTGTTTGTTTGCTATTTGTAGTTAAATACATGGGAGGAGAGTGTGAACAAGATGTACTATGTCCCAGTGGTGGGAGCTGTCGGGTAATCTGTCAAATTTAAAGTAGAGTTGCTTATCGATAAGATTTTTCGTTTTTGCTGGCAAAGAAACAATATTGTAACGATTGTTTATTTTAAACAGTTTATTTATAACTATTTCAAATTTATAATGTATTTAACAATTCACCTTTACTTGACAACACTTATATTAAAACTTAGCTAAAACGGCAAAAGTATTTACTTATATACAAAAACGTAAGTCTAGAAAAACCAGTCCTGGCTAGAATAATATCAATGCGTCCGTGAAATCCTTCCTCCACGCGTTGGGCTGCGTACAAAGAAACTTTCTAGTCGAATCTCGATAGCCAGCGTTAGACGTAACGGCAGCGGTGAAGGTCGACAAAGAACAGGGTCGGTCGAAGGCGGTCGCACAAAATTGGCACTCATTAAGAGATAGTTCCACTAGAACTAAAATTGAATTTTACAATTTCCATTTGCATGGAACTAACAAGGTACAGTTTTAGCTGAAACCTGGACACTAGGCGAATGGCTGCAGACTAGTACTTGGACCTCGGTATCTTGAAAGATTACTTTCTCCATGTTTCTAATGATCCTCCAATTCAGCTGGTTGCTCTCTATCTTTGGCAAAGCTAGTTTCTGTACATTGGACTCTAGTACCTACACCCTCAAACTAAATAATGCTTCCCATACATCATAGGTATGTTCCAACAACGATCAGAAACCAGTCATTGACAACAGGATTCTGCGCAGGAGATTATTAGGACCGCTAAATTATATGCGGCGCAGAATTTCACAGCCGTATGCATAGTCGATCGCCAGCGACTCGCCACAGATTAATTTCGGCGAAAGCCCGAAAAGTTGGCGACTCGCTGGAGATTGTCACCGGCATGTCATTTCACGCAAGTTTTTATGTTCTGTTATAGGGAAAAATTTGATATTCGTTCATTGTTTTTGTGGTTATGTAGGTAGGTACATACCGACCACACACCAGGGGCTCCATTCTCGAGTTCATTGGAAAATTTTCCCATGGGAAAAGATTCCACTACTTATATTCCCATGGTAATAGGTTATGCAATTCTCAAACTTGTCGGAATAGACATTCCTATGGAAATAGTAGTTTCACGTATGTCTGATATTAAGTCCACGAATATTTCGAAACCACCAATAACATTAAAGATATTTTAAAATTTACTGTTGGCATTATCGGTATTTGTTGTGGTTTGTAGGTAACATCTGTTACCTGCCGAGCCTCCGCTCCGGAGCAGGTGCCGTGCAATCGCTAGCATGACCGAGGAACAAGGGACAATATTCGATTGTATAATTAAAACTTGTTGAATTATTAGCTTTTCTTTTTACATGTTGAATAAAGAAAAAGTAGCTTTTGTACGGAAGAGCAACGAAAGTTTCGAGAAACTAAGAAATTCCTTCGTTAACGGAAATAATAAAATTTTCGAAAGGGTTGCTTCATTATTCAAATTACTACAAATTTCTCAATTTGTATTATTTATCAGTCCCTCAGCACCTCCCACAAATTGCTAACTGATTTAATAAAATCAGTTCATACAGTTTCTTAGTGAAAGAAAAGTAAATATATATACCTATAATATACCTACATAAATAAAATAATATCAATCAACTTAAATAATAAGTACAAACAAGTAAAAATCTATAAATACGCCAAAAAAATGTTTTAACTACAATTTCACCAAAAATCCAAGATATCCGAAAATCTTTGGTTATGTGTTAGTCCTTCGTCAAATTTTAGACTTTAATGCGCAAACTCTAGTACAATTCCCATTGGAAAACACAATTTCCAATGCTCGTAAGCAGGGGATTATTTTCCCATACTTCTCATTGGAAAATATTCCACCGCTTGTGTTGAGAATACGAAAACTGAATTCCCATGGGAAAATTTTATTTTCCCATGGGAATAAAACTCGAGAATTGAGTCCCAGTGGGTAGTGGTATTAAAGAAAGTCTGGGAAAGGTAGTGGTGATATATTTAAGACTTCATATTTGATAATAATAATAATAATAATACATTTCATTACCTATAAAAATTTATGTTTAAACATTCTTGGGAAATAATTACCCCGTTATTTCCCTCCTCCGCCCCCCTCCCCGTATATGCGCCCCTGCCACACACCTTCTTTTTCTAAAGTAATTAGTAGTTTTACTTTTTAAAAGTAGTTTGCCTAGTTGACGACACTGTTGACAGTACAAAAAAGTACAGAGTTCTTAGATTTTTCATCTGAGTATTTCAATTCAAAAAAAATCGTAAATATCTATTCAAATAATTTGCATTACTCATAGCAAAGATTTATAGTTTGGGAATGTATAAACAAACTAATTAAGAAGTAATAAATAAAATGTTGATAACGACTTAATAGATTAAATAACTATTTGTATATTAAAAGTTGCCAAGTTACATTGTTCGAATTTAACATGCTTTTGCAATTGAGTGGTAGGAATAAATCGTAACAATTTATATTATTTCAACAGTGTTTCATATTTTATTACAGTTCATTGGTTAGGTTAGGTTAGGTTAGGTTAGGTTAGGTTAGGTCTGGCCCAAATATTCAGTCTCTCATTTTACCAAATCTTAAAAAGAGTTGACAAACACGAACCAAAAAAGAAACAACGATTTTCATAGTAGTTTTCATGGTTATTTTTGTTAGGTTATAAAAGTTGAAAAGTAATCTAATAAATCAAAATAAAATGATAACTAGAAATATTATACCTACTGGTCTTTAGCCATTTAGGTACCTGCTTTTAACGAATATACAAAGTCAGTGATAAATGACACCTTCCTGCAATGTTATCTTAGTAATTTAGTAATAATTGTTCTTTATTATTTAATAAAATCAACACTAATTAATGTTTAGTTATTTATAAGGATTGGTCAACTACCAAATGATTAACTTTTAAAAAAATTCCAGACAAAATTTAAAAAAATTGTATATTGCACGCGACGTTAAGTTGTCGAGTGCAATAAACACTTTTTGCACGAGTTGCATACAATATTTTTTCTACGTTCATGCACAAACCAAAAAATGTTTTATTTAGGCGACACTAAGTGCAAAAGAATAGAAAGCGTAATTTAATAGCAAAATATTTAATAACTAATATAATTAGCATCGATTAACATTGAAAAAGTACTATAACTATGTTAAGAAAAATAATTTAAGCAAAACTTTAGGAACAACTGTGTTATGAACAATAATTAAGCTTAAACGTTGTTTTTGCCACTAATATTAAAAGTAAATGTACAATTTTCAATATTAATATTTTTAAAACGTAACACAATCTCACAGAAAATGAAAATTGACTAAATAGTTGGCGTCGATTTGAATATTTATGTTTGTCATGATCATAAAACGCTGTAGTAAAATGACAGATGAGGGCAATAAAATTTTTATTGCACTAGTGCAATAAAGAACCAGTTTTTTCACTAAATATAGTTCAATAAAGTTTTGTTTTTTGCATGAACGTAGAAAAAATATATTATCTTTATCTAGCGATATTTTTTTAAAATCTTTTTCTTTCAGTAGATTTATTTCATTTAGAACAAAAAATTTCTTGAAAAATATTTGTATTCCATACCAATCTGAGTAATAATATAAAGAATGACTTTACCAAATAAATAATTAAATTTTGTATGGTATGTTTATTGTTATAAATTAATGATTGATCATATGTATTTATTATACCTACATTTTTAATATCATAATCATCAAATTAAATTAAATTTAATAGCTAGAGATATAGGTTAGCATGAGTAAGATATGTAGATATAATAAATAATTTGGTTTAATGGATTTTGCATCTATAAAATTTCAATTGGACTAATATTATTTCTGAATAATTATTGTGGTACCCTCAGATAAACAAATGAAGTGATTAATGAGTTTAATTAATAAATAATATAAACTATTCAAAATAATAGCTATTTATGAAACCAGTTGCTAAATGTCTTATTTTATGTAACTAGTGAATATTTGCGCGACGATCAGAGCGAGGTCCAGTAACCTGAACGAGTTACATAAAAATATTTCCGAATGCCACAAAAAGTGGGTAAATTCTTGTCAAAGAAAGGATAAACTTAATTTAAACAATGGTTAGTGCAATGTACAAGTATAATCGGTAGAAACAATGAAAAAATATATTTATATTTTTGATTCTAACATGAATTTGCTATATCCACCAGGGACTTGAGGCCTCATAAAAAAAGAAATAGGTATTTTAAAATTTTAGCAGATAATAAAAATGTAGTTTCATGTCCCTTTTGAAGTAATACTAGTGTACATGAGCAGAACAGTAAGTAAGTAAGTAAGTAAGTAAGTAAGTAAGTAAGTAAGTAAGTAAGTAAGTAAGTAAGTAAGTAAGTAAGTAAGTAAGTAAGTAAGTAAGTAAGTAAGTAAGTAAGTAAGTAAGTAAGTAAGTAAGTAAGTAAGTAAGTAAGTAAGTAAGTAAGTAAGTAAGTAAGTAAGTAAGTAAGTAAGTAAGTAAGTAAGTAAGTAAGTAAGTAAGTAAGTAAGTAAGTAAGTAAGTAAGTAAGTAAGTAAGTAAGTAAGTAAGTAAGTAAGTAAGTAAGTAAGTAAGTAAGTAAGTAAGTAAGTAAGTAAGTAAGTAAGTAAGTAAGTAAGTAAGTAAGTAAGTAAGTAAGTAAGTAAGTAAGTAAGTAAGTAAGTAAGTAAGTAAGTAAGTAAGTAAGTAAGTAAGTAAGTAAGTAAGTAAGTAAGTAAAGTAAGTAAGTAAAGTAAGTAAGTAAAGTAAGTAAGTAAGTAAGTAAGTAAGTACGTAAGTAAGTAAGTAAGTACGTAAGTAAGTAAGTACGTAAGTAAGTAAGTAAGTAAGTAAGTAAGTAAGTAAGTAAGTAAGTAAGTAAGTAAGTAAGTAAGTAAGTAAGTAAGTAAGTAAGTAAGTAAGTAAGTAAGTAAGTAAGTAAGTAAGTAAGTAAGTAAGTAAGTAAGTAAGTAAGTAAGTAAGTAAGTAAGTAAGTAAGTAAGTAAGTAAGTAAGTAAGTAAGTAAGTAAGTAAGTAAGTAAGTAAGTAAGTAAGTAAGTAAGTAAGTAAGTAAGTAAGTAAGTAAGTAAGTAAGTAAGTACGTAAATAAGTAAGTAAGTAAGTAAGTAAGTAAGTAAGTAAGTAAGTAAGTAAGTAAGTAAGTAAGTAAGTAAGTAAGTAAGTAAGTAAGTAAGTAAGTAAGTAAGTAAGTAAGTAAGTAAGTAAGTAAGTAAGTAAGTAAGTAAGTAAGTAAGTAAGTAAGTAAGTAAGTAAGTAAGTAAGTAAGTAAGTAAGTAAGTAAGTAAGTAAGTAAGTAAGTAAAAGTAAGTAAGTAAATAAATAAATAATTATAAATAAAATAAATAATAAATGAATAAATAAATAAATAAATAAATAAATAAATAAATAAATAAATAAATAAATAAATAAATAAATAAATAAATAAATAAATAAATAAATAAATAAATAAATAAATAAATAAATAAATAAATAAATAAATAAATAAATAAATAAATAAATAAATAAATAAATAAATAAATAAATAAATAAATAAATAAATAAATAAATAAATAAATAAATAAATAAATAAATAAATAAATAAATAAATAAATAAATAAATAAATAAATAAATAAATAAATAAATAAATAAATAAATAAATAAATAAATAAATAAATAAATAAATAAATAAATAAATAAATAAATAAATAAATAAATAAATAAATAAATAAATAAATAAATAAATAAATAAATAAATAAATAAATAAATAAATAAATAAATAAATAAATAAATAAATAAATAAATAAATAAATAAATAAATAAATAAATAAATAAATAAATAAATAAATAAAAGTTACCTATTTTTTTCTATAAAGAAGTGAGCGAAACATTTTTTAGGATTGGCATAAAATTAGCCTAAAATTATGGCGTAATCAAAATTTGAAAAATCCAAAGGTGTTCTGCTAACTTTATATCAAGCTAGCAGAACACCTAATTTTTCCTATAAAGGAGCGGAAATTTTTTTTTGGTACAAAATTAGCCTAAAATGAACCTAAAATTATGACGTATCCATTTTTGAGGTAATTTCACTTTTTTACAGAAAACCTCTATAAAGTCTTATTGTCAAACTAGTAGAACACCTAATTTTTTCAATAAAGGCAAGAGAAATTGTTTTATGTTGGTATAGAATTAGCCTAAAATGAGCCTAAAATTATGTCGTGTCTATTTTTTAGTTTCCTCAATTTTATTAACCGAAAACAATAAAGTCGTATATTCAAGCTAGCAGGGCACCTAATTTTTTCGATAAAGGCCAGAGTGAATTTTTTTATGTTGGTATAAAGTTAGCCTAAAATAAACCTAAAATAATGCCGTTATCATTTTTTACATTGCTGAATTTTTTAATGGAAAACGCAATAAATGTTTGTTGTTAAGCCAGCAGACTACCTAATTTTTCCTATAAAGAAAAGAGCGCAATTTTTTTATGTTGGTATAAAATTAGCCTAAAATTATGGCATACTCAGAATGTGAAAAATCCAAAGCAAAGGTGCTCTGCTAGCTTGATACGAATGATAATGATACGTATACGACTTGACCGATAAAACGTTTTACACGTTGCCAGACTTCACAGTTTTCTTAATAAAATCGTAAAAGATGAAAAACATTCTGTCAAAATTTCGATATTAAAAGTCTAAATATATCTTACAATTTCAGTTAACCAAAAAGTACCTTTTAAGATTAAAAATACTGGTGAAATATGTGGTGTAGGTATCCAGTCGAAGGGTCAATTCATTTTAATTTTAAATTAGTTGGGTAAAGACTTGCCCACAATATTATACCGTTATTTAAATATTTGAATAGCCCATACCTAATCAATCCACGAGGTAGAATAACTGTATACCTATATATTCTACTAGATTTAAAAACGAATTGGTTTAAATGAATTTTTGAAATTTGTTAGGTATAAACAATAAACGCTGATAAAATGTTGCAAAAGTATGTATAGGCCAGACACCGTGTCACGAAAAGTTTCAGCGTTTTAAATTTGACAGAATAAACCATATTCATATTAGAAGATATATTTTTATTTAAAAAAAATTAGATTAGTTTCATTATATGATAAGCTTTAAAAGAGTGATTCACAAACGTTTATAAGGTAAGTAGGCCTTGGAAAAATTCACGTATGTCGGAGCGTACAATTTTTCTTCGTTTTAAGTGACAGTTTGGACTTAATTCAGAGATGTTCGTATCCCATCCCATACAGCACACATTATTTCAGAAATGTTTCAGAAATATTTCAAACGTTTCAAACAACATTTCAAGCACAAGTTTCTGAAATATTTCTTAAATATTTTAGTTAAATATTTCACTGAAAATGTTTCTGAAACATGGTATACATGTTACACAAAAGGTTACTAAACAGGTTACAGGTTATGTTGTAAAAGGCCAACAATTAATGAAGAATTTCTGATTTGTAAGAAGAAGATGGAATATGTAGCTATTTTATTTCATCATGTCCCTGTCCAGCCACCAGCTAGAAAGAAGCCTATTATATTCTAAATAATTATAGATTTGAGTTGTTGGTTTTTGATATTCATGCGTTGTGAACTTATTATATGGGAAGCAGAATAAGTCTTTAGAAATTAAGGTGAGAACTACATAAATAATGCATGCTTAGGTAAATCTTTATGTTTTGTATTGTTTTATTATAGTTAATTTAAAACAATATTAATAAAACTATTGTTAATCAAATAATTTGTATAAATCCTTCTTAATTACCTATATTTTGTTTCAGATTAGTGCATTTAAAGAAATTGGTGTAAATGAAGCAATTTGCTAGCTTTGGGGCTGTGCCAGTAAAAATAACATCCAAGTTATTCAACGTTTGCAGAATAAAGTATTAAGGAACATCATCAATGCCCCCCTGGTACTGCCACAATACTGATCTTCATAGGGCCTTTCAAGTGGAGAGTGTTGAAAATATAATACAAAAATTTGCCAGTAGTCACCAACAACGACTGCTCCAACATGGAAACCTTGAGATTATCCAGCTCCACAATAATGCCAATCTAATAAGAAGACTCCAGAGAACCAGGCCTTTTGAGTTAGTTCAGTAAGGTTAGATTAAAACAGAATATAATGCAGTTAAGTGTTATACGTTAACGGTAGTGTAACTAAATAATTAGACTCTAAAGTACACTATAATATAGTGAGTAGAATTTTAGTTTATGAAGTTTTTCATCCCTAGATAAGTTAGGTAAAATTGCTAATTGATCTTAATGATTAGATTATAATAATCGTAAATGTTTCTTTACTTGGAGCATTTATTAAAAAAAAACCTAGTTGTTTCAAATTAGTGCATTTAAAGGAATTGGTGGAAATGAAACAATTTGCTTCTATATTTTATGAAATATTCTTTGAAACATAATTATTTATTTGTTTGTTTAAGAATAAATGTTTGAGTTTTGTGTATTTTAAATAAATATGTACATTTTTAAATGTCTTTTATTAGTCTAATATATTAGAAAAAAGAACTAGACTACATTTCTGAAATATTACTATTTAATATTTCTCATTTTCATTTCAGAAATATTACTATGAAATATTATATTTAATGGACATTTTTACGTTTCGGGCATATTTCAGAAATGTTTTTGGTATGTTTCGTAATATTTATACAACATTGCAAATGTTTCAATGTAACATTGTTGAAATATTTCCGAAATGTGTTTGTGCTGTATGGGATATGACTCATATCTTTATCGGTCATGACCTACTTTAGCAGTTTTTGTCAATCAATCACTCTTTAGTTTATTTATTATTTTTATTAATGAGATAACCCTTGTTACAAACATTACAACTTCAGTGTAATTTACCATATAAATATTGTAAAATATAAATATTATAAAAACAAACATACCTACCTATAATTAGATAATAATGTAAACGCTATTTTGTAGAAAACATTCACTAATATCTTTCATTTGGGTATTTATCAATCAATAATTAATAAATATAAATTAATACAAAAGGTGTAGGTAATTTTATAAATACTCATATTACAAAGGTAAAACTTATTGTTAGATATCACCATGGAAACGGCATATGAACGCTGATTATTAAATTCAAATTGTATTTTACATTTTGAACAAATGCAAAAAAGTAGGTAACTACTTAGTAATCTTAGTAATTTCTTATTGTAAAATAAGCATTGTTATTGCAGATTAAATATTATTAATTAAGATAAAAACATTGATTCCATTCCCAATTAGAAAATCAAAGACACTACCACCAGACCACAATAACCATCAAACGCGCAATTTTTAAGCAATAAACAATTATAAACATGACAACACTGTTGCGATATTACCCATTGAGGTTAGAAACTCGCGGTATTGATCTATATTTTCTAAATATAACATTTATTGTTTACCCACCTGTAGGAAAATATTCGTGTAAGTAGAAAATCCTGGTTATTATATAATATAAAATACAGGTTCAACTAAACACAATCATGACAACTTATTAGATCAACTTTACTAACAATGTTTTTTTAACTGACACAATATTAATACCGTTAACTAGGCTGCTCCAACGAGAATGCGTGAAAAAACGTAATGTTCGAGACACGTGATGATCGTGCCATGTGCGCTTTGCAAGATTGCAGGACTGAACTAGCCTCAAATTTAAATAATGCAGAAGTACCAAACTTTGAATGTTATAATTAATATATATTACTTGAAGCAGTTCGATCTCAACAAAAATATAGATTTAAATAGTAGTGGAAAAGTTTTAAATTTGTTGTTTCTTGTTTATTTTTGTCAATAATAAATATTAGGTTTTTTTTGTTGAGTTGATACTGGGGTCTATTCTGTAAAAATTCCTTTATATTTAACGGCCTTTAAAAATATTTTCTTCTTTAATTCGGTCACTATTTAAACGGATCTTTAAAATACATTAGAGGACTATCTTAAAGAAATCTGTTTAAATAATGATAGAAGTAAATTAACGAATACGAACATATTTTTATAGGCCGCCAATATTTTTAAAGGCCGTTAAATATAAAGGAAATGTTACAGAATAGACCCCAATGGGGTCTATTCTGTAACAATTCCTTTATATTTTAACGGCCGTTAAAATATTGGCGGCCTTTAAAAATATTTCTGTCATTATTTAAACGGATTTCTTTATAATAGTTCTCTAATATGTATAGGTATTTTAAAGGAATCCGTTTAAATAATGACAGAAGTAGGTAAGTTAGTGAATACGAAAATATTTTTAAAGGCCGGCCAATATTTTAACGGCCGTTACAATATAAAGGAATTGTTACAGAATAGACCCCACTTACCTCCTAGTTGCCAATGGTATTTCTGTTATGTTTAATAATTAAAAAAAATTGATCTTTTTTCCGAGTTAAAAAATGCGTACTTTTTTCTTACATTTAAAATTGTCCTTAAAATGAGAGAAACAAACAGGGAGACTGGAAATCGGAAAAAGAAGGCAATCGCAAAAATATTTCGCCTGTAACCGGCGCGGCGATTTTTTTTTTTTTTAACAATATACATTCTAAATTTTTCCCGGAATTTAAGAACCCTAAATATATTATATGTGCTGCAAAAAATAATCCGAAGTCCAAAGTGAGGTAGGTACAGTTGATTTAGCACAATAAAATCTGTTTTTTTTCCCAATTCGGGTTTAACAACGACCTCCATAACAAATGTAAATGAGCTGTGAGGTATGGTATCTAACCATCGAATTGAGCGAAACGAGATCAGTCAGAAAGCAACCTTATTTTGAGCTTAAACCCAGGCAGCAGACTGACGTCATTATGACATCCTATTTTTGTCACACCCGACGTCATTAATCCTCTGAAAACTAACGTGATAATGACGCTAAAATGACGTGAATATGTCACAGCCCAAATGACGTCATATTTAAACGTCCTTTTCACGTCTAAATATGACGTCTTTATGACGTTTCTAGTAGGCTTTATAGCGTCCTTGTGACATTTTCATAACGTTGTTTTAATGCCTCCTTTGTCGTTTTTTGAACGCCACCATGACATATTTGATTTGGTTGCTTCTTTGTAACTTTTCTATAGGAATTGTGGATCACTTAATAAAGCAAAACTAGAAAATGAAATAATTATAATTAAAAAGAAAAACTGTTTAAATACATGAAATATAAAATAAAGACAATGTTATTGGCAAAAAAAACATTAATTTATATAAATCCAACTGCTCCAAATGTGGCCAACTTGGACGTTATTATTTTGGCTTTGCCACAATTATGAAGACTACGGACACAGTGAATTTCTAATGATATTTGTATAAGTGCCGCCATTTTATGCTATTTCACGAACCTGGAAATATTTTAGGAAACAACCTATAAATGTAATAGATACAAAATCATTAAAGAACAGGGAAAATATAGATATAAAAATACTAAAAGGCACATACCTTATGCTGGGTTGATATTGATATAACTTTTTTCACTGACCTCCTCTTAACTTTTAACGACAATCCTAAATGCACACGGGCCACGATTCATGATGCACCAGTGTTGCCAATGTCAAATGTAAAAATTATCCTCCGAGCACCCTGAAATTACCCACAATTACCCCCCCCCCCCCTTGAGAAAAGGGCGGCAATATTGAATAATTTGTTTATTTATGAATATAAGGAAGCAATAATGAACAAAATAAACAATATAATTTATTTTTCACTAACTAACAAATAATAAACATAAAAGAATTTAAAAAAAAGCTTAACTAAACATTATACTTATAAATTAGGTAAATATAAGTACATATAAAAACGTTTTTTTTTTTTTTGTAAAATTAAAAACATCTTAATCCGAGTCCTAATCTTTTTTTCGCCATATTTAGCATATTCTTATTTGGGTTAAATGTCCCCCACGAGAATTTATATAATCTTTTGTTGTTAAAATTGCCCTCAAAGTATTAGTACTTAATACTTATTTCTTTTGTCCGTTTTAATATTAAACACATTGCTAAATATTCTTTCCACACTATCATTAGAAAAAGAATCAAAAGTAAAGATATTAATATTTTTAAATTAGGAAATAAAGTTACATTTGCCGCATTTCTTAAACTAAAGACTTGTCCCCAGTACGTCTCGGCGTTATTTGTATCTAGATTTAACATTATAAAATTTAATAGCGCGTGCTGACGCCATTCATTATCTAAACTCTGTTTATTTATATGGTTTTCTAAATCAGGAAATCAGACAAAAATATTCTGAATAGATAACAAATTGAAAATTTCATCTTCAAATGTAAAACGTTTCTTAATATTGTTTACTAACTTTGTTCATTTTTATAAAATTATGAGAATTAGTATGATCCAATAAAAAAATATCCGCATTTCTAATAATAGAAATATTTATAAAATTTGAACATAGGGTTTTTAACAAATTTTCTATTTCGGGTTTCAATTTATATAATAAAGGCCTTTCTGATTGAAATAATTTATTAAACCCCATCATAATGTCTAAGATATAGCTCATAAATTCTAAATAGATTTGTGTAAATTTGTTGTCCATTGTCAATACCATTTGTTCAGTAGTGATTGATGGGTCCTCAAATAACAATTCTTGTAAATATAATTTTAAATGTTCATACTGCTCTAAAATTATTTCAACACATTCTTTTAAAGACAGCCAACGTGTTGTTGCCGGAGAAAGAATTTTATGAATTTCAACTTTAAAAAATAATAGGAAATCTTCAAATTTCTTTACTCTTATTAAATCCTCCACAGCTCTAGGCACCTTTAAACAGGCTCTTGAGGTTGCTAAATGCGACATGTGACAAGAACACTTCACATTTACTATGCAAGGGAGTTTTTCTTTTAGTAAAGAAAAAACAGGAAGGTGTTTACCTACCATGACATTTGTCATGTCTGATGAAAAACCTACAAAATTTGATAAAATTGGATAAAACTATATCAAACAAATTTTGTGGTAACAACATTTTTCTCATTATCGTAGAATATTACAGACAAGTATTAGAAATTAAAAATTTAAAAAAACCGTCTTCAAAAACGTGCAGATGCCATCACCACATCTTAACCAAATTTATATGGGACTACCCCTGAGGTACCCCCTTACTAACAAAAAAAGAATCATATAAATAGGACAAGGTGGTAAAGCATTATCGCTAAACATACATAAAAAATGAAGAGTTTGAGGATTTTCTCATGGACCCAATTATTAGATTTTGACTAAATTTATATGGGACCACCCCTGAAGTACCCCCTTTCTAACAAAAAAAGAATCATTGAAATCGGACACCGTGTTAAAGAATAATCGCTGAACATACATAAAAAAAAATATCGCGACGAATTGATAACCTCCTCCCTTTTTGAAGTCGGTTAAAAACGCACACTGCTTCTTGACAGCTAGAGGTATCGGTCGTTTCATCCATAATTATTTAAAAAAATGCAGTAGGTTGTTGTAATTCCTGATCAAGTTCCTTTATAAATTCTTTTCCCAAACTCTCTGTCATAATTGAAGTAGCTTTTGACCGTTTTAAATTAATTCCCTTGGCAATTTGGGAAAATATTTTTAGTTAATGGTGACAATTAAGTTGCCCATCAGTATAAATGGAAGGTTATTTGTAGCCAAAAGACAACACAGTTGTATCTCAGCATTTTTTATGTTATTTCCTAATTCAGTACTTTTTAGACAATCTGAAAATTTTGAATTACTTGCAATTTGCTTGTAGTTAAATTTATGATTTTCAGAGGCAGAATGTCTTAGAATTACAGACTTATATGCTCTAGCATTTCATGATTACACACTGTACAACAAGCTAAGTTGTTGTTGGTTTTAGCAGATTTATTTTTAGATTTTGTGAGCCATCCTTTAAATTTTTCATCACAGCCACTTCCCAGACAGCACACCAAATCCTTTGGATATCTACTAGACATACCAATATCCACTGAATGTCCAGTCCATGGTGGATATCTATTTTATATCCATGAGATGTAATTTATAGACATGCAAATGTCCATAAATAATAGTAAATATATAGCAAATTATTAAAAAATTACGCCATTATGGCTAACAGTACCGTTTAGATATATATTTAAAATTATTTTTTTTAAGGTGTATTCAATATCCCATGGACATCCACTAAATATATCAAAGTCAAGGCGCGAACGCAAATCATGGTGGATATCCACTAGATGTCATTTTTGATTTTGCCCACTAAGAAGAAAGTCATTCTTGGACCAGTTTCGTCCTTATTAGGACTAGAATTATTTCCTTTTTTAAGAATAGCCCGCCTGGCTTTTACTCCACCTAGTCTCTGAACTAGGTACTACAGCGACCTTTGATTTTGCTTACTAAGTATAGATGGCGATACCACTTTCGCTCGTTGAATATCTACTCATGCTCTCAACCCGCCGTAATTGAGTTCGACCGAAATTGGTATTGCAATCAGACTCCATTTGAGACTGGAGTCGAGAATTTATATTTATTGCAGAAGAGTCTTAATAAGGACGAAACCGGTCCAAGAGTTTGGAATTATTTCCTTTTTTATCTATAGGATATAATCCATTGGTTACTTATGAACCTCCACTAAAGATACCCATAAAATATTTTGCTGAATATCCATAGAATATCTTCTATATCCTGGATATAGACGGACATTTGGATATCCATATTAGGTCCACTGGATATCTATAAAATATCTTGTGGATATATTTTTTTCTTTTTAGAGAAATTCAAGTAGAGGAGGAGAAATTTTTGCTTGAGTACCTTTCTTTTTTAGATAAATTTAAGTAGAGGAAGAGGAGAAATTTTTGCTTGAAGACCTTTTGTTATTTGATTTTTTATAAAATTGTCGCGGGGCCCGATCTGGAGAATTGTCCTGGGGCCCGGTCTGGCTCTCCTAGGCCCTGTATACGGGGTGGGCCACCGGTAACACCTCAGTCTGTGGAGCCAACACTATTTTTTTTAAATCTGTTTTCTCAGCAAGATGTATACCAGAAAAGAATAATTTCAATTATACAGGGTTCTCCAAGAAAGTGGTACATATCAAAGTTACGTTTTTCTAAATGGGATATCCTGTATATTATTTTATATATGAATTGCACTCTTTTTTCCCGTTATAACAATACCAAATAGTATGAGATTATACGGGGATTTCACACCATTTAAAAGTACCTCATTCCTTATAACTAATTTTGTGAGATTTTTAAATTAAAATTACGAAAAAAATAATTCACAAAATAGTTCAATTTCAACTGGCCACTGGTTAACAGGAAATAGACTGTTAATTAGTGGTTAGAATTTAATTTATTATCGAATAAAAAAGTTTTTGACAATTTCAAATAGGACTAACATTCAGTTAAAAATAAATACAAATAGCAACCAATTCTAGACTCACGTCATTATAATACCTACCTTATTCTAAGTTTATTATATTTCTAAGTTGACTTTTAAACCTCAATACTGATACTTCGTTATTACTAATGTCATAAGTGTTGCAATATTTATTTTTTAAAGCCTAGTCAGTTTTTTAATAAAACCTTTAGTCGTGAATAAAAGAAGTATTTCGAGTGTAACTTAAAAAAAGCTTAGAAATGTGAGTTGGACATTTGAAAACCACCTTAAGATCTCCAACTCAAATTTGATGGCTACTTAGATAAATTTGTCTAATTAAATAAAATCTGTCAAAATAATACTTAATAAACTTAGGATAAAATAGGTATTCTGTGAAGTTTTCGATTGCTATTTTTTAATTTAATCTAAAATTCGCATTAGAGATATTGTCAAAAACTTATTATTTAGTCGATAATAAATAAATTAACAGTCTTATTTCCTATTAACCAGTGACCCGTTAAAATTATAGAGTATTTTGTGATTTATCTTTTTTGTTTTTTTTTTTTCATTTAAATTTAAAAATCTCAAAATTATTAACTTTAAGTATAGGGAATGCTTGACTTAAATAAAACTTTAAGGAACTTTTAAATTGTTATAAAATACAGGGTGATAAATTAAAATAAACTAAGAAAATGATTTATTTGAGTTTTGACTCGGCCTATACACATTTGTTTCTAATTGAAAAAAGCTGTGTATCGGCATACATTTTGACTAATATTGAAAGCTTTTTACCGCAAAAAAAATTAGTTTTAAATTGTTTCATTTGCACTATACATACAGATTGAAATTCATACGATTTTCATGTAAAACTGATTATAGCGTGTGAAATACCCTGCATAATCTCATACTATTTGGTATTGTTATAATGGGAAAAAAGAGGACAATTCAAATATAAAACGAAATACAGTGTGTTCCATTTAAAAAACCCTAACTTTAAAGTGTATCACTTTCTTGGAAAACCCTGTATAATTGAAATTATTCTTTTCTGATATACATCTTGCTGTGAAAACAGATTTTAAAAAAGTCATATAGTTTTGGCTCTACAGACCCAGGCGTTACCGGTGGCCCACCATGTATGTATATTATACTTTCCTAAACTTTAGATAAATACTAATTGAATTTGTATTCCAGTCTAAAAGCTATGTGAATCAGTTCCTTAAACCCTTACTCATTTTACACCAATAGACAGACATGTCCAATGGCTTGGTACTATTAATATCGATATAAGTGTGGTACATTTCAGGTTGGCCGACTTTTTTCTCTAATAGGCGTGATTAACACTTTTTTAACTCATAAAAATAAACACATAATTTTTTCCTATTAGTAGTATGAAAATCGACGAAAGGCAAAATAAAATGGAGTAAAACTGCTGATGAGAATTTGTTTTGTCTTATAGATTGTATTTTATCTTGTGGCGGAACTGTAGACATTGGGTCAATTCACTTCAATTCAATTTAATTCTTTATTAATCTATTGAAATAATTATAATGTTATTGGACACGTCATAATTATAAATATAAAGATGCGTATGTAATAGTATGTATACAATAGATAAAAGTAATTAAATAATACACACAAACATAGAAGAGACAAACGCAAAAATCAAGGTGAAAAATATACATTTATATAAATTTATTATCCAGAACAGTTTGGTGGTGAAGCATGTGGTACAAATTTATATTGAAGATATTCTTGTACTGAGTATGGACATATTTCTAAAAGCTGTTGTTTTTATGGTAAATTAAATGTTTTTAATTTTGTTGCATTTTTATGCTCTGTGGCAGTCTATTGAATAATTTTATTCCAAGTATTGTTGGTGATTTAGCACAAATATTTAGATGTGCAAACAGTGGAACAAGTTCTTCTTTGTTCCTGGTGCTACCAACCAAACATCTTATAATTCTCTTCTGAGATATAAATACTTCATTAGAATGGATGATCCGCCCCAGACACAAATATCATAAACCAACCTCGAATGTATATTTGCAAAGTAAATTTGACAAAGATGGTGAGGCATTGCGAAAATTGCAAGAAGGCGCAAGACCACAGCAAACTTTAAAAAATTGTGTTCAACAAAGTTCGCATAAAACCAACCAAATGCAGTTTAACGAAGATTTATGGAAAGCAATGATTTCAACAGATATGCCCTTAAATAAATTAAATAATGTAAATTTAAAATCATTTTTGCAAAATTATTGCAAGTTCAATGTACCAGATGAATCTACACTAAGAAAAAAGCATGTCTATTGTATATATAAAGACACAAATGATGTGTATAAAAAATATTATATCTGATAACAACTTTTATATTGTAATTGATTAAACCACCGATTCTCGTGGAAGATGTATTCCAAATTTATTAATTGGAGTTCTACAGATAACCAGGGAAAGCACACTTCATATCATCCAAGGCACCTTGAAAAAACAAACAATTTAACTGTGACTAGCTTTTGTACAGGATTCACTAACTTTTTTTTACCAGGTCTTGTCCCTTCTAGTAAATTTATACTTTTATCGTCGGACGCTGCCCCTTATATGATTAAAGTGGCACAACCCAGACAACACACCAAATCCCAGAGATATCCACAGAATATATTTTGTGGATATCCAATATATCCACAGGATATCAGAAATATTCCGTGGAACTAATATAGATATCCAAATGTCCGTCTATATCCAGAATATAGAAGATATCCTATGGATATTCAGCAAAATATCTAATGAGTATCTCCAGACAATACAAGAAATCCCAGATATATCCATAGAATATATTTTGTGGATATCCAACCAAATGTCCGTCTATATCCCAGGATATAGAAATTCAGATAAATATTTTATAATTATTTTTAGTAGAGGTTCATAAGTAATCAATGGTTATTGAATAACGTCGAAAGAAAATAGAGGTAAAAAATATTCCAAACAATCTGCCTTTGATTTTGCCTACTAAGGAGAAAATCATCCTTATTAGGAATCTTCAGCAATAAATGGAACATCTCGACTTCAGTCTCTAATGAAGTCTGTTTGTGAAACAATGTCGATCAAACTCAATTACGGCGGGTTAAGCATGAGTAGATACGAAAGTGGTATCGCCATCTATACTTAGGAAGCAAAATCAAAAATTACATCTAGTAGATATCCACGATGGTTTGCGTCCGCGCTTAGACTTTGATATATTTATATTTATAGTGGATGTCCATGGGATATTGAATACACCTTAAAAAAAATTAATTTTAAATATCTCAACGGTACTATTAGCCACAATGGCGAGTACAATGGCGTAATTTTTTAATAATTTGCTATATAATTACAATTATTTATGGACATTTGCATGTCTATAAATTACATTTCATGGATATAAAATAGATATCCACCATGGACTGGACATTCAGTGGATATTGGGATGTTCAGTAGATATCCAAAGGATTTGGTGTGCTGTCTGGGAATATTTAAAAAAAATTATGAGCACCTTATTTATGTAACGTGTTTGGCTCACGGTATTAATAGGGTTGCAGAATGTATTAGATATCAGTTTCCAATCGTAAATAATTTGATGAGTACCATTAAAAAAGTTTTTCTTAAATCTCCATTAAGAATCCAATTTTATAAAGAAAATCTTCCAGATATTCCGCTACCGCCAAAACCAATGATAACCCGGTGGGGCACATGGCTTGATGCAGCTTTATTTTATGCGGAACATTACGAATCAATAAAAAAAGTAATTCTTGATTTAACATACCCAGACAACACACCAAGTCCCAGAGATATCCACAGAATATATTTTGTGGATATCCAATATATCCACAGGATATCAGAAATATTCCGTGGAACTAATATGGATATCCAAATGTCCGTCTATATCCAGAATATAGAAGATATCCTATGGATATTCAGCAAAATATCTAATGAGTATCTCCAGACAATACAAGAAATCCCAGATATATCCATAGAATATATTTTGTGGATATCCAACCAAATGTCCGTCTATATCCCAGGATATAGAAATTCAGATAAATATTTTATAATTATTTTTAGTAGAGGTTCATAAGTAACCAATGGTTATTGAATAACGTCGAAAGAAAATAGAGGTAAAAAATATTCCCAACAATCTGCCTTTGATTTTGCCTACTAATGAGAAAATCATCCTTATTAGGAATCTTCAGCAATAAATGGAACTTCTCGACTTCAGTCTCTAATGAAGTCTGTTTTTGAAACAATGTCGATCAAACTCAATTACGGCGGGTTAAGCATGAGTAGAAACGAAAGTGGTATCGCCATCTATACTTAGGAAGCAAAATCAAAAATTACATCTAGTAGATATCCACGATGGTTTGCGTCCGCGCTTAGACTTTGATATATTTATATTTATAGTGGATGTCCATGGGATATTGAATACACCTTAAAAAAAATTAATTTTAAATATCTCAACGGTACTATTAGCCACAATGGCGAGTACAATGGCGTAATTTTTTAATAATTTGCTATATAATTACAATTATTTATGGACATTTGCATGTCTATAAATTACATTTCATGGATATAAAATAGATATCCACCATGGACTGGACATTCAGTGGATATTGGGATGTTCAGTAGATATCCAAAGGATTTGGTGTGCTGTCTGGGTATTCTTCTTCAGATGCACTTTCTAAGTCTAAAGAATTATTTAAAATAAACAACTACCACATCAACTTGCTTACATAAAATCAAATTATTCCTTTGTGTCAAAAGTCCTTGTACAATTACAAAATACATCTGTAACTTTAGTTGAAGCTGTTGAATTAATAGATAATGCGGAAAAAGCATTTAAAAAAGTTGAAGGAAAAATTATTTTAAATAAATATTACACTGTGTTAGAAAAAAATGGGTTTCAAATTTAAAAAAGTTTCGAAACTACTGTCGGGAGACTTTAAGTCAAGCACGAGAATCAATTTAAATATTTTACCCCATTTAAATTATGCCCCTATTACATCTACAGACTTAGAACGAAGCTTTTCGATGTATAAACATATGTATACAGTGAAATAACGAAACTTTCTTGTCGAAAATTTCAGTCCAGTTGTCAATGCTTTTAACAATTTCAATAAATAGCATATGTATTTGTTAATATATGTTATGTATGCTAGTGTTTATATGTATAAGTGTTATGAAATTTTAGGTGCCTATTCAAGATAATGGTAAATAAAGTATGTACTTAAAAACTAACTATTGTTTAATTTTTCGCAAATCAATTGCATTAAAATGCGCATTTTTTTTTTATATTTCATGGTGCATTTTTTCTGGTCCTTGGTAATGACTTATACGCCTAGTAGCGATTACTTATTTGAATTGTATTTAGACATAATTTAGTGATTTTAATTGGAGCATCTTTAAACACGGAAGCTTTTTTTTTCTATTAACGGTGTCCTTTTATAGTTGACTTATTGTTTAATACAACTATACCTAATAAATAAACTTGCTTTCTATATCCTGTAAAAATTTCATAATAATGGTAAATTAAATATTATCTCAGATTTAATATCTAGGCCTCTAGATGAACCATATCAAGACGAACTTATATAAAGATAATATTTTATATTCACAATGACGGATTACAGTTTACAATAAGTAAATATCATTAAAATATCTAGAGTCAAACTATTGTATAATCAAAATAATTAAATACATTTTCCAAGTACCTGTCATAAAAATTCCCAGACAATGAAGGATAGACACGTGAACTCTTTGGCAGGTTTCGAGTTTTCATGGCAAAAGATGACATGGAGTATTGACTAGAAAGGGACTGATGTAGATTCAGAAGAAATTTTGGTTCTTGTTTTATTTAATTTAAACATATTTGATTAAAAGCAGTTCTCCGGGCCAGCTTTTTTATGTCAACAATAATGTAAAATTTTTCTCTTTATTCTAGCTCAACTGTGGATGCAAGGGAACCTTACGACCTCAATAAGTGCCGTTACAACAAATATTAGTTTTTATTAGCGGTGGCTGTATGTCTGCGATCTGGATTTCTTGGTTTTTCTGGCGACGCAGAACACCGAAGACAGAACACTTTCGACTTGGTCAAACAGACCAATTAGCGGTTCATGCACTCTTCAGATTCAAAAAAGTCCGTTTCAAACGTGCAAAAGTGCGCCGGCGCGAGTGATTTCCGAAATATTGGCAACAGATAAAAAATAAAATCTTTTGATCAAAATTATTAAGCATCACTAACATGATAAATATGAACATAAAATAATAATTCAAGAAAATACGTTGCAATACCTAACAAATACTTTCTCCAAACATTTTGTTTATCCTCTTTTTCACATTTTTATTCAAGATTACGGAGTATAATTGAATTTTTGACACATACTTTTTCTATCCTTTCTTAGTATTTTTTTAATAATTTACAAAACTGATATCAACGTTTTTATTAAAAAAATATATACAAATGAAATAATACAATAAAATAATAATAATAATAAATCATAACGAATTAATTCAGATACTGTTGCTTAGTATAGGTCCATTCACAGTCCAATTCAGACTATATTTTAGTTCAAGAACTGCTCCACATCTGTAGGAGTTTTCTAAACAACATTCTTCTCAATATTCCCATATTTCCAAAGCTAAATATCTATTTAATCCAGCGTTATGTTATAAATCCGTCTACTGCTCTATTTCAGTGACCCCAAACACTCCTTGCAGAAGCCTAGCTGAAAGATTGACGGGATAATGTTCCTTATCGGCGGTATAAACGTAGGGCAACCTCATTATCCAATAGGCGGACTGGGTCAGTTTTGTTGAACCATCCAAAGAACTTACGAAAATTGGAGCCCCGGGTGAAGGTTGTACCTAAAATAAATGTTAAATTATGTAAGGTGGAGCGAGATGCAATTAAAAATAAAGAAATACTAGTTTTATTCGTTTGACCCAGGGATTTCCTGGTGAAACATTTATTAAAGATTTTTTGCTGTACGAAATCTTCTATTTCATATTAAATTTAAAATAAAATAACAATAATAGTAAGTTGACTAGTTTTGGATTCCCTTACCTTTGGATGGAGAGTACAATAAACTGGGGCTTTCGGCGTCACCACATGCAACCGCATTAGCTGAGCCAACTTCCCAGCGCGACATGCGCATGGATAGTACAACGGCATGTCACTTTCGGCAATTTTATGGCCGGTATCCTTCACGATACTTCCCGGCATCGCCTTTAGCATCCTATCCGGACCGGACAGCATAAATCTGTGTCCAGACGAACATTCGTATTCGACTCCAATGAATACTTTGACGGTAAATTGGGGCAAACTGCCTGTAGACCGACCCCTTCTGCCTCTCGTCGTATATTTACTGACGTGCGGCCAGTTTTGTTTCGATTTGGAATAAACTGTGACGTCCCAAGGTAGAAGGTAGTTCGTGGAACTCAAGAAGCCTGGATGATGTGACTCCGACAATCCTAAAATACAACAATGAGTGGCGCCCAACTGTATATAAATTCAACACACCTAAATTGTGGCTATATAGAGAAGACGCTCCTAAACACACTAATGACCATGAAGAATACAAAGGTAACAAATCTGGTGATGAGCTTAAAGTGAGCATTCCAGGAAGATGATCGTTACTTTTACTACTAGTATCTTTCTCGGTTCCTTCAGATACTTTTCCGCTTTTGTCTAAGACCGATTCATCTGATTCACCAGTAGTTGAAATCTTCGAGTATTCCGGAAAAGTTATTCTTTCCAGTTTCGAACATTGGCATTCTTTAGAGATTTGCTGGTAAAAAATGTAGTTGGCTTGTTTGACGCTGTACGGATCTTCCCTAGCGCCCACTTTCCTGCCACAGTCGCATATTGCTGAAAATTTAAAGGTAAATAGAAATAATTTTAATATCTATTGTGTTTACCTTTATAAATGAACCCGCTAAGATGTTCCTGATCGCTGGGATGTTTGGGCAGCTTACACGGATTCCCTGTCAACGAAGCAACTTCACACTGTTGCCTGCCGTTTTCCCAGTGCGCTTGACAATCCATTTCCAACTGCGTGGCGTATTGATCGAATGCCGGGCCGCGAGCTTGAGCTCGGAATAATGCTAGAGCTATGGCCAGTCTAGCTTCATGCTCGGCTTTTGCGTAATTAGGTGGTAGGTTCTCTTGGTATCTGGCTAGAGCTAGTGGCAGAACTTTCAGACACCTTTGTTCAGAAAACCGCGTCTCTGTGCACAGCAAGTTAATCAATTTCTTTTTCGAAATTAACTTATAAATATCGGAGGTGGCTTCTAACCATTGTTTTAAGATCGGAAGCTGCAATAGAGGTTAAACATAAAAAATAGTAGTAGAAGAAAACTTAAATAAGGATTCACACTTTTCTCCAATACATCTTAATCTGAGTAATAATGTTTAGATCTATTAAAAAACGTTCTTTGTAGAGACCTGAAAATATAAACAATCTTAGAAGAAATAAAGAGATTTACTGCAAAACATGAGGGTCGATTCCATTCCCAAGTCAATGAAGAAGCGCTACAATTGCTGGACCTTATACTCAACAGGAAGCTCTCCAAAGGAAGAAGCCAATTGTACTTGTGCAGTGAACATTAATGTTAATGCTAATTCCTAATTAAGTGGAGACTTATTGGATAAATATTTAGTTCATAAGATTTTTAGATTAAAATTATAGTCAATAAAAAGTGGTAGGTAACAATACTCAAAACAAATAATAAATAAACTGAGAAATATGACTGTCTTGATAATTATATTTTTGGGTTTGATTTATTAATTTGAAGGCAATACATTTTTTAAAAAAGGTAAGTTAATTTATAATATTAGCTTAATATTACCTTCAAAGTCCGAGAGCTTTACTAACCTCAAAATGCGATGACTGGGAATGCTGATGTCGCCCAGAACTTACGGTATCATCAAACCCTTTGGTCCGAGCTTGTTGTATATGGACATGCAGAAATTTTTTGAAATTCTTTTCCTGGCTAGGTTGACTGGAATATGGTACCTCAATCTGCATAGCACCACCTGGCTGACAATCCATCAAAAGGCCTCTTACCATGTGTCCCAGCTTATCGCTCGGACCAGGTGCTTCTTCAATATAGACGAATTCGTCATTCAATGGAATGGCAAAGAGAGAACATCTTTAAACATATATGGAATACAAGGAATAATACACGAAATATGTACCACCTAAACAATTCTTACCCAGTAGTGCTAATAATTCGCGTCTTCTTTAATATATAATAAATTTTATCTTCCAAGTTATGTTCTAGCTTTTTTACATTGTTTATATTAGTAGGGCATTTTTCGAAATAAAATATCAATCTGGGAGTACAAAAACGTCCAGCTAATGCCCACTCTTGGCTAATATCGAGAGGCTTTAAAATTTCAATGACTTTGTCATAGAGTTTTTGGCTAAAAACATATGGGGAACCTCAATTACAATAAAAATATATAAAAATCATTTAAAAGATAATATATTAATTAACAAGTTTCATTTTAAAGAAAAAGAAACACCAACACTTAAGTCAGTTAAATTAGAAGTATTAAGTAATTTAATTTATGAATTTAATTTAATTCAATATCAAGAGTCTATTTCTTGCAGCTTTTTTACTTATTTATATTCTTGTTAGAATACTAAATAAGCCAAAAGGACGTGAAATGGAATGAAGAATAAATTATTTTGACGTGTAGGTATATCTTACTGGTACTCTAAATTGAATGGATTCTAAAAGTTCGAAACAATGAATAGATTCTGAAATTATACAAATATAACAAAGCTACTCGAAATTCTAGACATTCAAGATTTATAAAGTTTAATAGAACCTTATAATCATAGTTGACAGTTACTACCTAATCTGAATGCACAATATCTCAGAAATAAAGACCAAACTGGCAACACATATTCCAATATTAACCTAACACAAGCTAAGTAAACTGTTTTAATGGAATTTAAGAGATTTTTCTAGTTTCTTAAGACAAAACCTAAACTTTTATGAGCCTTATTTGTTTTATAAGTGGTACAAGGAACAAATGATAGATGTTGATCTAAGAGCAGCCCTAAATCTTTTATCTCATTAACACGTTCGTTCAAAAATTGAATCCGCCATTGAGTAATCAAATAAAATCTTGTCATGTTCTCTACCAAAAATAATTGTGTAACACTTGGAATATGAATACATTTCTAATATTATCAATCAGAGAAATCAGCAAATTAATCACTGTAAGTTTAAGAAAAATGGTCAGCAAATAAGAATGCAGTTCCTTGATTGGTATTGCCAACTATAACATAAAAAAAAAACAGTAAATTTGCCCTTCAAATTCCTATAATAATTCTAAAAAAAAACTACAGGTTATCATTAATAGAGTTGTCAATGCAAGAAATATAATTTGCAAAACACTGTTTAGAGAGGCATTTACATTCAGATATTAAAACTGAGAATATATTGTAATCATTAATGTTCCCATACTTTTTAAATGTCCGATGTGCGCCTTTTTTGTCAATAGTAAGTCTTTTTAATTCTGCTGAGCACCAAATAGAAAAAGTTGAAATATTCATTAATTTTAGAGGCACAAAACAGCTTATTGCATTTCTTAATATTTGATAAAAAAAATTTAACAGCAGAGTCCAGATTATCAGATGCAAGAAATAACTCCCAATTGATAACAACATTGATATTATTCATTTCCTTCTCGTAGTTTTCGCTTCGACACTAGCAAACTGTATTGGAAGATTTTCAATACCCGATACTGTATATTATAGATATGGATTTTAACTGCTACTTACAAACATCAAAAATAAGTATATACCTTAAAGAATCTATCGCTTTGAAATACTGAATATAATTCGTATCAAGCGTACAACCTGGATGTGACAATACTACAATATGACTGACATGAAAAAGCAACAATAAGTATCGAGCAAAAGTGCTTTTGATTTCATCATACACAGCCAAAAAATCATCACAATGTCTATCAGTCTCACAATTTTTCCTTATTTCAGCATATTTTTTTACTAATGTGTCAGTGTCTAATGGACTGCACATATGTAAATAAACAATTTGATTTTCTTCATCATAAGAACCTTCTATCACGCACTGCAAATAAATAATTAAACCAGTAAACTCAATTTTAATTCGCTTGTTTGAATTTACCTCTTGATCTTCGTTAATATCTCGAGGAGGTATCACACGACCGACAGTCTTAACTTTTAATCCAAAAGAATTGCAAGCTGATTTTCCTATGATGGATATAACTACAACTTTGTCACAAGATATTCCTGAAACATCACTGAAAAAAACGTAAATGTAATTCAAATAAAATAATAAGTAATACTTACAATAGTTGCTCTAAGTTTGGCAAAATGAAGGTATTCCGCATTTTGAAAACTTATTTATAAATATTGTTATTGTTGACATGTATTTGTTGTTGAAACATAACCACAACTTTTTAAAAGTAACTACTTGAAAATACAGAAAAAGGCCAGCCAAGACGTTCTTTCGTTTGTCCCGGTGTAAAATCCTCTACACCTTCCTGCGGACGATGGCGGTGTGGTGATTGTGGTTTCGGTATCCACTGGTGGATATTTTCTCTACCAGCTATTTAGCAGGACCGACTTACACTCAACAATTTCAACATGTGTACAAGGAATAAGGAGGAAATAAAGTAGGTCAAAGGTGGGGTACTTTACACTGGTGCACACTGCACCAACAGCGAACGAAAGGCCTGATGAATAAACTGTTTTCAGCCATTTATTACATAAAAATAAAGTTATTTTAATTTAGAAGATAGTTCACAGGATTATTAGTTAAAAGAAATTTTAAGAGTACTTGTAAATTTTGAAGTAGCGATGGTAATAGATGGGTAATAGCATAGAAAAATAAAAATGGCCCAGTATGTAATAGTTTCCCAACCTGTATGAGTGACAAATGACAGTTCTATAACCTAATAAGTTTGAAAAAATATATATACAAATTACACTAATTGAAGGGAATACTTGAATTTAATAATGGCAGGAGAGGTAGTAGTAGATGCTTTGCCATATATTGATCAAGGGTACGATGAACCAGGAGTACGAGAAGCGGTAAGTTTCTTATTAAACATTTTCTTTATTTTTTTTTTTCATATATTTTAATATTTACAGGCTTTCGCAATGGTAGAAGAAGAATGTAGAAGATACCGCCCAACAAAGAATTACTTGGAGCATCTACCTCCCTTAAATATATCATCCTTTGAAACACCGATAATGCACAATGAATTTGAAAGGTTACAAAATCGTTTGCCAATGGAAACACTTTCGATGAAACGTTACGAATTACCTCCACCACCAAGTGGTAAATTAAACGAAGTAGGAGCTTGGAATGAATGTGTAGATAACTCTCAAGCACAATTAGAACACCAGGCTGTTCGAATATTAAACTTACAACTCATGTTAGAATATTGTTGTCCGGCTTGGCAAAGGTACCTACAAACTTTAACTGACTTGGAAAAAATATCATCTAAAAAATTGGCGGAATTGCGGCAGCAACTCCAGGAAGTTAATTGGCAAAGGAAATCTTTACAAACGAAAGGAGGTGATCAACTGAAAGCTCTAGAGACCAAGTGGGTAACATTGGTATCACATAATTATGAAATAGAACAAGCTTGCTGTATGGCTGAAGATTACATTTCTCAAGTCAAACAAAATCCTAGTATTCTGAAGTACAAACAACATCAAGAAGCTGGTGCTTAAAATATAAACTTTCAGAGAACATGTTGTGTTCAACTATTCTGGCATAATGTTCTTTCATTTTTGTTTTATGTGATTTTAGATAATTATCTCTTCTAAAATTCATTCAGGTAAAATTCTTGATTTTTGACTAAACATAATTCAGATATTTCTCACAGGAAATAAAGTTTTTTTTTTTTTGGATGGATATAAAATTCAAATGGTTGTTTATAAAATAATGTATATTAATACACTGTAAACATTTTTTGTATATATATTTTCACTATTTAATTATAAAATGCTGATTAATCAATTGAACAAAAAGCTTTTTTTATCAAATATCATATAAGGGAGTTCCATCAGTATTCCATGTATTCTTCACTTTTTCAAACACAAATGTAGTGTATAAAGCTGAAAACAAAATTTGTTAATAAAAAATTAATATTTAAGTCAAAATGCATACAATGTGCCCTAAAGTTTTATACAAATGGAAAAAAGTTTATCTTATATTATATTTCACAGAAAAATGATTTTTGATAAAATAATGTTCTGCATCACTTTGTAAAATTAAAAAAATTCTAGTAGGTACCTACTTTAGTATTGGTTTTGGAGTATTATAAGTTTATTCAATAAAAATGTTTCCCAAATAATAAATTTCTTACAATATGAATAAACTGACAAATCCAGTAACCAATAAGGTTTGGACTACAATTTTTGATATAAAACATGCTTAAAATAGTAGCTATTTAATTAATAACAGTAATTAACTAGTATTTAATAAATAATTAAGTTACTAAGAGGGTTATCCATAACTCAAATGTGATATCCATAAAAGGAAAAACTCACAAGTCTTATCCACAAAGTATAATTTTAATCAAAAAATGGGGGATAAAGCACCTAGTTTCGGTCAGTGACCATCATCAGGCCTGTATGAGAGTAACCTGATGTAGCGT
This sequence comes from Psylliodes chrysocephalus, assembly GCA_927349885.1. NCBI lineage: Eukaryota > Metazoa > Arthropoda > Insecta > Coleoptera > Chrysomelidae > Psylliodes > Psylliodes chrysocephalus. The sequence goes on along the minus strand of OV651819.1, from coordinate 60,782,124 downwards.
AATTGTAAAAATATATTTTCTGATTATAAAGTAAAAAAATTAAAAGCAGAAGTATTGCTGTAATTTCATCTAAAAAATCACCCAATTTTTCAAAAACTGTGGCGACTGAGACATAGCTGGTAATATCTGCTAAAGAAGCAACATTCACTTTCCATACTGCCAAACACGATTTAAGTTTCAAAATGTCAGATTGTACCTCAAAATTACTGTGGACTTTTTTTTGAGCATATATCTAAAACAAGAACTTAACACCTTAACGACCACCTGCTAACTATATATAGCACGCATGATATTGACATTTTCACTGCTTTGATATCAACAGGACGCACGTTAGCAGTGCTAAATATATAGATTGCTGTAGTTAGCAGTCATGGTGACTCGTCGATAATAGCGGGTTCAGTGTGGGGCACATCAAAAAAAATTGAGATGTCATTTATCTCGTGATGTGATTTTTCACTAGCTGTATAGTTATCTACATGTTCTTTATATAGAAAAATATTTAGACAAAATACGTTATTTTATAAATGAATGCAAATACTCTTATAGGAAAACATTATTTTAATTTTTTGGATGAATGACATGAAAAAAACAATCTAAACAATAATCTTTTTCTACACCCGTATTATAATAATGCACTTATATGCCCATAATCCGTTTCATAATGATACCCATTATGATACAGATTTTTCATTATGATACAGATTTTTAATCAATAGAAACCTACAATTTTTCAATCAAGCATGATGTTTGACGTTTGTCCTAAATTCCTATGTAATTGTTTTAGTTGTCAAAACGTATTAAATTTTCGTAGATAGCTAAACTTCGATAATTATAATATTAAAATGTCTGATATCAGCGATATAGAACACTCCTCCACACATATAGGAGAAAGGAGAAAATGCAGTACAAAATATTTTGCCCCAAAAATCTGTGGTAATACCAGTACCCAAGGTAATACCATTAATTACAATTTTGTAGAATTTTTTATAGAAATACGAGTAATTACTGTTATTGTGTTCAATACCAATATAAATAGAATATTTATAGGTCTTGATTATTTATCGGGTGTAGAAAAAATAGCGTATGCAACTCTCATGTAATGGTTATTAAAACACTCGCATAAACCATACGAAACTCGCCTTTGGCTCGTTTCGTATCCCGGTTAATGCTCGTGTATTAATAACCATCATTACATGATCGTTGCATAATATACTATTTTTGCAAACTCCACACTCATACTTTGATCTTTGCTTTTGGTTCTAATATAGCAAATGCTATATCTAATGGGTTTTTTCTGTAGTTCTCAAACTGTGTTCTTCTTTTTCTTCTATAGTCATCAATTGGCTCAAGACTAAAGCCATGGCTAAAAGTTCTTTGAACTTTGTGATCAATATTTTATTTTATGTAAAATTTTTATATACTATGAAAGAATTTACCATTGCTGACCCAAACCTGATTTTGGTAGGCTTTCATTTAATGTGACATGCCAATGTAGGCTTTAAATTTAATATAGTCAATGATGACTTTCTACTTCATTTGCCCGTTTGTTCTTGATCTTTCCTATTTGGCGAGTGTGATATTGTGCTAAGATAATGAGTTATCTGCAGTTAGCACGCGGTCCCAGTATTTGAAATCAAGCGCTCGGACCGCGTGTTATCCAGATATTGCACGCCCAAAAACAATATTTGGAATTAAAGAAAAAATTTTTGCAAATATCATGAAACAATGTTTTATTAAGTTTCTAATATTTCAAATAAAAAGTTGCCGGTCCGTGGGGCCATATTTGGCTTTACGACAGCGGTCGTTAAGGTGTTAAGTGGGCTGAACTGAGCCTGGCAAAGACATTCTTCTCAATAAGATGAGTGGAATGCAATAAATTTTGAAGAAAAGTGAATTCAGGTTTTCCAGCATTTTAAAAATGAACAAAAAGCAAATTCCAAATTTGTCAAAATTAATAGAATTCATCTTTTGTCAACCTGGGACATCCACTTCTGTTGAAAGGATCTTCTCCATGATGAAACACATATAGTCAGATGATTGAGGGCGTTTGAATGAAAGTACTGTCAGAGCCTTGTTAAGATGCAAAATTAACCTGAACATGACATGCACAGAATTTTATGATAAAATTAAAAACAACTTAAGAAAAATTCATTCTTCAGACAAATATACATGACACTACACAGATAAACCAGTGCAATACAAAAACTATATTTTGTATTAGGTTTTGGCGATTTAAGATAAAGTTTAATTTTGTAATTATGTTTGCTTGCAGAATAAAGGCAGTTTTGTTAGCTTACACTGTTATTATTATTTATTTTATTACAATTAATGTTTATTTAAGAAATATGGTTAGCCTATTTATATTGAAATATGAAAGTTTTTTTACTTTTCATCATAAATCATTATTTTTATATTCACTGTATACCCTCCCATATTTTACAAAGTTTAATACTTGATTATGGATTCCTAAGTGATGCAGAACTTTTTATCAAGAATATGTACTTTTTTTTGTGAAATGTAAGATAAAACTTTCCCATTTATATTAAAAAACTTTTTGGGTATAACAAAAAAAAGATCCTTACATGAAGCCTCCCATTCTGACTTAGATAGCGTTCCTATCCTAATGTTGCCTCTGGGATCTTTTCTAATAAATTCAACAGCATGATTATAATCATCAGGTTCAGTTCCAACCAAAGTACTATTTTCTGGAGGTGGGTAAGCTTCAAGACTTCTCATATTATTTAATAAATGTCTACCTTCCTCCCTCATCTTCTCAAAATAATCATAAAATTTTTCAGCTTTAACCAACTTCAACCCAAATTTTTTGGCCAACTTAACAAACATTGGAAAATACACCAAAAATTCAGGGCAATCGACAACCCCATCTAAATGAAAATTATATTTACTGCCAAATAAAGGTGGTTTATTAATATCAAAATCTATAGAAACTTGAAAGACATTGTTTCCAAAAGAGTTGCTATCATTTCTTTTGGCACGTGCTACCAGATCATAAGCATCAGGCATGGTGCCAATGAAATATCCACCAGGTTGTAGACATTCTGCTGCATTCCTGAACATGCATTCAGCTTGAGGTAGACTTTCAAAACTGTAATGAAATGCAAACTGACAGCTTACTAGATCTAATTTCATTGATGGGTCTGAATACTTTTCACGTAGCCTCATTCTACCACAATCACCTGCTATGAATTCTATTGTATATAATGGAGGTCCCCTATCTCTTCCAGAACGATTCTTCATATCCTTATACCGTGCCTTACACTGTTCGAGGGACACTGAAGCTATATCACTACAAATGAGATGGGTTATACCTCCTTTTTTCCATTTTAGTAAGTCTCCACCTTTTCCACAGCACATATCGTGCACTCTTATAGGAGCGTTGTGTTGTTTTTTTGAATACTTAATTTTTGTCAAATATTCATTAATGAGCATACTTTTTATCCAATTGTGGAAGTTCCTTAAGTGTACAATGCGCGATTTGCACCTCTCATCTAAACCTTTTTCCTCTATCTGATTGTAGTGATTCGCAACAACGTTTGCATAAGTTTTGGTTGACTTTGCCTCAATATTTTCCTCAACAGTTTCGCGCTTTCTCTTTAATGGTGCATTTTCTTGTGGCCTATTATTTATTGTCGCTGGTTTTTCGATAACTATGTTCTTAACTTCATTAACGTTTTTATAAAATGCAGGCTCCTTGCATAATACGTTGGTTTCCTCAGACTCTTCAAAAGAACCTTCGTAATTCCTAGAATCTGCATCAGCAGCTGCTAGTACTAAGGCTTGTTCTAAATCGTTAATTTCAGTCATTTGTACTATTGATAAGATATAAAAATTACGAAAATAGTTTTTATTTTCAAAACTAATAAAAAGAGCTAGCAGTTTATTTTTGATACCGACCTATCTATAATAACCATAACCTAAAATCCACGGGGGTTTATATCATATGCACAATACGTAAACACGTTTCTGCGCATACTCCTCCGCGCTTGGGTGCTCTGAAGTCCGTTTTACAATAGCAAAATTGTATTAAAATGTAAAGCACATTGATTAATTTAATAACATCTCGTTCAGTAACACACAAAAAGTGTTGTTTCAAAAATTTTAATTCATATATTACAACAAACTAAAAAAAACATACCTTCACTTAGTTATTTGTACTATGTGAAGATGGCTTTCTGTCCGCTGCATGACTGCTGGCTGCCCGCTATAGCGGGCCCCGCGCGCGCTGTCAACAAATAACATCAAAATCAAACAAATGTGTGGTTATGTTATGATTTGGTTTTTGGTTGTCGACAAAAACATGTGAGTGGAACTACTTTTATTTTTTTAGATATGTTATTTAGGATTATTTAAAGGTATTTTGATGCTTTAACATGTCTTTACCAGGCAGAATTCATTATAAACGCATAATTTCTAATTGTTATAGTACATTTTATAAGGTCCATTCCAAACGTAAATTTTAAGAACATTTTTAAATTTCCTTCTGATATTGATCAAAGAACGGAATGGTGTCGTATTTTAAACATTCCACTTACAACCCCAATCATTATACATTATGTGAAAATCATATTTTAATACAAAATTGTTTACAAACACAAATCGTTCAAGACTGCTGAAAGATTTGCTTTACCTTGCTTTAGCATCCTCAAAACCAGATACATCAAAGATAGTAGTACTTAGTAATATTGTTATCACACCTCTAAACAGAGTCCTGTGAGGATAAAGTTCATTCTAATAATATATACAAAATTAATAAATGAAGCAGAATTTGAGTCTAGCCACTAGTTATGTTGCAGGGTTTATTAAGAAACTTAATAGTTTTGACTGCAAAGAGTGTAAAGTTAATTTACAGACATGTTAGAAGACCATCGATACTTTTACTTATTTTAAAGATTTTATTTATGTACAAAGAAATGTTATTGAATTTCTTTCAAAAATTCTTGAAATAGTTTCACAACTTTTGGGTCATATTGACAACAATTCAAAAAATTAAACTTTTTTGCCAGATCATGTTGATTTTAAATGGTTTACATCAGAGGCGACTCGTGGCCTAGTCTATGAGGAGACTACTTTTAAAAGGCACACCCTATGTACTTAATAAAATTATATGTCTATTAAGAATTCAAAAAGCAGAAATATTACATTGTATTCTAATAGAAATATATATTTGTATAAAGTATATAGGATAAGCCAGCTTCCTCACAGACTAGGCCACAAGCCGTCTCTGGTTTACATATAAAGAACATAAAACAGACGTCTTTTCTCATTTCGTTGAAACTTGTCTACTATTAATAATAAGAAAGTATTATAATGCAATGTCTAAAAGTCAAACAAAATTATTTGAAGCTACTGCATTTAATTTTTTTCTGTTTCAGTTAATATGGATGGTTGCTTTTGTCTGATTTCCTAAGATTCAAGAAGAATTTGTTGTTTTGTTTTTTGTTTATTTTAAAAATTTATTTACTTAGGCATTAGTTTTCATATCAAGTAAATTAATTATTTGTTATGCAATTTCTGATTTTTGTTAGCCAGAGATTGTTAACGTACCGAAATAGTAATGTAATGTTTGTGATATTAGAGTAACTTTCTTAAAGAATCATTTATAAGACGTCCGGGAGCGCCATAGTAAATAATAATAATAATAGACATTCTTGCTCCGCATAAGCTCGCTTTTATGGGGGTGAAGTGCATGAAAAATTTTTTTTGTATTGCCATCTCTTTGATATATTTTTTATTTATTTTTCTTGGGAATTTTTAGTAAATATAATTATATAAAACTTTGTATGATATTTATTTTATCCCTCATAATTATTTGTCATAGAATTTTACATTTTTATTGGGCATTTCATAATTGTTACAAATAGCTAATAAAAAAGGAAAATTTTAATTATAATTAAGAGGAAAATTTACTTAAGCAATTATCGTTTTCTAAACAATACGAAATAGAGCCACAAATATTTCTATAGTTTAATTTTACTTTTTAGTGAATGAAAAATATATACCTTCAGGTAAAAGTGAAATATCTGTTTTTCTGGAGCCACTATTCCGAAATTTTATTTAATTATTTTCTCAATTTTTGAAATCTTTATAAAAACAAAATTTTGCGATTTTGATTAAATTTTGAAAGAGGAACATATTTTAGCTACACGTACATGTTTTTTATTTCACTAAAAAATTAAAAAAATTACTATCAAAATTTTGTATGGCTATATTTCGTATTAGTTAGAAAATAATTGCAAAAGTAAATTCTCCTTTAAAAAAACCCGCCAATTTTCAAATTAAATATAAAATTACGGGTAACTGCATTACCGACAGAGTAAGAGTTGATGGTAATACTGCTGGTAACTACATTACCGACAGAGTAAGATTAGTTCTACTCCTCCACCCCACAGGTCGTTGCAATCAAACATGTTGCCAAATTTCTACAAAGAAACGGCAACTCTTAATAATCCTTCCTCCATGCTAAAATCGACCGACGGCGATTTCCATTGTCAATTGTCGACTGTCGTCGACACGAGGGGCGTGTTCCGTTTTTAAAGCCCAGGGGGTCGATTCTCGACTCGTAGTAATTTTTGGCTCTATCAAGCTAGCGGGCACTCTGTGGCGGCACCATTCAAGACCTGGCGGGTTTTTTGTTACGCTATTTGCGAATTTGTAGCTTTGCCCAGGTCCGAAAAAACAGCGGATCCGCTAGCTTGAATTTCCATAAATTCCATAGTAGCGGCACAGATTCAGACCCAGCTGGTTTTTCGTAACTTTTTTGTAGCTTTTTTGTTACGCTAGTCTCCCTTTTGTAGCTTGTACTGAACCTGAGAAAAGCGCGGATCCGCTAGCTTAGCGGATATTTGTAGCGGCACCAGCTCGGACCAGGCTCATTTTTTGTAACTTTTTTGTAGCTTTTTTGTTACGCCTGTCTCCATTTCGTTGCGAGGCCTGAACGTGAGTAATAATCGTTTCTCCATGAGCGTGAGAGAAAAGTGGTTAATTTAAAATCAAGTTTCGGCATCTACAAGTAATATGTGCAACTCGATAGTGTGACTATCTGTTGATAGATGGCACCAGTATTGCATTTTACGAATTAAGGCCATCTTCCATCCAATATATTTTTGAGAAATTTAGATAAAATCTCAAAATCGAACATTTGTTTTTAAATGTTTTTTAGTGTTGTTTATGTATTTATACTTTTATTGAATCAAGAATATTCTTACATCTTTTTCGAATGATTTCCTTAACCAATCGTTTTGCAGTATTTATGGACTAGTATTTAATTTTGTCGGATCACAACTATACAGTGTGTTCCATCTCAGACGAGCCACCCCATAGTAATTGGAAAAATTTCTCGAAACACGTCGGATGATTTTCTTTGGGGGACATCTTTTGACGTATATTTGAGGCTTGAACCAGCAACCCCCTATGAGGGGGAGCTTTCAACCCCTCAAAATGGAATAATAGGGAAGAAGGGTTGAGTGATACATCATTTGTAAGGTCTTGAAAGCCTCTTTACAACGGTGTATGAAAAAAATCACATTCTTAAAAAAAATTAATTGTTTTATCACATCAAATGATCGAAGAAACGTGATAAACCTTCTAAGAGCAAAAAATGAAGGCAAGATAAGAAAATGTTTTGATTTTTTTATTTATTAGTTCGAGAGAATTTATTATTGCATGGAAGTCAATGGAAGACAAATTGAACATTTCATTTAAAAACGCAGTTTTGATTTTTTTGATTGTAAGCATGATAAAACAATTGATTTTTTTAAGAATGTGATTTTTTCATACACCGTTGTAAAGAGGCTTTCAGGACCTTACAAATGAAGTATCACCCAACCCCTCTTCCCTATTCAATTTTGAGGGATTGAAGCGCCCCTTATAGGGGGTTGCTCGTTCAAGCCTCACATATGCGTCAAATGTCCCCCAAAGAAAATCATCAGACGTGTTTCGGGAATTTTTTTCAATTACTATGGGATGAGAACTATACGGGGAGGCTCGTCTGAGATGGAACACCCTGTATATAGTGAGAATAGGTAATTACTTGGTAGCTATTACCACCGGTGTGAAGTTAGCACTAAGTTTTTAGCAGTAAAAATAACCGAAAGCACCCGATCGGGAAAATAGTAGCGTCCGACATACAACTATTTTAATAATCTTGTCAATATGTATTTTACATTAATATCGGACAAATAATTAATATACATACCGTTGAAAATGTCTGATTTTGAGATTATGGGTCCTATGATTGAACGTTTATGTTATCCATAACGTACATGTTAGGTCGAATTTTAACAGTAACGAAGCAAGTTTGTATGATGGAAAACTGTTAAATTAGAACATAACAGGCGGAAAATAACAGTAATGTGTTGGAAAGCGTTTTTCATCATACGAACTTGCCTAATTACTGTTAAAACTGAGCCTAACATGTACGTTACGGATAACGTAAACGTTCAATCATAGGACCCTATATTAGTGATGTAAGAATACGTATCCAAAAATCCGTTGAATCCGAATATTAAAAGGATCCGGATATTCCGGAATCAATAGTGTAAATTCGAATACGAATTCGGTATCAAAAAGAACAGAAACAAAATCGTAATACACGAATCGAATGCTGCAAGTTCTGTTATGACAGAGCCGATTCGGGTTTTGCGGGTGGCAGCCGATACGAACTATGGATACGAAATCAGAATTCGGAATCGTCTAGCGTTGTTGCAATTCATAATCGGTTAGTCGGCATGCACTGCATATTTTAAAGGTAACATGAAGTTATATAAATATAAATGAGAAATTTTGTTTCTGATATATTATGATAAAAAACAAAATATTTGAGATTTATCTTGTGTTTATTATTCTAAAACATTAAAAGCTCCTGTTACTTCACTCTCAAACATAAATTCTGCTAGGGTTGACAACACTGCCCGATTCCGATTCCCAAGGTCGCGGTGTATTTACGGTTGCGTATTATGATTTCACACATATGGATACGTATCCGGATGATGAATCCGAATATCTCTTGGTTCCGAATACGTATTATCCGAATACTAAAAAGATACGGATATTCACAACACTACCCTATATCTAAATTTCTCAAAAATATATTTGATGGAAGATGGCCATAATTCGTGAAATGCAATACTGGTGCCATCTAGCAACAGATAGTCACACTATCGAGTTGCACATATTACTTGTAGAGGCCGAAACTTGATTTTAAATTAACGCACTTTTCTCTCACGCTCATGGAGAAACGATTATTACTCACGTTCAGGCCTCGCAACGAAATCGAGACAGGCGTAACAAAAAAGTTACAAAAAAGTTACAAAAAATGAGCCGGGTCCGGGCTGGTGCCGCTACAAATATCCGCTAAGCTAGCGGATCCGCGCTTTTCTCAGGTTCAGTACAAGCTACAAAAGGGAGACTAGCGTAAGAAAAAAGCTACAAAAAAGTTACGAAAAACCAGCTGGGTCTGAATCTGTGCCGCTACTATGGAATTTATGGAAATTCAAGCTAGCGGATCCGCTGTTTTTTCGGACCTGGGCTAAGCTACAAATTTGCAAATAGTGTAACAAAAAAGCTACAAAAAAACTACAAAAAACCCGCCAGGTCTTGAATGGTGCCGCCAGAGAGTGCCCGCTTGCTTGATATAGCTAGCTAGCAGCTATATATCAAGCTAGCGATTTAGTACGTTTTAAACAATGTTTCAGTACGATTTGTAATTTTAATTCTGGCAGCCCTGCCCACAAGAACAACAACACTGCTAGGTATCTGTCATTTGAGGTCATGTCATAAATGTAAAAAATGCATATGGCTTCTTCTGACAAGTGTTAAATGGAATATGTCAGATGTTCTTCGGAAACAACTAAAATCTACGTAAATTTCGCAAAAGCTTAACTTTTTTATCGTATCGCCATTCGCACATTCCAGTGTTTTTAGTGCCTAAATTGTTATTCAATTAGTTGAAAGGTGTGTTCACCTAGCTCACCTAAGTGGAATGTAAAATTTTTTTGTTTACAAACGGGTCTACAAAATGTTTCGCTTGACGTACAGAAATTAGAATCTCTATTCAAGTTATGTGCGTTGATTCCAATACTAGTGATTTAAACTGATATACATTTCGTGGAGAATTTTTTTTTTTCGATACCTTTTGCGGGTGAAAGGCTAAAGGCCATCGAACTACCTACCTTCAGATATGGCCTTTAATGAGGTATGTATAATATGTTTTATTTCCTACTTGCGTGTCATATAGTTTTAATAATTTGCATTTAGACCGTTTAACAACGAATTATGAAGGTACCTTTTGTAATTACGTATTTACAATTTGTTAGTAATAATTATGCCCTACTTATTTTTTCTATGCTAAATTATTATTTTTATACAGTTTGGTATTCTAATTCCGCAATCATTTAAACCATTTTTTACAAACCCGTTTAGCAAATAAATCAATGTTGATTTGTTACAAATGGAGTAGGTAAACTATCTGTTAAATTTTCTTAAATTTACTTTTTCAATATGTGGAAATTATTAGTCTAGAAACTTTACAATAGCAACTACTCATTATTTTAAAATTATTTGTTTAGTAAATAAATTTTAAATTAATGTGAAATTTAGAAAATGTAAGCATAGATAAGTACATACTGTACGTATGTATAACCATATAAATCAAGCATTTCTTTCTGAAGATACTGTTGCTTCTTGCTTCAAATATTGTGCAGTTGAGGAGTGAGGAACCTCAGTCAGTTACATCAACATGTTTTTTTTTTAACAATTGAATTTTTTTTCATTTTATTATTGTTTTTTCTTAAAATATTGCAATATCAAAATTGTTGAATTTTTCTATTATTTGTTGAATGATTATGAATTTAAAACAAATTTCTGCTTTATCAACAAGATAAGTCAACATTGCATATTACCTAGTTATATAATTAGCATTTAAATTAAAATGATTCAATTCTCCAGCTTTTAATGTTATTTTTAGACTGTTTAGCATACATTATTACTCTGTTGAATTTTTAAATGTAGGTACTACTATGAGTATGACCAGGGATGGAAAAAACCGAAGAATTCAAAAATATATAAGTAGGTTTTTAGGTTATTTAGGTTTTATAGGTTTTTTAAGGTCTTTAGTTCATAATATGTCAAAAATTATTGTCACTATCAATAATATCAATATCAAGAAAAAGTTATTATAACCTGTGATGAAATGTTTGCATGTTTTTATATACACTCATTTTTGCACCCATTCTCCTGAGAGTTGATTAGTAAAATTGTGAATTCTTAATATTTATCTTAAAAAACCTAAAATTGTAGATTTTTTGACTCTTAGGTTAAAAAAAAAAAAAATTATAAAACCTAGGTGCAAAAAACCTGTACCTGCCAACCCTGACTATGACTACCTACTAAATATTTTTTTTATAAATTGGTGAAAGTAAAAGGTGTACTTAATTATTTAAAAAGATTTTCCTTAAATGTTTAGGTCATGTGTTTATTTTGAAAGTTAATAACAAATAAATATAATAATAATTCAAAATTAATAAAGATCTATCATTCCTATATTGTTGAACCTCTTAAACATATAATAAATTTAAATTTTAAGACTGGCAAAATACCCAGTGTTAAATATACAATAGCAATACCTATTTTTAAGCAGGGAACTAAAAACATACTTTGAATTATAGGCCAGTTAGTCAAATCACAAATTTTGCTAAAATATTTGAGAAATGCTTAATAAACCAGGCTACCTATATAATTATTTAAAAAATTTGATGTGTACAACACATTGCTTTCCTGTCTTACATAAAGTTAGTTTATGCTTTTTTCGGTTATTCTGTACAAGCTAAGTAAATGTTTAGAGGATGAACCAAATACATATATTTTCCATAAACTTCTTACTCGAAAACAAATTTTATATACGCCCAAAAGTCTGGAAACGGCCAATTATCTCGTAAATTGCTAATCCTAATTGTACAAAATTTGGGATACACCTGTTTTGGGATACGGAGATTCCAAATTTGATATTTGCAATGTTGCCAGATTTGCCGTTTCTCTTATATTATTAGTCATTTTGGTTTTTCAAATTCATCACCCTGTATATTCAGTCATTATTGGAATAGCCTATTCAATACGAGTTCAACTATATGTAACACTTATGATTTTATGTAGTCTGGAAGGTCTTATAAATAAAACAATCATGGAGAAATGTGGTAGACGCATTCTACCATCAATTAGGGTACTCTCAACTCACAAATGGAGCACATTTTGAACACTTGATAAAGTAACCATTATGTTAAAAATGTTATAATCTTTCAATTGTTACGTTTTATGTAGTTGAAAATAGTTTGTAGACAATTAGGTGTTGCCAGACTTAATTTATTTATTTAAGACCTTCCAGACTATATAAAATCATAAGTGTTACATATGGTTGAACTCGTATTGAATAGGAGATTCCAATAATGACTGAATATACAGGGTGATGAATTTGAAAAACCAAAGTGACTAATAATTTAAGAGAAACGGAAAATCTGGCAACATTGCAAATATCAAATCTGGAATCTCCCTATCCCAAAATAGGTGTACCCCAAATTTTGTACAATTAGGACTAGCAATTTATGAGATAATTGGCCGTTTCCAGACTTTTGGGCCACACTGTATAATAAGTATTCATTGCCAACGAAAATACTGAAAAATTAACATTTTACACTTTTCCTCAAATTTTTCCATTATAGTCCATTTTTGAGAAATCATGCATGGACAAAAATTGTAGAGAATGATATTGGGATAATTAAAAAAAATATGTATATGATCCATTTTAGGGTAATCATGTATAGGACAAAAATTATAGAGAATGACATCACAAGCAACTTTTATTTAAAGAATTTTCTTCTCCAAGCATAAATAATATATATTAATAATATTATCTTTATTTACTCAAATTTTGATTTTACAAAAAATATAGTTTCTTCAGAGTATATATAAAAAATATTTTTCAATAATTAAAATCTATTTTAAAATTGAGTAAGTACAGTCTAGTGAAGACATTACAATTACACTTTCACAATTACAGATATCTTAACACTTACAATAAAAAAAAATGAAAATAATAATAATAATGTCCAAGGTGATTGCGAAACTCAGTCAAGTTGTAGAAACAGTTATCTGCAAGATACTTTTTTATCTCATGTTTAAACTTTTTGTTTTTATAGGTTTAAATTCTGTAGGTTAGTGAGCTGAGCATCCTGCATACGCTGGGGATTTTTTATAAAATGTTTGATTGACCTTTTTTAGTGAAAAATGTTGTTTGTTTCTTGTGTCATAGGTGTGATCGTTTAAATGTTTTTTGAATTTTTCTTTGTTTTCATGTGCATGAGTAAGTAATTTTAATTTTAAAAGATATATGGAAATTACAGTTAGTATAGACTTTTCTTTAAATGTACTATGGCAAGTATCTCTCCAGTTAAGATTATATATTAGTCTTATAAAGCGTTTTTGCAATATAAATACCCTATCAATGTCAACCGCTTGTCCCCAAATTATTATATTATATGAGATTGCTGAATATGCCAATGAGTAATAGACAGTGAGTACTTTATCAGGTTGTAGGCTGCTTTTTATTGTCTTGAGTTCAAAGAATGTTTTGTTTAATTTTTTTTAGATATAATCAGTATGTAAGAAATTTAGATTGCTGTCTATATCGACTCCTAGGAATTTTGTAACGTTAGCTGGGCTTATGGTACTATTGTTTATTTTAAAAGTGAAAATAGATTCTGGTTTATATGGAGTATGAGGTATGATATTCAATATACAGAGTGGCCCAAAAGTCTGGAAACGGTCAATTATCTCGTAAATTGCTGGTCCTAATTGTACAAAATTTGGGGTACACCTATTATGCGATATGGTGATTTCAGATTTGATATTTGCAATGTTGCCAGATTTGCCGTTTCTCTTAAATTATTAGTTACTTTGGTTTTTCAAATTCATCACCCTGTATATTCAGTCATTATTGGAATCTACTATTCAATACGAGTTCAACCATATGTAACACTTATGATTTTATGTAGTTTGGAAGGTCTTAAATAAATAAAATAAATCTGGCAATGCCTAATTGTCTCAATAAATTTTTTAATACAAACTATTTTCAACTACATTAAAACGTAACAATTGAAAGATTAAAGATTAAAACATAATGGTTACTTTATCAAGTGTTCAAAATGTGCTTCATTTGTGAGTTGACAGTACCCTAATCGATGGTGCAATGCCTCTACCACATTTCTCCATGATTGTTTTATTTATTTTAGACCTTCCAGACTACATAAAGTCATAAGTGTTACATATGGTTGAACTCATATTGAATAGGAGATTCCAATAATGACTAAATAATATACAGGGTGATAAATTTGAAAAACCAAAGTGACTAATAATATAAGAAAAACGGCAAGTCTGGCAAAATTGCAAATATCAAATCTGGAATCCACGTATTCCAAAATAGGTGTACCCCAAATTTTGTACAATTAGGATTAGCAATTTACGAGATAATTGGCCGTTTCCAGACTTTTGGGCCACTCCGCATATGGTTTCATCATAATAAAATTTAGAATTAAATTGTTTTTATGACACCAATCACGGTATGTTTTAAGTCGACAAGGCACTTTTATGTAAATGAGTGGTGTTGGGCCAATTACCTTAAAATTAATTTGTCAAAAACTAAGTTTATGTTAATAGGGAGGGAATAGTAAATATTATGACAATTTTAACAATAAAAATTTGAAAATATGTTAAGGAATCCAAGAAATTGAATTAGTAAGAAAATAAAATTTTAAAGATCATGACAACTATATAATTAAATTTTTCAAATTATTTTAAATCAAAATGAATTAAGTAGAATCCAAAGTATACAAAATAGGGCTATGAGATTCATTCTATTTTGCAGTATGTACATTCCCATATAGGAATTGTTGTTTATTTATTTATATATTTATTTGTTATTTATTTATTTTTATTTATTTATGGGTAATCCCATTTAGAAAGAATAAAATAATAAGTAGAATAATAGCAGACAAAATAAATACTAAACTACACTAAATAGGTACTGAAGATATAGGTAATACAAAATATAACGGCATCAAAAAAACAGTAACTAAATGAAGACTTAGAATGTAAGATTTCAATATTATTTACCCCTTACCTGGTCCGACATGTGAGACTTTTTTGTTCGGAGGGCCAATAAACAAAATAGACAAAATAAATTGTTTTATTTAACATAAATGTTAAAAACATTACTTAATAATATGTAAAAATAAACATTAATAACTAAATAAAAAAAAAAAAATTAAACCCAAAACTAAAACCCTCACCGAAATTTTTAAACAAAACGCAAAAAATACAAGAAAAAAAAGAAAAATTCTTTCATATTAGGTAAACAAAAACGTATATAAAATTCAAATCTAAAAAAAACAGTTGATTTCTAGCATGAGCCAAAGTTCATTATTTTTAAATGCAACTCTTACATAATGGTTTTATATACTTTAGACAAACGGGCTTTTTGCAATGCAGGCACAGGTATTTGGTCATTCTGTGCTTTTTACTAGGACATAAGCGATCACCCCAATGCACCCGTTAAGGGTTAAATATGTTCTGAGAGCATTAATAGTTCCTAAAATATCACAATTTTTACATTGTAACTTATTACTTGTATGTAACATTCGACTTACTGGTGAATTAAAAGCATAATTAGTGGTATATTGAATAAGTCGAATGGTCTAGTTCTACTAAAGGTATTAAAATTGATAAGATTTACTAATTGAGGGCAATCAAAATTGCATGTTAACAATTTGTTTATAAGCAATATATCAGAAACTGTTCTCCTAGTGTCAAGTGATTTCAAGTCATTGAGAGGCCTTTCAGTTAAAGATTGTTTCTGTTTCAAACGCTATTGTTAATTTTTAAAATAAAAAAAGGGTTACACACTTGGTAAACAAGACTAAATACAATTTTCAAACCCACACTTATACGAGTAATACAAGACACCATAATGACTGTTATATTCCACAAACCTTTACAAATGGGCAAAACTCACTGTTTTTTGACCCTTGGTTGGGCGCAATGTAAAAAATTATTCAGTAGGCGCAATGCATCCATGAGATTAAAATAACAAAACGCCGTATTAGTTTGGCTAAATAGAATTTTTATTTAAAATTTAAAAAGGTATCGTAATGTTCATTGCTCATAACGTGGGCTTTATATGAAAACCAAATGAAAGAACATAATATAAAACAGATAGATTAGAAAATACATGTAAAATCGACACAAAACTAAACAAGTAAAATAGTAAACTGAGACTAGTCGAAGATAGTGAGTGAAAATTCTGTGAGGAAGAGGATGAAATCTCCATTCACATTCTGAAGAATGTGTAGCACTCAAGAACCAAAGGATATTATATTTGGTAGTCACATAAGAAGAGGGAGTTCTGCCCAACTTGGAGCTACTCCAAATCCTACATTTCCTTGGTAATATAGGATTGGAAGGATCATTATAGGCATCGAGACATTCCCTTACTGCCTTAGCAAGAGAAGAGGGCACAATAGAATAACACAAAATAAAAAAAGCAAAGAAACCTAATCAGAGTATATCAGTATCGTGATGGTGGGAGGGGTCACAGGTAACTTTCTGGATTGACTGAAATGATATAAAACTGTGAGAAACGTTTTTTAAAAACTTATCAAAAATTTATATGTACAGGCACAATAAATCTTGAGATTTAATGTGTCACTGTGAAAAACAAGTATCACTATTCAGAACCACAAATTTAACTGCATACTCTGCACATTATTAGTAGATTATACAGGTATATATAGCGTTGGCCATTTTTTGCCTTCTAAATATTAAAAAAAATAAATGTCGCGCTGACAATCTATCAGATCATATGCACCCGACAGAGGATTAAAGGTTTACAAACATTTAATGAACTACTAGTACCACTTACTAATTTTAATTTAATTTTGAAATACAATATTTCTACCTTCTCACAATCTTTTTATTTATAAATATTTATACAGGGTAGCGAAAAAGTCTGGCAACAATGTATTTTCTTTGAAATGAATAAATGTTTAATTATGAAATTGTAGGGTGATGATGAATGGGACTGTATTTTGCATTTTTTAGAAGACAAGTTAGCGTTCAGCGTACCGCCGCCATCTTGAATTTGTTTGAGTGGCAACGTAGGTCGAGTGATATATCAGAGAAAAGTTTATTTTTTCGTCTTTTCAAGGATTCTAAAAAGTGCCACATTACTAATGAAAAACCCTATAACATTGCAGTTTTATTAATCTACTTTTATTTTTCACTAGTCTTGGTTCACCACTGGTAGATAGTTAATCTGAAACTAAAAACAGTATGTAGTAGTCATTAAAAAAATATTAAAAACATTGTGTTTACAATAAAGTGTCATCTGTTATCTGAGTGTCATCATAATCATTAATGATCTTGAAGCATCTTCAATAGAGCTTTAGTGTCCGGAAAGCAGGTTGTGATATGATTTATGATCTGGTTGAATAATAGCGGTCTTAAGTGAGACCCTTGAGGAACACCTGAGGTTAGGTTAGGTGGGAATGCTGATTTACTCGGTCCTGTCGAGTCCTATTCATTAGATAACTACTTAGCCACTGTAGGACCGTCCCATCTATACCATGTAAATTGAGCTTATGAATGAGAAGATCATGGTTCACCTTGTCAAAGGCCTTGGAAAAGTCGGTATACATATAATATAAATGAGTTAAAGGATCGCGTACATCTTGAAATGCAGGCAATATTTTTTTAGAAAAATGATCAACAATTCTATTCAGAGTATTATTGCCAAGAAACAGATGGCCAACACTTGTTATGAAAAAACTGCATTTTTTTCTTTTTAGTTATTACTTTTGTAAATTACTGTAACTGTTCAACAATTGCATTATGTCTTTGGCAATTTTTTCTTGTTTTACATTAGCATTGTGGTACTTTTTTAGTATTCTTAAAAAGAAGAAAAAAAAACCTTTCCTCTGATATATCACTCGACCTACGTTGCCATTAAAAAGATTCAAAATGGCGGCAGTACGCTAAACGCTGCCGTCACATAAATTTGACATTTCCTCTGAAAAATGTAGAATACAATAATTCCATTCATCACCCTATAATTTTAATTATACATGCATCCGTTTCAAAGAAAATACCTTGTTGCCATACTTTTAAGCTACCCTGTATATTACCAAATGATATTTTATTTATACCATCTTATTTTTTAAACACTCCTCTTTTTGTATTATTATGTATTTTTTTTATTAAATGTATTAGCAAATTGCTAAATAAAGGACTTGCTTATATAGTACCTAGATTTTTACCCATAGTTAGTTTTTGGAATTAATTTTTTATAGATCGACGATAGTCACTATTGCTAAGACCTTCGTCATTCATTCAGTAATTTCATCTTAGCTATTGGTTGAGATTTGATAGCTTTATATTTAATATTTCTCTATTTGAACTATGGTTCACAAAATTCAATAAACCAATATACATGTCACGTTATATCAATATCGTCTAATCTATGTAATAAATTGGGAGTTAAATCTATCAAAGCTTTAATTTTAGTCTGCAGAGACTGATTTAAAATAGTTAATTTCAATTTTTAAAAATATTTTGAAGAACTGCCAGATTATGAGATGAGCCATCTATTTTGAAAGTGGATAAGTCATTTAATTTTTTTTAATATTAAATATTTTGCATTTTACTGTGCATAATCATATTTTTGTTATAGAATAATTTCCATTAATTTCATTTTAGTACATTAGTTAAATAGATCAGACATTTTATAATTATTCGAAACACCTTTACAATTATTTTTTTTAGTGATATATTCGCGGTTTTAATCCGTGCCAAACATGGTTCCTTTTAGATAAACGACAATATATACTTTAATTCGGAATTATTTTAGAATAATAATGAGTCTAAATTTATAAATAACAATGATAAAATTCAGACTTTAAAAGATAAGAATATTTTTCTAATAATATTGAAAATAGATGTCATTCATTTTTTAAAGTTTGTACAACAAAAATGTTCGTTTGCCGATCTTTCAAAAAAAGTTATGATATAGACTACAAAATACAAAAAACAGAAACTTCTAAATACTTGTGTATAATAATAGACAAACTTCTAAAATGGAACTCTCATATATCAAAAAAGCTTAAATTTATAATCTATAAATTTTATCTTTTAAAACAATTTCTTAACCAAAATCTCTTGATAAGCGTATATTTTAGCTTGGTAGAATCTATTCTAAGTTATGGTATACTAGTATGGGTAGGCCTCCTATATGAAACAACCCTTAGACCACTAAACGTTATACAAAATAAAATACTGAAAATTATTTTCAACAAACAGCGATTATATCCTACTACTCTACTATATAATGAAACAATATCTAATGTTAGAAGTTTATACATGAACACAATATGCTGTTACATACAAAGAAATAAGGTATTAAAAAACCTCTGGGTCATCAACACAAAACCAGAACCTTTAGTAACTTGAATATTAAAATATCTATGTCTAATAGTGAATTTTTCAAGAATTGTATAAATTACTTAAGACCAAAGTGTTACAATGCTTCATCTCTTGAGATCAAATTAACAAACAACATTAATTTAAGAAAGCGTGCCGATTCTTCATCTTCCAAAACTACTCAAAATTGTATAGATTCTTCTTAAAATAACACACATCTCACTGTAATATGTTGAAACCCTGTAGATTACAAGATTATTACATTATTATAACATTATTACATATTATATATAACATTACTACATTATTACATTTAACATTTATTAAAAATACATTAACCTTTAGTTTTAGTCTTTAGTTCAGTCTTAGTCTGTCTAGCACATACAGGTGCCCACACCTAGGTGCTAACTTATTTACTTGTGATTAATTTATAATTTGTTTATTGTTGTAATGAATCCTGTTATTATTTTAATAATAAAGAATTATTGAATTAAAAAAATTAAAAAATTGCGTTGGCATCTGTACCGACATAAAAAACTTTATTAATTTCAAAGTGGCATTCGATTGTCCACGTTTGTCCAATAAAAAATTTCATTTGTCCTTGCCTTAAAACCGAGATATTTAAAAATAATGCTTATTCCTTAAAGATAACCTTAATACATTCCATTTGAATTAATTACGGCAATCGCTTGTCCATACATTATTTTCGTTTTTCCCCCCAAAAGAAATTACTTATTAACAAAATAAAACACCCAAAATATAAATAATTAACCTATATACTGGAATAGTTTGTTCAAATATTATTTTCGATTGTACAGGTTTTTTTTTTGACCACCCAACAGATTAACATATAAAGAACCCAAAATATGAACAATTAATAATGTAAGTTCTTTTAATAGGAATTTATTAAAACAAAAATAACTACTGCAATCATTTGTCCATAACATTATTTGTGTTTGTCCACCCAACAAAAATTAGCCAAAACATGAACAATTATTAATATAAGTATTCTAATTGCAATTTATTAAAACTAACTACTCAATTGTTTGTCCACACATTATTGTCTTATTTTCGTTTGTCCACCCAATAGAAATTAGTTTTTCAAAATATGAACAATTAATAATGTAAGTTCTTTTAATAGCAATTTCTTAAAACGAACTTATCCACACATTATATTCATTTGTCTAGGCTTTATTTTTGATTGTCCTCCCAACAGAAATTAGTTATTAACAAAAAAAAAATACGTGTGGCACTCGGGGACTGCCGCGGTAAAGCTATAGCATAGCATTTTTTATCAACTTATGCAATTGTAATTATTTATTTATTTTATTTATGCAGTATTTTTTTTTCTTTGAAATATTGAAGAAAACACTTGAATTAATAAATTTATGGTGGTCCCATATTTTGTTGTGGATTCTTGTGGATCATTATTCATTTTCAAATTCAATTTTTCCGAAATTGTGTCTAAAAGAGAGAATCAGTTATGAGCAATTAGCAGCTAGTCTACACGCATACGTCTAGTCGCACGCACACAAACACCGTGCCGAAGTCTGCCGAACTGAAACGACGTTAGACGATGCACGGCTTTCAACGCCGCACCGCTCTGCTGGTCAGAGTTGAGGGTGTTAGGTTTATTTTCGTTACGGAATTTCTTTTTCGATTTTACGATTTGATTTTTCAATTTTTTTCGATTTTTGATTTTTCCGCTTTTTCGTTTTTTCGATTTTCTTTTATTGAATAAATAAGAAGTTAATATTGTTTAACGCCGCACCGCTGTGCCGGTCGGAGTGGGGGGGGGGGTGTTAGGTTTTTTTTTCGTTACGGTTTCGTTTTTTTCTTGGTTCGGTCGCCGCGCTCAAAGCCCGTGATAAAAGCTATGCAATAGCTTAATAAAGAATCTAAAATATGAACAATTAATAATAATGTAAGTTTTTCTAATAACAATTTATTAAAACTAATGTAACCGCCCATCCCCGGTCGCTTTTTAATTATTTAAAAGCGTGTTTTTAATTACCTCCCTCCCCTTTGTGAAATTCAAAGTAATTTTTACATACTGTACTTGGCCTTTTTTCTATAGTAAAGGGTGTATCAGCAGTACGGGCCGATTTTAATTGTGAACCACACTTAAACGTAAGTTTGGTGTGGTATTTCGTATAACGTTTCTAAGCAGAGTTGCCGTTTGGGTACAAATGTACCCAATTGGGTACATTTTCTCGCTTATGGTATAATACACAAGTACATTTTAGGACAGATAATCTTAAATTGGGTACATTTTGGAAAAATGAATTTCCTATGTTCAAACTTTATGAATATTTAACAAACAATACCCTGTAAACTACACAAATAATTAAATGTTTATTTTACGTATATATTAAAATAATGTTACAAAAATAATAATTATTGAAACAAATGGAATAACACAGTCTTAACAAAAGAAACCGACTGCATTCGGTGTTAACCCACTGATTGAACCTTAGAATATAATTGAACGACCCTTTTCTGTCGACCGCCGGTTTATGATGTTTTTTTTTTGCTTTCCCAGAAATCGGCTCGGGTTAAGGGACCATCCAAACAATAGATTACAACCCTTATTTCAAATTTATATTTAAAATAAGCTATTCAAATTAAAGGTATAGTTGATTTTATTACTTTACGGGAATTAAAAAAAGCCATAAAAGAACATCATAGAATATCGGCAAAATATTTTGGCTATTAGGTTCACTGTTCAAATGTGCATAAGCCGCCAACTTACGTAGACAGTTGGTGGCATATGAGAAACTTTTTTATTATTAATATTAAGAAAAAAGTTATTCTTCATAAAAAGTCGAGCAAGGATTAAAACCTAAAATACAACCATCAGATATCAAATTTTATAAGTCTTATATGAGGTTTGTCAAAAATAAAGTTACTTTACTCTTCATATTCATATTTTTTGACAAACCTCTTATACGGCTTAAAAAATGATATCTGATGGTTGCATTTTAAGTTTTGGACCCTGCAGAACTTTTTATAAAGAATGACTTTTTCATAAAACTAAAAAAAAAGGTTCCCATATGGTTCCAACTTAATTGGACACACTGAATAAATTCTTCTTATTAAATAAAAATGTAATATTTATTTTATTGTATCTAGATTTTGAAAGCAAAAGGCATTTATATATGAATTTTGTACATATTCAGAATTGGGTACATTTGGGTACATTTTAGCAAATTTGTTTGGTACATCAACATATTTGGTTGCGACAACACTGTTTCTAACAGCATAATCGACCAAATGTGCTTACAATCGGAAAAATTGTGATCAAATTTCAGAAAAACGGGTCGGTAGGAGATGCAAAAACACCTGTGCGTGTTTGTAGAGGTTTAAGGTACCATTTCGGTAGGTGTGACAGACGACCGCCGACGCGACCGAGATGTGTCGCTTCACGTCTAAAATAGATACAATGGGCCCGTTCACTTTCATTTTTGAATGTGAATTAATTATATATTTATAAAGATATTAAACTCTTTTGTCTGGTGGTACTTTTCCCGTTAAGATATGTTCGCTAGAAGTAAGGGAATTCCCATAAAATTCTTTCAGTGACTCATTGCGTCAGAAAATCCCTATTTCCGTTCACGTCTCGTATCGGTTATGCTTAAAGACGGCGGGGTTGTCGGAAGTATCCCTAATATACCATTTCTGCATTTATATATGTAATTTAAATAGTAAAATTCCATTATTTTTCTAAAAATCGTGATGTTATATTTTCAGATTTAAAGCTGGGAGCTTATTTTTTTTTTTTAATTAAAACAATTATTATTACTCAGGCTGAAAATTAACCAGACCATAATCAAAAAGTAGAAATTTGATTTGCAATATTTATCTGGTAAACGTGGCAACGTTGCATTTATTTCTAGAAGTGTGTGTAGACAACACTATTTAGAAGTACTTTCAACATTGTCACGTTTACCAGATACATTTTCTCAAATAAAATTTCGATCTGGTAATATTCAGCTTGAGTAATACTAATTGTTTTTATTAAAATTTAAAAAAGGTAAGGCTTCCAGCTTTATCTGAAAATATAAACACATTATTTTAAAAAAATAATATGTTTTTATAATGTAAATTTCTTTAATAAATGCAGAAGAGGAATGGTGGTGCAATGATACATCCGACAACCGCGCCCTTTTAACTATTAACCGATACGAGACTTGAAGGGAATTAGGGATTTTCTGACGCAATGAGTCACTGAAAGAATTTTATGGGAATTCCCTTACTTCTAGCAAAAATATCTTAACGGGAAAAGTACCACCAGACAAAAGAGTTTAATATCTTTATAAATATATAATTAATTCCCATTCAAAAATGAAAGTGAACGGGCCCATTAAGGTACCATTTCGGTAGCCGCGTCAGGAGACCACTCAGGCGACCAGTAGGACGACAGATGCATAAATGTTACGCTCCGTACATTTCGGAAGCTTGAAGAAGTGTCGCGCGACACTTGCACTTAACCATTCGAGTGAACGATCAGCGTTGCCAGACCTACTGTTTTTACGCAGATCCAGTGTTTTTGTCTCTAGTAAATTTTGTTCTTAATTTATTAAGTTTGCCTCATTCTTCAGCAAATGGTTAAAGAATATTTTCTCTAGTAAATTTTCTGCAGTAAAAGCACCGTAATAAGCATCCACTACTGTAGGTTGACTCCATAAAAAAAACATCAAGATAATCATTGTTTTTATTTAAAATGAAACAAAGAATTAATAGGGCATCATAAAAAGAACATGCACATGCCAAACACTACGATTTTGAATTATCTGATTCAGACTGATCTAAAAGAAGTAGGTACTTATTATTTTTCATTGGTTTTTTTCCCGTACGTTAAGTATATAATAAAAATGTTTTTATTCTTTGTTTACTTTCTAATTTAGGTAGAAAAAAAGTTTATTTTTCGTTTCTTATATACTTGTTTTTTTATTTACTACAATTTAATAGAGAAAATATTCTTTAACCATTTGCTGAAGAATGAGGCAAACTTAATAAATTAAGAACAAAATTTGCTAGAGACAAAAACACTGGATCTACGTAAAAACAGTAGGTCTGGCAACGCTGATCGTTCCCTCGAATGGTTATCCTGTAAGAAGAAATGAATTCAATGACTTTTTAAAGCTTGTAATGTAAGTAAAATAATGTATTCATGTCTAAATATAATATTTATTGTAAACTAATCACAATTTGTATCTTACGAAGTAGTTTATTTTATTACAAGTTTTTATAATATAAAATTTTACAGTCATAGGATGCTGACTTACAAACAACAATAATTATGCATTAAATTGAACTTACTAGAAAAGAAAATTAATTTTTTATAGAGTTTTAATGTTAGATAAATAGTTGCTACTGTTATGTTTTTTTACCCCAATTGTGTCATTGTAAATGTTTTTAATAGGATACTAAACGTTTAGAACAGTGGCAGCATATATATCGTTCCTAGTGCCGATAAAGCACTTTCTAGAGATGATGCTGTTCCATACTTTTTAGAAGATATCAAATATTATGAGACTATTTTTACTGATGTTACTGTTAGCAAAATAAAAAGGGTAAAGGTGAAATTAAAGGATGAGGTAATATCATGTACATTCCCAAATCTCCCTTTATACTTGTATTACAATAATAAAAAATCTGTTAACTGTGTTTTATTTTACTCTTAAAACTATACAGGGTGTTTCCGAACTTGGCGTCCAAATTTGTAGGGGTGGTAGTTCGCATAATTTGAGAGCGATTGGCAGATTTCATTTTTCCAAAATATTTAAAATAAAAATAATTAAAAATTTTAAACAGGTACGGTCCTGCACAGCGAGGGATCGCCTCGAGCAATACGCACTAGAAAAACAATCGGCTACGTCTTTCGATACCGGCCGCGCGGAGAGAAATTTGCAAATCGCATCTGTTTTTGAGTTGTAAATCCCGATGAGTAACCGATCAGGCGACTATTTGCGCTACGCGCTCAGGGTAGGGCCCGCTTTTTAATGTTTTTTATAATGGCTTTATTTTGTTTATTATAATTTTTTTAGAAAAATGAAATCTGCCAATCGCTCTCAAATTATGCGAACTACCACCCCTACAAATTTGGATGCCAAGTTCGGAAACACCCTGTATATTGGTACAATTCAAAAAAAAAATTGTAACAAAATTGTACTTATTAAATTTCAGCATTTAAGAAACTTTTTCGAATTTGGTCATACATACCTAATTTGTATTTTATATAGATAAAATTAAATAATTTATCAAAACATGCAAGACTTATTTAGAAATAAATACAACAGTATGTTATGTGCTTTAGTTAGCTATAAACAAGTTTATTTTTATTATTTTGACAAAATTATGTATAATTCCCTTAAGAAGCCATGTATTTTGAACACCGTATGCAGTACCAGCGCCCATGCGGTTAATTATAGAAGCTCAATTAGCATGCGTTTTTTGGGACCGTATTTTGAGTATGCCGATTCGCCTTCTTATCTCTAGTCTTCATAGTCGGTGCTTTTTTTTATTTTTAATTTATTGGCCTACATAGCTAGGATGACACAGCCAGTTGGTAACAACAGGTAAATTATTACAATATTTTACAGCTTAATTTGTATAAATTTTGATATTTTTTTAACATTACCGAAAGACAGAAGCTTAAAAAATATATCAAAAAATAGGATTTTTTTAAGAATGGACATACGAATGCCAACATACCTATATGTTAGGTACTTAAAATTATTCTATTAAGTACATGATTGTTAATAAAATGTTACCTAACTAACTCTTGAACAAAAAGAATGGAAAGAGACATACTAACAGTGTTGCATTTTCATTTTTAAGTTGCTTGTGCTCTACAAAAGGTTCAATAATAATTATTCGTTTTCCATGGAAAAATGTACGCACGCTATAAATATTTATAAACAATTTTATTTACATAGATAAATATGCATATATTATGCAGGTTCGACGAACTCTTCATTTTTTAAAAGTCTTGTTACATTTATATTATGTATGCACCTGCCGAATTACGTAGTTGTAAAACAAGAATAATATACAGTACTTTATTTACTTCACGATTTTATGCCCAATTTTAAGGCATTTTAAATGTAGATTACCACAAAATACAACATAGAGAAGCTGTGCCTAGATAGTTTAGTAGTATCTTACACTAAGTAGGTTCTTATATTTTAATATTATAATACTTTTAATCAACACTCAAAAATATATCTCTGAGAGAAATTTTTGTGTGTTTACACTGGGCTAAACAACTGTCAGACATAAATATCATGCAATAAATGTCAGATGTAAACGTACCTTAAGTAAAAGCAATTGTCAAAAGACAAGAAAAGATTTTAAGAGAAAACCGGACCTCCCGCGAGAGCAAAAATCTTTTAAGGATTTTTTAATATACAATTCTCAGATAAACGAATGAATCATAAACCGTTTTAAAGCGATGAACCAGAAAACACTTTGGTTATACCCTTGGTTAACCTTAAAATCACGTCACTAAAGCCCTAAAAAGATAACCGGTTATTTTAACGCATTAATGTTAAATCGTTTTTAAGGAATATGACATGAAATTTTGACATTTAATTTTTAGGTTAATTTTTATTAACTCCAAAGTGGAAATTGAGGAAAATTCGTATACATTTATTGTTACTGAGATTTTCCCACAGATATAACAAATTTAATTCGCTACCTTGTTAGTAATGGTACCAAAAATAATTATATTTGTGTAGATTGAATGTTAGAATTTAATAAGGAACAGTTTGACATTACTTTTTATGACGTTAGAAGTATTTGATAATGTTCGTAGGCATATCTATATTCTTAAATAAAAGTGTAATGTAATTTTGACCGAGCGAATTCTATAATCTAACCAAAAAACACTAACACTTCTACTTGTCATTATTAACCCACGTCTGGACTCAGGTATTAACCGGTTATAAATAATGACGTTTCAAAGGCTTAAATATGACGTTATAGAAAGTAATCAAGGATAACCAACATCATATATCATTCTTTTTAGGGTAAATTTTTTTCCAACTGAATGTGGTGAAAGACAGAGTCTAGAAGAGATTTATAATTATAATTTTCACATACTGGATCAGAAAAATTAAAGTTGTTCCACCGACATTGCTCCAGAAGCTATAGAATAGGTTATTTAATTTATAAAAAAGACATCTATAAAAGAGTCTAAATTCAGAGAAAAAAAGTTATGCTAAAAATAAGTAAATTTAAAAATGTCCGTTTGTCATTTGGAGATTATTAAAAGATTTAAAATTCCAAAAACTTTCAAACCATGTTGAAAGTTTATTAATGAGAAGTTTGTTAATCTAGAACAATTCAGAGGGAGTTATTCTCTAATTTTCAGCCGAAACACAAAGCCAAGCGGACTTCTCAACAAAGCTCAATCACCAAAACGACAAACATGCTATTATGGTATTTTCTAATGCTAGACGATTTTGCTATTTGTAAGTGATTTTATTTTTGTTGTAAGCTGTCATAATTATAAATCGTAAATGCTGGAGTGCGTTTAGAAACCCCGCACGGCGCGTCTGGACCCTATTTTAATGCATGTGGTCAGACGCGCCGTGCGGGGTTTCTAAACGCACTCCTGAAGTTATAGGATTTGAATGTCATTTTGACATTATAATTATAAACTTTATTAGAATAATATTGAGGCCAATTTCAGAATTATAAGGTATCAAAAACATAATAAACAACATACATTTGCTTTTACTTTTTTTCAAATACGAACAGCACAGTAAGCACAGAATACCAAAACATTTCTGCTTTACACTTTTGTTGTTTGTCATGTTTCTAGAGAAACATGCTCCCCTGAAAAATTCAGTGAAATAGAAGGTTTCAATTTTATCCTTTTTTTTTTTTATTTATTATTACCACTTTGATACGTTTATATAGTACTTTTTTATTTATTTTATATTGGATTTTCATATTTAAATTGTTTTTAAATTATTATATCCTTGTATGTTTATACATTTTTGGATGAAGCTTTATTGAGTCTCATATATAAAAAATTCTTATTATACACAAGTTGTACCTAGATAAATCGTTGGTTTACAAGCAAAACACACTAAGTAATTTTTTTTATTTTTAATTTATTTAGATCAGTTGACTGGATTTCTTCCACTTTATAAACTGGTAAAATCCATTATGTCCTCTTACAATTATAACCTTATTTTTAAATTATTTTCATATTCATTAAGTCCATAATAGCATTAAGTGACTTAATGGATTTTTCATCAAATCTGATTGTGTGTTTTGCTGGTAAGCAGACGAAATTTATGTGATTTAGATGCATAGAGGTTTCTCAGACATTGTGCATACAATTTAGGAATAGCTAGATACTAGCGTCAAATTCTGGAATTACTAATACTGTCTTACTTGTTCAGATCATGAACCTGTAATCGATATTTATTATGCTCAATTAGTATGTCGATTGAGATACCGGATTAGTCTATGTGAAAACTCAACTGATTCGAGTGACGTTTTTATTCTTCAAAGGAAGATCCTTAGAATAATAGGTAAATTTCCCAAATATGATTCTTGTCGACCAATATTTTTTGTAGAGTATGGTATTTTGTCACTAGCTTCATTATATGTTCTAGGAATTTGTTTATATGTTTTTAAGATCTTAAATAAATTTAAGCTAAATATAAATTTCATAATTTTGGAACTAGTCATATACCAGTTAGTAGGCAACATTTAACTAACAGGTCTCCTAAATGAATAGGACCTATTTTATACTGTTGTTTAAACTTCCAGACTTCATAAATTATTGTAAAACAGATATTTTATTAAGAATAAGCTCAAAACATTTTTAAAAATATATGTTTATTCGGTAAAATTTTCTATATGAAATAAATTATATGTCTATATATTGTAATATTACTCACCAGAAGTTACTTGGTCTCGACCGTAAATTTCTGATTCGGCCGAAAATAACCTTTGGTACACAAATATCTATTTTATTTCTATAAATGACATTAAAAATTTATGAAAAATGCATTTCTCATCTATAAAATTGTTATTTTTGATAAAGAAATTTTTAAATTTATTAAAACAAAAATAAAACCTGAATAGATAACAAATCACTGAAGTTGGGGACGTTTTTATAGAAAATTTTAATGTTACTATTTTGTACTAATAAAGCTACAGTTAATTATTTTAAGTATCGGAATGAAATTAATGCCACTAGTCAAGGTTTTAAGGCCTCGTCACTTCAACCTTTTGTTTTAGATGCATTTTTCTTTAAATTTGTCTTTGACAAAATATTTACAAAAGAATCCTTTGGATTCTGATAAAAAACTATTTGATACGCCCATGGAAACCACAACTGTCAAAAAATCGTAGATACTGGCTTCAAACAAAGCCTATGTTAAACGGCGCCCGTTAGTTATCTATATTTCATTTATCTGAGGGTATAACTCCTACAGTAAAAATGTAATCTGTACCTACTTGTAAGCTGGAGGAGCCAGTGACACTTTTAGGTGCCTTGTTTGCGCAAGGCAAGTGCAAAATTAAGTACATATTTTTCGTTCATTCTTACCTTGTACATCATGGAAGTATACCTACCGATTAACCAGAAAATTATTTTATTGACTTGTGTAATATTTTTAAATTATGTAGAAAAATTATTAAAAATAAATATCTATCAAAATAGGCATACCTACCTAATTGTCAATCTTTTAATTGACATTTTTAAATAATTTGACATTTAAGAGCGACACCAATATAGAAAAAAATATCTGGTTTCACAGTTGACAGGCATGGCCAGGCATTATTCTTATTTTACTATATTGGAATGATTGGAATGCGTAAAATAAATCCCATAAGAAATGCATGGGATTTTAAGAACATTGATATTAAAGTAGTTAGGTTGAACCGAACCTTCTGAAAATCAATAGGGGTTCTACGTTGGAAGTAATTATTCAAGAAAATCAAAACAGCAGTTAATCGGATTTTTCTTTCTAAAGTTATCGTGCCGGCACGCACAGACGCCCAGATGATTTTTTTTGCATTTTCGGACTTAAAATGAGAAACGTGAAAAAAGGCTAAAAAAATGGGGACAAGAAAATGTTATCGTCTGCACGAATGCAATACTGAGGGCCCAAAGGTAGGGCCTCAGTAATAAATAGCCCTAGTAGCCTAAAAATATGGTATGGGTCCTTTTCAATAACTTTTTAATTTGCACTAGTGATTTGAAAATCTCACCTTAAGTTATCAGTTTAATATCATCCTTTTTATGTTGTTACATGATTGAAATACTTGGTTTGAGCCTTGGTTATTGAAATTATTCATATACTTTTTTTTCTGTAGTAATTTGTATATGTATGTCTTATATTTTAAGATTTCCGTCACACATACAAGACTACAAAAAAAATTAGATATTTAAATTATTATTGTTGTAATGTTTTTCTAAAGTAAGTACCATCATCTTTTAAAAATACATCAACAAAATGTGCTACTACAATCTAAATAAATGTAGTGAGAAAAAATTTGCAAATCTATTGATAAAAAAATGGATTTTTTTTTTTTTTTAGTAAAAATATCTAAAGTAGCTTATAGAAATTGCATAAAACAGTTAAATAACTCTAAAATAGTACGTTAAATTGAAAAATTTTAACTCCAAGTGTCTTAGTAGAATTATTACAATTTCACTAAAACATGAGGTGACGGAAATATGAAAGAGTGACGACGGAGATATGATAATGTGTCGGAAATATGAAAAGTAAAGAAAAATACGCAAGAAAATACACTAATTTTTTAAAAATTTCAACATTAGATTTTGAGATTTTAGATGTCGATGGCAATATTTCTTCAAAATATTTTAATTTGGGTTTCGCTAAGTTGTCTGATTTTAACTTGGATATTGCTTTGTTAGTGATGTCACGTACCTAACTTAATTTTGAAGGTATTTTTTTTTTCAACTTTTTATCTTTTACTTGTTCTAACGCACTCTCCTTCATGCCTTTTAACATTTTCTTTAATAAAGCTATTTTGTCGCTTTCAGTATCATTCTTTGGGCTAATTGTTAGCGTTACATCATCTGAACTAATTTTCAGGGAAACGCATACCGAAGAGTTTTCCTCCATATCAAATGAAAGAAAATCTCTTTTACTTTCGATCACTGTTTGAAATTCATTTTGAGCAGATAAACAATAAATATGACAATATCATTCTAATTTTTTGAAATAAAACCGTTTAAATAAATTAATATTTCCGTCCCATTCGTCATATCTTCGTCACGTTTTAATGTCAGCGTGACGGATATCCGACGTGACGGTAATATGATTCACTTAATATAGATCTTCTGAATTCTTGCACTTGCTATATTAAACAATTAGGTTAGAAATGTAAACATTGGCCAGGGTATACTTTTTAAAGATATTTAAATAAAAACGCTATTTGCTGTTTTAAAATAAATATCCTATGGGACGGAAATCCGAAGAGAAAAAAAACCTGCCAAAATTTTACCTGTTTTATTGAAGAATCGTACAACAAAATACTACTGCCTTCACAATTACTGCTTGACATGAATGCACTGAGGCCCAGCAATAAAATCAGACTTATTTTATTCGCAGATACCGCCACCTGATGGTCACTTTTTCAACTTAAAGTTGATGTGACGGAGATCGGGTATACGCAGCATGACAACCAATTAGGCATTCCAACGACCTGTCCAAATGGCTACCAGTGGGGACTGACAGTTTAGATATGGCAACCCTGTTGTCATGTTGTTATTAACAGGGTCAATGATACATATATAGTTATATAGATTGCTCAAAGCTGGTCGTTTGAGAGCGGCGATATTGCCTGGCAAATATTTATTAATTTGAATCGGTTTAGCAAAAATGTGTTTTAAAACCAATTGTCATCAGCCTTTAGTTATTTAAAAAATAATAACTGCTTACATTTTTACTTCAAGGCATAAGCTTATGTTTATTTTGAAAAATATGGATGATCAATCTATGTAACTATTTCATTGACCTTGTCAAATCACCAGGCCTACAGGGTTGCCATAATTTTTTCATATCAAAACCCACTGGTAGCCATTCAGTTTGGAATGCCTAATATTCAAGAATTAGTAACATGTATAGTCGATTTTTTGTTGCATTTTCTCATTATATTGACAGATAAAATATGGCAGATTATAAAAAATATCGACAAACATTATATATTGCATGTATATTAAATGACAAAGGTACAAACATAGAAAATAGCAATCGTGACGCGTGACGGAGGTATGAAATTGCATGTTTAAAAAACAAAAAATATATAAGACATAAATTATTTGTCAATTTTTGTTTTTGTCATAGTCGGCCAGGTACCAACATTTTCTAAATATCTTGAGAGATGTAGGTGTAATCGTTAAGATCACCCAAATTAAAAAGTTATTGAAAAGGACCCGTATAGGTTTCAACTTAAAATTCCCTGGTGTTGTGCATTACTACCTTGAACCATGGATTAAAAAGTAATAAGTGTATTACAATTGTAATACGCTGGAAACTCGGAATCTTTATAAAGTCCGGTACTGTTTTGCCGTTTCCGAATACTTGTCCTTATTTATAGATTAATATCGCCGATGATAAGCCAGCGGATCTGATAATAAAAATTATGACTCGTCTTTTAACCAAATTTTTATCATCAAGATATCGAATCGACATAGAACCGGTAGTCGTTCGCTTAAATTTAGTATCGGTTTTGAACCACAAGTGGTTACAAAAAAATATTTCTGAGTGTAATAATAAATAGTTAAGTGAACAAGTTTGTTTGTTTTTCGGTGTCTTAACGTGAAGGTTGAAAAAATTGAAAATATTGATATAAAAGTTGATAGGATAGTGCTATCGTTTCGAAATTAGTTGGTACGATAAATTGCTCTATTCTAAGTAAGGAAAAGGCTTGTTAATTTTAAATTAAGGAGGTTTTTTTCAAAAGCACCTATATCCTAGATTCGTACTTAACCTATATTTTAAAATATATCTCTCTTAACTCAAGTAATTTATTTTTTCTTGTATATATTTGCATTTCCTACATTTACATTTCCTACATTTACATTTTTTTTTAGCTTAGCTATATTGAATACACAGACAATTTTATTTGAAACTTTTGAATTTCACATAATATTAATAATATAATACTTTCCCCAATTTACCCCCTTACGAGTGAATTTCAACCCCGGAAGTCGACTGAACGACTTGTGTAGGGGAAGGGACGCCTATTATTATTATTATTATTATTATTTGCCGTGGCGCTCCGGAGCGACTTAAAGATGATTGATGGTGCCGTTTGACTTACAGCTGAGAGAAACCCGGAAAACCTCACTCACCATCATCAAATTCAGACGCCAACTCAAATCCGGCTCGAAGGACCATTACTCGATGAGTTATATTCATCAGATTAAAATTTTTGACATTCTCTGCTGTTCCTTAAATATCTACGCTATGTCTGGATCTTCCTATCTCACATTATTTCCAATGTTGTACTGGTAATAGAAGGACATTCACGGTATAAAGCAAACCAGAAAGAGAACTTGATTTAAAAATGATAACTCGTTTCGAAACGCAAGCACTGTGTTATGTAGCGAGGTATTCTCTAAATTTTTTTTCACAAATTTATAGAGATTTGCATATAAATCCTAGGTTTTACTTTTATTTTTTTTTTATTCTTGACAGATTCGAAAAAAATTAATTAAGTCTTGGTTTCTAAACTTTAAAACATGTTCCTAGTTTTATGTGTGGCAACGTTGTAATTGACGGCATCATTTTTACTAATAGACTATTTTTGCGTATACTGACAATACAATTTTTAATAGAATTCGTTTTTAAAAAGTATGTTAGTTTTAATAAAAGTATATGAATTTGTAAAACCAGTGAAACATTAATTTATTATATATTTTTATCGCTTAAACTAAAAAAAAGTTTTTTGCTAGTATTTTTACAATAATATACACAATTTACACAGCAACTCCGGTTGTTTAATGTATTGTTTTTACCTATTTTTTTAAAAAAATAGTAAAATGTATACGTGTATTTGATACGCCAAAATCACCCTAAAATGCACGAATTATCCGCAGCTTGCGCTAGTATCGCTTTTGCTTCCCCTACCATGACTTCGCACTGAGTGAATAAGAATGCGAAAAAGGTCAAATTTAAATACCTTTTAAATGTACCAACTCGGCCCATGGGATTACATTGGCAGGTGTAAATTTTAAATAAAAAACATTTTTAATAGGTGCAATAAATAAACAATTCCCATTTATTATATTTTATAAATATATTTTTATACATACATGCAATAAAAACAGAATAAAAATGATTATAATAAATATGAAGTTGTAATAATGCGAGGGGTAAAAATACATAATATTATGTGCTCAAGAATACCTAATAAAGAATACCTGGGAATACCTAGAGAATACCTGGGAATACTTAGAGAATACCTAGAGAATACCTGGGAATACCTAGAGAATACCTGGGAATATCTGAAATTTTCCGGGAATACCTGGGAATATCTGAAATTTTCCGGGAATACCTAAAGAATACATGGGAATACCTAGAAAACACTTAATATTGAGAGAATACTTGAAGAATATCTGAGAATAACCAAGAAATTTTTAAGGTTAAGAGTTAGTAAATTAGGTCCTTAAAGTATTAGGCAAATCCAGATTTCTTAACTCTATGATTAGTATTTTTTACCCACAATTAAGTTTATTTTTAACTTCTAAATAATAAAGAATAAATTTCAATTCTTAACATTTCACTTAATATTTGACAAATTGATGCACGTATAAACGTCAAAACTAAATAAACTTATTTGTTTTTTTTTTGTAACATGTACCTATAGTAATGTGTGCAGCAAGAGTGGATATGGACAATCCACTCGAGTTGTACAGTCTATTTTTTCTACGACCCACTACTGAAAATCTACAAATATTAAAAATTATTTTAGGTTATTAAGATAAAATAAATAGTTTAAAAATAATTTATGACTTTTGTTAATTTATAAAATAAAAAAAAATAAAAAATTTCATTTCACTTTTCCCAATCCTAGATTTGAACTCGAGTCTTCCGTCTGAAAGTCAAGAACGCTGACCACCAGACCATCTATGCGCTTAATTTTTTTGCTTTAATACTCGTAATTAAATTGACTTATAGTTTTATTTAAATGAATAAAGTATTTATAATTATAGACGAAATAAAAATAGAAATGCTATTATTTATCGATTCTACACAAGAATAACTCATTTTAATGTATATTTAATCTCAATAACTAAAAAATATACTTACAATTAGTTTGACAGAATTATCACTTATTTAAAAATTTAATAGTAATAATAGTTGGGTGTCCAAATTATTAACTATACAATACATGACTTGTTCTGATAA
Organism: Psylliodes chrysocephalus; assembly: GCA_927349885.1. NCBI lineage: Eukaryota > Metazoa > Arthropoda > Insecta > Coleoptera > Chrysomelidae > Psylliodes > Psylliodes chrysocephalus. The sequence goes on along the minus strand of OV651819.1, from coordinate 60,746,173 downwards.
TAATTTTTCTATGATATAATGTCATATATCTCCGACATGCCTCTATAAATAGTACGACATAGTTCAGTTTACATCCCAGGTACTGTTATCGGTAAATATATAATTAAGTCTTCATGATATAGGTACATACTTAACATAGACCCAACTATTTAGTTTCTTGAATTAATTTAGTCAAGTGCAATATTTATTTTTTATATCGTCTTTAAAAAAAACTGTAATGTAAGTTTAGCTTCCATTTTTTTTGTAAATTCATGCGGCACCATCATTCGAGTTAAATCCTCACCGCTACAACAGTCTGACGCTGTTTATTAGAACCTCTAGCATATTTATAGATAGGATATATTTCTATAACTTCAAGTTCATTAGGGACAACCTACAAAATAAAACAATTATTCATACAAAATTGTACTAGGGTCACATGACTATTTTGTAGAAACTGGAATAAAAATTGACACACATACTTCCGTTTTATGAAATTCGCAGTTTTATTTAAACACTGTTTTTAAATAAACAATTAAAATTGACTTATGTTGAATTTTAGAGTTTGACAGCTTGATTGAAAACATCAAGATAAAATAATGTAGAGAGGAAATAAACACTATTTTGCGATATGATAAATGAACGCATTTTGAGTCGTATTTTGATTAATTTGTCGTTAATAATTTTATATTTAAAGATTGGCTAAATGAAAATGTTTTTATATCACTTAAGTCATGCTATTTAAAAAAAATGGTATTTATACTCACTAAAACTGACTAACTCCACTTGCTCGAGTTTGAGATATGACGTAAAACTGTGCGGACACTTTTAGTATTATAGCATCTCCTCTTTATTTTATATCAATGATTGGAAAGTTCGTATGCCCCGCCCTACTTTGTGACGTCACTGTCTGCGTTGCGCAAATTAAGCTGATTAAGTGATTTTATAATTGTTTCACTACGTTTCAGGGATCTGTTTACGTGCGACATATCTTTTTATCTAAAGACTTTCAAGAACGCTTCTCACTCCTTCGGGCTCACTTATAAAAGAGTGCTACGGAAGCACGATTAGCCAGATCGCAGTGGCGTACCCAAAAATAGATATTAACACGTATGAAAATAAAATTATTAAAATTGAAATAATATTTTTGTTATTTATTTTCTGGGTGTTCACTGCACAAATGAACCAATGGAGAAACCGCCCCTGCTTAAAACGTTATCAAAAATTATTGATGGTAAAACTTCAAATAATAATTAGATTCTTAAACAAATTTTTTGTTTTTGTTTCGCAAAAGACTTTTTTGGTTGTCTCTGCTACTTTTCTTTTAGTAGTTTCGAGGAGAATTTCACTATGGAAAAGGAGAACCATCAATTGGTTGGTAACATTTTAATATTTTGGGCCTTGTTAAACTTTCTAAAGTAATTTCGAGAAAATCAACTTTTAATGTCATCATTGTACTTAATTTTTTTATTGCTTAAATTATTAATAATGTCATTTGGTGTAGTTCGTTGTGATTTCTATAATATATATTATAAAAACCTATCGTTAATGTTATTAGGTGCCGACTTTTTTTAATAATTATTTTGTAAGATGTCCTTGTTCTAGTAAAAACACATTTAAACACTTTTTTTTTGTTTATTTCTGCTTTAAGTTATCGTATAATTGAATTGACTAATTGTGTGTTTAATTAAAGCTATATCTCTTTTTTGTTAAAACAGTCTTTGTATTGTTCTATACTTTTTAGATAATTAGAGAAAACAGTAGGACATTTTAAAATATCCTATTTCACCAAAAATGTAGAATAATGAATCCCACATCAAACGGAAAAAGATATTTTAAGATGTCCTGCTAGATATTAACTTAAAAACTAATTAAAATGTATAATGCAACTGTAATCAAATAAATGAATGTTTTTATCCTGACTATAGCATCAGAAAGACATTTTTTTAGATCATAATGATTGGATAGCTCAAAATAGTCAAAGTCCACATTATTTAAGTTGTTCTAGTATTGTTTTAGCATAGCGATATAAACTCCAATAATAAACATTCAATGTTTTTTGGGACGTTTTTTAGTAATAAAAAAAAATGAATAATGTGATATTTTTGTTTAGTTTGGTACTACATAGTATAGTTCATTAGTGATTTACAAGCAAATTACGTTCTATGTATAGAATAAAAAAATCACTCATAATATCTAAATATTTATACCTATATCTCTATATTTCGGGCACGAAGTCTAACTAACTATTTTATGTTTTTGGATCTAAATAGTTTTCTTAAGAATTTTAAAACCTTTCTTTGTTCATTTGGGATACTCCATGCATATCTTTGAGGTTAATTTTGTTTAAACCTAAAATTAAGTACATAATATGACAATTTAAACAATATACAAAATTAGTCGATTAAATTACAGATTTTAAAAAAAATTGTCAACAAAAAGTGGCATTGTCTTTTTCCTTAAACATTCTTTTTGAAAGTTTCTCTGCTTCACTTGCTGTTTTAGTATTTTAGTGGCAGATGAATATGGTGAAGAAGTAGTGACAGGATTGATTATTATACTTCTCTCGTCGAAATTTACTGAAATTGTATTTTTTTTCAATATTTTCCTCCCCTGAGGTCTGTAATTAAAATATTCATTAGCATAAAAAGTTATTCAGATGGTCACTTGTTGAATTCCTAAATTTTGGAACCATCTAATTTGTTTTTATAAGTAATTAACCTTTACTATAATCATTATGAGACGGATGTAGACGAACTTAGCTGGGGTTTATTTCCTCTTAATTATACTTTTTCGATAAGAAAATAAGAAAGTTTAATTGCAAATTAAAGGTGATTGCTTAATGCACCGCCTATGATAATTAGGTTGTGTTTGTACTTTATGATATAATCTTGAAGAAGCATTTTCAAAAGGTCTTTTACACATAAAGCATGTTTTCACCATATTATTAGAGATAATAAATCTAAAATATACATTTACAACCTTTACAATTATAAATAAATCTATTTTTCGTAAAATACAAATTAAAAATTGACATAAACTGGCGCTGTCAAACTTGGCAACGCTGATTAAATAAGCCCATTACAGGAGAGGGATTTCCCCGCCTGGGGGAAGTAAATGTTGGTTACAAAATTTAGCGCGGGGAAGGGGGGAAGACTCTCTCTAGTAGTAATTGCTCGGAACTTGTAAACAACTAGATTAAAATGTCAGACAAAAATGTTACACACATATATCATCGTCTACTAAGTAGGCTCAGCGGAAAGAGAGAAGACCTTGTATTATAAAAAAAATAATAATTTACCCCTCGTGCAATACTTGAATGAAATGGATTAATCAATCCCAATAAAACAACCTTACACTGATGCCACATATTAAAATAGAGACAAAACATTTTAAAGTTTAAATACTTGACTTTCTTTTTCATTTTTATCTACCTAGTGATTATGTTTATTTGCAAGTATGTTTCTTTTGTCATATATTTTCAATATTTTTTTTTTAATTTCTCGTGCTAAGAACTCATTTTAAATTTTGTAAATCCCGAGATATATTACATAACATCATTTATTAAAATGTTTTATTCAAAGTGACGCGTTAGTGTATTTACCGATCGAACATGTTTAAAAAATCCAATAAACATTCGGAAAGTTACCTAACTAAGGATCCATCGATGGCGAGAAAGGATTTTTTTACCAGCAATGGTAAATTGGTTGCCAGACCTCTGACGTGGTCTTCTTTCAATGGACCAGTTGATTTATCGGTGCGGATAGGAGGGAAGACTATTAATAGAATTTCGACGAAAGTAAGTTTTTAAAACCAAAAACATTCATTTAAAAAAATACCGTTGGTTATCTTGATCTTGATTATTGAGAGGTTAATTCCACAGATATCTAAATAACACCGAAAAAATTAAAGGGGTGATTCTGTGATAACAATTAATGTGAGTGTTTGGTATAACATTTTTTGAAAAAACCCTCCCCGGAAAAGTTACTTCGAAAATTAAAAAAAAAAATGGTTTTTCTTTTTTATTTTCCCTGTATATCAAGCTAAAGACACGAAACTTGGTAAACATTATCTGTCAATAAAAGTACACTTTTTGAAATTTTTTCAAACCTGAAGTATGCTTAGAAGGGGTTGAAATAATCAACCCCTAAGATATTTTTTCTTACAACTTTTTTTTAGATGAAAATTTTTTCTTTAAAAAAGTATGACTGAAAAGCCCAATTCATTGACTAACTTTTTTATCTCTACAAGTTTTTTTCGAAAACTTAAGCATTTATGAGAAAAAAATAAATAAGCTCATGTAAAATAGCATTTTATTAAACAACAGCCAACCAAATTATGATTCTTAAGACTTCTACAACTAAAAACAAAAGTGAACAGACAATGAATAAAAACCTGTCGAATATCGACAATACAATTATAATAAATGTTGAAAATGACCGCCTTCAGCTTCAATACAAGCATCTACCCTTTTCCTCATAGAATTGCGTATACGATGAAATATTCCTGGAGAATTTCTTATAGTTTCACACCCTGCTACAATGCGGTTTTGCAGATCATCGATATTTTCAACTGGGTTTGTGTATATCAAAGATTTCAGATATCCCCTTATGCAAAAATCCAAAGGATTAAGGTCAGGGGAGCGGGCTGGCCAGTTTACAGGTCCTCCTCGACCTATCCATTGATTGGCATACACCTCATCCAGGTGAGTTCTTGCACGTATACTAAAATGTTGCCTAATTTTGAATGGGAACCTCTTCAAGAAGAACAGGTAATTCTTCAAGGAGATGACAATATGCTTCACCATTTAATCGTAGCGGAAGAAAATGGGGACCAATTAAATGATTATCAATAATTCCGAGCCACACGTTTAATGAAAATTGATACTGATGATTTCCTTCAAAAAAGCCATGAGGATTTTCGTCAGCCCAAAGGTGATTGTTGTGAAAATTTCTAATACAGTCTCTTGAGAAACTCGCCTCGTCAGTAAATAAAATATCCTAAGAACTGTGGTGCTTGGCCAATCATATTAATAAGCCACTGAGAAAAAATCACACGGGGTAAAAAATCTCGAATCATTAACGCCTGCACCCGTTGAAGATGATAGGGATACATTTGTTCTTTTAAAATTCTAAAAACAACGGAATGGCTTACTTGTAGGACACGAGCTATTCTCCTGGTACTAGTTTCTGGGAATTCTTCAATTGAATTAAGTACGGCTTCTTCTACAGCTGCAGTTCTAACTTCTCTAGTACGACCAGAATCATAACTTCTTTTTTCAAAATTACCACGTTCCCGCAAGCGTCGGTGAATAGTTGTGAACGTAGTATGATGGGGTAGTCTACGCTGTGGGTACTGTTTATCATAAAGTCTTTGCGCTTCCAATGAATTACCGTTACTTTATGTGTATCCGAAAGCTGTATCCAGATACTTTTTAAATTTTGTATCCGGTATCCGTATCCGTGACCAAATTTGTAAGTATCCGGATACCGGATACTTTTTTCGGCATTCGGATACATTATTTACTACAATCGTAAGAGCTAAAATCAATTTTTTTGTATGAGAGCTATTCGAAAGTTTTGCTTTTAAGGAATATGTGCCCTGCCCCCTGCCGTAATATTTTATTTATATTTTTAAAGCGATTTAAATAAAAGTTTGGAAGAACATTTTATAAGAAAAATAATATAAAAATAATGAATCAAAATAAACAATTATAAATACTGAAGAAAGTCTAAACTAGGTAGCGATAGCTCTAGACTTTACAATCTTAAACCTCTGCATTTTTATTATTTAAAGTAAAATTGCTTGTCGATGGATTTTTAGTTTTTTGTTGGCAATGAATTATGTGCTTCTAGACGTCTATAACAACAAAAAATCGCTATCCAAGCATTTTATGGCGTTCGGTTTTGCTACTTCCGGTGTAGGGATTTTGGCAATGTGACCGGATATTTACGATTTTCAATGAAATTCGTGATATAGCTTCAACGCGTTTTTTTCCTTCTGAATCTAAAATAATATTACAAGCAGTTTTTTTGTGTCGGCGAAAGGGTTAATAATCAAAAAAATGTAAGCTGGCGAAACAGGTAACTTTTTGAAACAGATAAAATCGGAACCAAAAGTCTAAAAAGTGGTTTAAAAAATCGAAAAAAATCGAAAAAATCGAAATAGTCGAAAATAATCGAAAAGAATCGAGAAGAATGGAAAAGAATCGAAAAGAATTGAAAATAATCAATTTTAATCGAATAGAATCGATTAATCAAAAAGAATCGATTAATTGAAAATAATCCGTTATTCGGAAATAATCAATTAATCGAAAATAATCGATAAATCGTAAAGAATCGATTATTTTTAAGTAATCTACTAGACGAAAATAACTGATTATTTATTTTGATGATCGCCAGCCTTAACGTTTTTAGCAATCTATTTTGGCAATAAAATTATTTAAGTAAGAAGTTTTATTTGAGTAATTTGATTTTTTTCATTAATTTATAGAAATCTATTGAAATCTACCAAAAGAAAATTGTCTACTAAAACTAGCCAAACTAGCTGAAAACCTACCAAAAAAGCAGATATCTACCAAATGTGGCAACGTTGAATTAAAGACGCCCAGTCAGAGTAACCTTGACGAAGCACAACAACAACTAATCGTTGGACTAAGCGAAGTTAACTGTCGTGACGTAATCTACGTGCGATGCACAAAACGATGCTAAAAATAGCGTGGTTTCAAGCAGGCACAATGCTATTTGACGGATCTATTAATCTGTCTTTTTAACATTCATTCTCAGACACCTCTCGCGTTCAATCAACATATTGAACCAACAGACGCGATCAGCCTGAGCGTAGTGGGATACCAAAAAAAGTAGAGATTAATACATACGAAAATAATAAATATATTAAAGTGCATTTACGAGTATATTATTATGTGATTTTAAAATAATGTGCTCTTATGAAATTTATCTGGGTGTTCACTGCACAAATAAACCAAGGGAGAAACCGCCCCTGGTTAGATTTATATGGACACGACACTGGATGGCTTTATGTTTTATTGTTCTTTTTGTTTTAATGTTTTATATTCACAGAATAAAAATAATAAACAACTTATTGAGTAGTTTTTTCCGTTTCTATTATATCGCTTTCCATTTTCGATAATTTATTTATGCCTAGTATTGTTTATTGTTACTCGTAATCAATCTTATTACATAATTATAACTATTGGTATGAAAACATTATTTTAACTCACTTTAAAAGTATCCGAAAAAAGTATCCGGATACTTGTATCCGAGTACTTTTTGGGCGAAAGTATCCTAAAAAGTATCCGGATACATTGTAAGTATCCGTATCCGGTACTCGGATACTTTTTTCCTGTATCCGACCCAACTCTGGCCAGTTGCTATTACATAATGAGCATTCAAGTATCTAGAGTTAGAATGAAATACGTGTAAAATACATAAGAGGCAAGTATTTCAGAATTTTCTTTCAATCTCAAGAGCGAGAATGTTTTTGTTCTGTTATTATAAGTGGTTTCGGAGGAAGAACTACATTCAGTACTGGCCGTAGAGAAAGTTAATTATGCACTTCCAATTTACATTCCACCTGGGTTCCGACTTGGCGTTTTCGCGCCTTGGTCGATCTATATTATTTATTCTCGACAAAAATTAATCACTTTCCACTTGGATATACACAATATTCTATAATGTATATTGAAGTTAATAATTAGCACTTTCAACCTTTACTAAAGCGAATCCAATTTTTGTACTCTCTTTCTCGTTTTATCTTTTATCAATTAAATGTTTTTTTTTTGTTCTATCAAAATAATTACGTATATTTATAATCATAGTCAACAAACCATAATTAAATTGAAATTTTAGAGTACAATCGTACATGAAACTTGAAAAAAATGTTTTTTTAAATTTTATCTGCGGTCGTCCTTGTTATCTTATTGTTATATCTTATCACCAATAACAATAAACTACCTACATATTCATCTATTTGTATTACAATTACCGAAATAGTTAGCAATGCTTATCATTTTGACATTTAGCCATTGGTTGAAAATATTGTAACGTTTGTTTAATTTATTTATAATTTATTTAATTAAAACACTTTATTTACAATTTATTTATTACAATTTATCTTTTCTGTCCAACAGTTAAATTGAATCTTTCCGTCCGTCGACAAACTCGCGCTATTTATATAAAGCCAGCTCTGTACCAGAATTCTCTCGGCTTTCCAGAACGATCGAAAAATGTCTCTGTATGACTCATACGCCGCAAAGAGATCTATCCGATAATTTCTCGAAGCGGTGCGTTTGTCTCTATATGGCCCGCGCTAGGCAAGGAGTAAACAAGGAACCGAGACGGCTTTAGCGTCACAATATATACAGTTTAACCTCCCTTGTTCTTTATTTTAAAAAAGTATAATGACTTTGTAAGTATTTTCTTTTGGAATGACTTCGGGCATAATGACTTTCATATCTTTGAATCAAAGATATATGTTTAAAATACATATCAATGTCACATTTGGGTGTCTTGTTAGCCGCTTATCAGTGCCTATTAATACAGAAGTCGAAACACGTTTGTTGCTGACTACTGTGGTGATAAATCTGTTCGTTACGTCAAAAGTTACCATCAAACATGGTTTATAAATAGGTACTTTAACTCTATCAATGCAAAGCGTAAATGTATTTGTTATAACTCTGTTTTTATGCTTCTTTCCTTCTTATGTTTTCGTGATGTCTGCTTATCTTCGCACGAAATTAGTCCTGCAAGGTAGAGAACCCTTTTTTCATAAAGACTAATTCCCCAAAGTTCTAATATTTCTTCTTTTGGTATCATCAATTCTGTCTCTGCATTTCATTCTGTATGTGGGTAATTCATTAAACTTCTTTGCGTTAGTTATTTTGCCTTTTTTTTATTATGTATTCTTCTCCGAAATGTCTGTGTTTTTCTGCTGTCTCGTACTTCTTTAGTTTCTCCCTTGATCACTTCTCCTCTTTTCTTTACTACGACAGGGCTAAAATTATCATTTGCTCTTCATGATGTCTCATGCCCTGTAATATGAACTTTTTGCTTCTTTTTGATCGTTCGTTTCTTCAAGTTACTGTTGTCCTCACCGTCACTATTGTTGCCCTCACTGTCACTGCTTGTCGATTCAGCAACATAATCTTTATCTTCATCCGAGTCATCAATTGGCTCATCCACATCTGACACATTTTCATTCTCAACAACGCTGATATCTCTTAATTCTCCCGGAATTTCCATTGCCAAAGTTTCAGTACTTAATATTTCACTTTTTTGTTTTAGATAAATGTCTTGATTGCCAGTTTCACTGTGTTCTATTGGGAATAAAAAAATGTTTAGAGTTTTTCTGTAAACCTTCAAACTCTTAAAAATTCTTACCTTCCCCGGAAACAAAAGTTTGATCAATATTGTTGCAATGTGTATATCTTAAAAACAAAATAATTAGTTATAAAAAGCCCATATATGATATTAGAAAAACAGTACATACCACCATCAGTGTTTGATTTACGATACAATGGATTGTTGTTTTCAATGTTGTTACTCCCACTTTTAACATTGCTCATAATTTTCAAATTTCGTTGTGAAATCATAATTCGCAAATTGAATAAAGATCAAAATAAACCAGAAAATACAAGTAGTTATCAATGAAACTAAATTAGTTGGTTTTAACAACAAATGAAAATTATCAAAACAAGTCTGGTGCATGTTCCGGCGAAAACTGGGAGGAGCGTTCCAAGAGGAAAAGGATATATGTATACTTATACCCTGAAATTAGAAGGATTTTAAAGTGTAAAACGATATATGTGCAGATATATCGTTATACCCATACTTTTTTATTTTGTGGCAAACGCTATAAGTATACGTATACCCTTTTTCACAATATTTCTCCACTAATTATTTTGGGAGTTTGGACAAGTGTAGTTAAAAAAAAAAAGGTAGTCACCTATCATTTTTTTAAACCGACTTCTGCTGTCGAGCTTCTAAAAAAAAGTCATTAGCTTATAATGAACGAAGTCCTTCTATGGAGCTTCTAAAAAGGCAGTTAACGCCTAAATGCAATTGTGTTACTAAACAATGTATAGTTTCACGTAGGCGGGCCAAACTGGCCAACGGACAAAGGGCCTCAAAAACGACAATGGCGGGCCACATGCGGCCCGTATGTTGGGCTAGTCTGGTTTAAGGTATATGTCGACAGATATCGTTATTCACAAAAAAGTTCGTGGATTTCGAACACATATTGATAAACACATTGAAATAATGATAAAAATGTGTACCTAAATTTGTGGACCTTCTATACTGGTACCGCTGTTCCATATGATAAATTAAATGATCATAATCGTATGATAAACGTATCCCGTGTTTCGCAATTTTCGACTTTCGAATTTTAATGTTGAAATACATGGTCAATTTTTGGAAATAAAACAAATGTGATTTTTCTCGAAAACGGTCGACTTTAGAGCGTATGACCAAGAGTACCTTTTTTGTGTAGAAAACATTGGCGGTTCAAATGGGCCTCTCAAAACCGTACTTTTTCCAGTGGCGTAGAATTTATTTTTTTTTTTTCAATTTCAACACCCTGTATCTCGAAAATGGTGCATTTTAGAGGGTATGTTAATAGAAACGTTTTTTTCATATTTTTGGACGAGCTATCACGTCCTGAAGTCCTGCGCATATATTATGAAACACCCTGTATATGGTGTATATGGAATGAAACAGTATTTTACAGGATGAACCCAAACCTCTCCCAACATTTATTTTTGTTAATATTAGCTCTTTTTTTGTTTTAATGTTCAAAATTGAAAAAATAGACTCAATATAGGAATTAATTCATTAGATAACATCTCAAATGCAATTTGAATATCCCTTGGAGGTTATTTGACAAGGTGTTCATTCCTAAATTTATTTAAACATGTGTGTTATCCAATTAAATAATTCATATATTAATTCTTTACCATTTTAAGAATTAAAGCCTAAAAAAGAGCAAGTATGAAGGTGCAAAATTGTATCATTAATTAAAAAAAAAATGGTAGTGCTATTTGAAAAATGAATATTAGGGATGGTTTCTAGGAGAGTTGGGAGGAATAATGTTGAATATGCTTCAAGAATTAGACCTCTATGAGTTTCAGGAACTTTAAATTTATCTTCAAAATGTTTATCACATACTAAATAGTTTTTACGAATTTGTTGTGCCGTTTTATTATTGAAAAACGGAATGCAAACAGCCAATACCCAAATTTGAAATAAATCATTATTAGGATCGGGTTTGGGAAAACGATGCCTTCTCAGAATGTCAAAACAATTCGGCACACAACAATACGGCATATTTCAACTTTTAAAAATAAGCTCACAATTGTCAGCAAGATCAAGTAAACAAATTGAAAATTAAAAACACAATTGAACAAGACCAAGTTGACAATACAATAAACAATCATTTACAAAATACTTACTATTTATTCATCCAGCATCCAGAACACTCCCAAATACAAACAAACAATTATTGATAATATTATGATATTATTCACAATAAATACTGGTAATGGATGACAATGACCAATGACACTCTTTCCACCATCAATTGTGGATTTCTGTAAATTATGTGTACAGCGCCCTCTGGAATTAATTCTTTGAAACTAAAACATAAGCTTTGTTCGGCTTACCAATTTTATAACGTTTCAGAACGATTCAGATCTGCGTGAAATTAGTTGCGCACTAAATTACACACGAAACAGTCAATCCTAGAGCGTCCCAGGACTAGATTTGGAGAAACCCGAACACGTAAATTTAAATGCGCATGATTATAACGATTTTAAACCGTCCTCAAAAGTAAGCCGAACAAAGCTACTAGGTCTGTTCGGGTTCTTCAAAAATACATTGAGAACTATCAGAGGACTAGTTGACCAGTGGATAGTTTAATAGTTGTATAATAATAATAATAATAATAATAATAATAATAATAATAATAATAATAATAATAATAATAATAATAATAATAATAATAATAATAATAATAATAATAATAATAATAATAATAATAATAATAATAATAATAATAATAATAATAATAATAATAATAATAATAATAATAATAATAATAATAATAATAATAATAATAATAATAATAATAATAATAATAATAATAATAATAATAATAATAATAATAATAATAATAATAATAATAATAATAATAATAATAATAATAATAATAATAATAATAATAATAATAATAATAATAATAATAATAATAATAATAATAATAATAATAATAATAATAATAATAATAATAATAATAATAATAATAATAATAATAATAATAATAATAATAATAATAATAATAATAATAATAATAATAATAATAATAATAATAATAATAATAATAATAATAATAATAATAATAATAATAATAATAATAATAATAATAATAATAATAATAATAATAATAATAATAATAATAATAATAATAATAATAATAATAATAATAATAATAATAATAATAATAATAATAATAATAATAATAATAATAATAATAATAATAATAATAATAATAATAATAATAATAATAATAATAATAATAATAATAATAATAATAATAATAATAATAATAATAATAATAATAATAATAATAATAATAATAATAATAATAATAATAATAATAATAATAATAATAATAATAATAATAATAATAATAATAATAATAATAATAATAATAATAATAATAATAATAATAATAATAATAATAATAATAATAATAATAATAATAATAATAATAATAATAATAATAATAATAATAATAATAATAATAATAATTAATAATTAATAATAATAATAATAATAATAATAATAATAATAATAATAATAATAATAATAATAATAATAATAATAATAATAATAATAATAATAATAATAATAATAATAATAATAATAATAATAATAATAATAATAATAATAATAATAATAATAATAATAATAATAATAATAATAATAATAATAATAATAATAATAATAATAATAATAATAATAATAATAATAATAATAATAATAATAATAATAATAATAATAATAATAATAATAATAATAATAATAATAATAATAATAATAATAATAATAATAATAATAATAATAATAATAATAATAATAATAATAATAATAATAATAATAATAATAATAATAATAATAATAATAATACTCTCCCTAATTCACCCCCTTACGAGTGAATTTTAACCCCAAAAGCTGAGCTTGTCCGGGGAAAGGGACGGCTATTATTATTATTTGCCGTGGCGCTCCGGGGCGACTTAAAGATGATTGATGATGCCATTTGACTTACAGGTGAGGAAAACCCGGAAAACCTCACCCACCATCATCGAGACGGTAATGTATGGCGAATTTTTTTAATCTGCATGTCATATCAACAGAAATTGAATTTCTATTAATACGCCACACATCAAATCCTAAACCGAACCATGCAATTTAATTAAAAATCCACATGGTCTGGTCTGGGATTCGAAACCCAGCAGTCTCAGACTCATAAACTTGCCTATAAATGAATATAAGCGCGATAGACCGCTACACCACCGTGCCCGACGAATAATTTGAAATTGAATTGTTCCACTGGTTCTCGGATGGTTTGCATCGAGTTTTAAAGAAACCCGAACAAACCTATAGTTTCGGTTCGGGTTCGGGCCATACCAGTTACCGATAACTGCTGCAGCGGTCTGTTGCGTGTCTATAAACTAGTATCGATCGCAAATTGCATTAAATATATTTAACAATATGGCTTCTTTCTTATATTTTGTATTTTATAAGTCGACATTCTCCAAAAACATACTATATACCGTATGTATAACATAATAAAACGTAACAAATAAGTGGTAATAGACGAAATAACTAAACTAATCAATAAACAAATTTTGAGATTCACGTTTGGAAATAATTTTCGCAACGCACCGTCTCAAAATGTGAAGGTTTATTATTTCGAAATAAGAATTTATAGTCATCAACTGGCCAAACGTTAAATTTCATAAATTACATAAATAAACAATAGATTTTTAAACGCTAAAAGGTTGACCATTTTAAAAGTGCTTTATATGGAAAATGCTACATTCTAAATTCCGATTTTGAACACTCGCATTAGCATTCAAATCTGTTCAGCGGTATCGTTTGTAAAAGTCTAGGTTTACGCTCATATAATGAGTAAATATTAGCTCTTATCCGAATATTACAACTTGTTACGTAACGATAAGGCTTAAAATAACCATACGAAGGACCAAACCGTATTTACATAGCGGATTTATTATTATTACGCGAGAAAAGAATATATAGTGCACGTCTAAAGTATCTTCCCGTCCTTTAAGTTTTGAGGAGAAAGGTCTGGATTTTCGTGCTAAATATTGGTTTTTGTCATTTTGATAAAGTAAGGTTTATCCGCGGAATCTCGCATTTTTAAAAACCTAAAAAACGTATCTAGAGGTCTTGCTATGTAATGATTTATTGTGTTTTTGAATGATACTAATGTATTAAATCATTTGTATCAAAAATTATATCTGGAATTTCGTGCTAAATATTGGTTTTTAATATTTTGGTAGAATAATGTTTTTCCGCGAAACCGCGCATTTTTAAAGACCTAAAAATTAGAGGTATTGCTATTTGATAATTTATTATTTTTTTTATTGATACTTGTTTATTGAATCTTTGGTATAAAAATTGTATTTGGAATCTCGTGTTAAATGTTTGTTTTTGTTGGTTTTATTGAGTAATATTTATCCGCGGAAACGCTCGACTTTAAAGATCTAAAAACTATATTTAGATGTCTTGCTATTTAATGATTTTTTATTTATTTTATAGCTAGTGGTATACTAAATTGTTGGTATAAAAATTGTATTTGTACTCTCGTGCTAAATGTGTATTTTGATCTCTTTGTTCTCATAGTCGTTTGACGACAAAACACCTGACTTTAAAAAGACCAAAAAAATATATTTTAAATCATTGCTCGGCCATAATTTTTTATTTAATCAATTAACAAAAACGTAATGAACATTTGGTATAAAAATTATATTTATAATCGCATTGTAAATGTGTTTGTTTCCCCCCCGTCTTTGTGTAAGATTATCTTATTTTAACTAATAATTCAAATTGAATTAATCCATTTTTCAATAAATACACCAATATTTATTTATTTCTAAACTTTCATGATACTAAAGTCCACCTAAACCAAAGATTTTGCCGAATAACAATATCAAAACATTAAGGAACCGCCGCACGGTTTGTCTGCTAGCTTCAGCCTCATTCACATTTATAGATTTTGAACCCTCAGATTACTTTCTATAATCTAGGCTGAAACATTTCTCTCCACTTGTCACTAACTTTTACCTTGACATCAAAAATTTCCAAGAAGTCAATGATGAATAACGGTTTAAACAATTTAATATAGGTATACCTAATAGTCAAATTTATAGGTCTTGAAAAAAATCCGAATGAAACCCGAACTTTAGCATTGTTCCTTCTAGTAATAACAATTTTTTACCACTCATTGTTGGCGATACGGGAATATAGAGCTATTATAAAAAATAGGCGCAGATGCTCATTCCTATGCCATCTTTGTTCGTTGTACCACTGCTGTACGTACTTCATGTTTTACACTATTGTTCCGTTACATAATTTTGAACAAAACCATTCAAAAAAATCAATAAACAAAATACCGTATGTACCTATTTATCATGATTCATTAGCGATTTACATCAAAACCGCGGACTACCTACAATCCGTGACAAAATGATTTCGTTCCGTGGCTGTTAGTTTACCGTAACAACTTTTTGTTATTTCATATTATTCGAGATATCAATTGTGTTTGGCACGTTTTTATCTTCGGGTATTTTCACTTCCTTGTGGTGATATCAAACTGACTTGAAATCGATGAAAATTACGTGTTTTAATGTAACCGTTTATTAAAAAAAAATATTCACAGTTTTATCCATGTTCGTGCGATAAAACTATCAATAATGCTTCCGCTAAATTATCAGAAAAAAATACATGTATTTAACCTTTCTTAGGCAATCAAAACAATAGATGCCGGTGGGAAGAGGTTGCGACATCTTGGACGCTATTTTTATTCGAAATAGTAATAGTAGTCGCCAAGCCTGCTAATTTAAGTACCAGTTATTTAAATATTCATTAATGTATATTTACACCATACAACGCTCTTTAGACATTTAAATTGTTAAATTCATTCAATAAGTGATTTCTCTATAAGTGCTTCTTCGGTGTTACTTGCCAATTTTTGTCAAACCTTTCGCATCTTTAAGTTATAATTTTTGATCTACCAGTACGTTAACCCTTAATTTTAGTAGATAATATTTCACAATATTTCCAACTGAAGATTTAGCTCTTTTCAGATCATTCACTATTTTCGTTAAGGATTTTCCTTCACTTTATATTGTGCGATAATAATTTCGCGTAAATTTTGTGGTATAGGGCCACCTTTCACCATTTTAAAAATGAATGGCAATTTTATTTGCTTTAGTTTTTAAAATACAGTACCTATTATTTTGTATTAGGCATAGCCGTGCTTTCACAGCTAACATGTCGCAACTACGATTTCCCCGCTATCGCTGTGCTCTCTGACTTTGTGACTATTCACTGTACACCTAGCTCTGTGGAATAGTTACGTTTTCTCAGAGTATCTCTGTGGTGGAACTAGCCCTATGTTTTTTTTTCTGTATTGTTCTCTCTTCTGTGCTATTGATTTGAGGTTTTTATGTCAGATTAAAATAATCAATATTTTACGTTGTATATTTTGTATTCCCCGAATAAAGGATTTCAAAAGCCTATTCATATTTTAACAATCCAAAACAATAACGGAGTTGGCTGGAACTTTTTTTATATTGTTCTGAAACCAATTTTCAAACATAGGACTATCCATTTCTCCATGGTAGTCTTTTGTTTTCTTTGACTCGAACAATGATACACCATCTGGCAAAAATCCATCGGTGCTTCCAATGTGGGTTATTATTAAAAGATTTCCTTTTCCTGTTGGATACTCCAGTATAGGTCTCACATTTAGTGGTTATTTCATCCACAGAAAGTGAAACAGTCTTTTCGAAGATTATTAAATACATTAAGTACGATATTTTTTCTTCTAAATACTTTATGTGCACGCATGTTACAATTAAAATAGATACGGCATACGATACGACTATGAATAAATAAAGTCTGACTTGTCTGTCAAAAGAAAAGGTTTATTATAATAAAAACCATGGAAACATGAATAAATCTAAACGAAAACTTTTATTAGGTCGATCATATGTATTAAAATTTTCATTTTAACTACAAATAAGCATTGAAGGATGAGGTATAAATAAAATGTCTACTTCTTGAACCTGTACTACGTTTTGTAAATTAAATTACTGCACTAAATTGTGATTTATTTAAAATTTTAAAAAATAATAGTAGTCGGGTGACCAAAATATGAACTGTGATTGGTGGATTATATTTTTTTGCCCTGTTCTTACTAGTTAGAACGGATATAAAATATATTTGTTCAGTTGAACGCAATGGTATACTTTTTCGTTTTTTTTTGAATAGCTAATATCCATGTGGGATTAGAAAAAATAAAGTGTAGAATTAAACAAAAAATAAAATTCTGATAATCGTTAGCTATTAATTAGTAATAGATGTCGAAAGACATGTTCTCAAATTTAAAAGTAGTTGCCAGTAGTATTACCCCCGATACTATTAAGTACTCTAAATTCGGTACAGCGTTAACAAAAAAATGCTTTCATAAATAAGAAGCTTGCAGATGTTGCACCAAACACAATTCCGTTTTTAAATATTCAAAGCGATGAAATTTTAATAAATAACGGGAAACTTTCATTCGATTGCACCGTGAATCCACTCGCGTATTGTATACAGGTAAATAAATATCTGTAGATAAAGATAATACCTAATGCAGGAACAGTTTCGTAAGTTTGATTATCTATCTCTATCCGATTATTACTCATACCTATATTTATACTTTATTAAGATGAATAAATTGCGCGCGGGTTTATAGGAATACATGAATGATTTCGAATCTATTGTCGCTTCAAATGACTTTCTTGGGAACGGTATTGCGAAAATTTAAATGCCTAGAAAGGTCTATGCGTCAACTATTGTCATAGTGAATGTCTGTCTTCGGCTTGGGTTACAGTATTTTACAGTGAAAACATAAATTTAGAGGTGTTTTCATTACCTAATAATTTTTGATCAACTGTATAATATACGAGGGCGGTTTGACGGAAGAGTGACTTTTCAGAGGTTGGCAACATTTTCGCTACGGTGATTATTTTGGTAGTTTTCGCCATGTTTCTGTCATCTGTCAAAATTTTACAAAAATCTGACAGATAGATTAGTCACAGTTTATAGCTAAAGAATCAGTTCGCTTTTTTTGATCTCAATGTTCCAGTTTATACATTGCGCAACTCGGATTTGTATCCCTGGCGCATACAAAATCAAATCATAATAGCCCAAGAGCCCACTGCAAATTTTTACCGCCATCTGATAATGAAATAAAATATAACCCAAAAGCTTGTAAAAACACTGTACTTTACAAAATGACACCTGTGCCAATCCCAATCCTAAGCAAAGTGGTTAAAAAAATATTTTTTATATTACAAAAATCACAAAAGACATGACAGCGTCAATTTTGTTTGCCCTTAAAGTTTTCCAGATAATAACATATTCAAATATATCTTGATATATATCGTTAACGGGAAACATTTTCTTTCTCTTAACATCGCACAAAAACTACACACGATTAGTAGGTAAAAATCATTAAAAATATGAATCCATTTTTGCTGATTTAAAAATTTATTTGTTTGCCTATTGTTGTGATTCATTTTACGGGTTGCCATAGAAACGACAAAAAAACGACTGATTATGGTTTAAAAGAATTGTCTAACAAGAGTTTATAATTATTTATAATTATTATCTGCAAAAGGTAGGTAAAAATATTAATAATTCAGGCTTAAATGCTAGGTTCACAATGAATTAGGTTTGTAATTTTCAGGGAAAACACAATTACGTGACGTTTTGAATATAAAATATTTTTTTTAACCACTTTGTTCAGGATTAGAGATTGGCACAGGTGCAATTTTGTAAAGTACAATGCTGTTACATGTCTTTGGATCATATTTCATTTTGTTATCAGATGGCGGTCGTAATTTGCAGTGGGCTCTCTTACTATAACCAATTAGGCATTCTAACGACCTGTCAAACAATAGCTGTCAGTGAGAAGGTATGGTATATCTAAGGGGGTATAGACATAGTCTTGCATCTTGAACGCTTTTTTTATTCAAAATAATAGTCACCAAGTCTGCCAATTTATGAAAAAATATATCTTATTTTTATTGTGTTTGACATAAAATATTTAAATGTAATCCATTATTCATGATTTTACGTATTGTAAACAGAATACATCGTATGTCGCAACCCTTGGATATATCAAATCTTCCCGCTGGCAGTCTTCTGCGCATCCTGAATTTGTATCCCTGGAGTGGATGTTATTTTGGAACATCCAATTGGTCCGAGTGAGCTAATTGATTCTTTAGCTATATATAAACTGTGGATTAGTTTTAATACTCGATTTCGTTTTCGATGTTGGGTAAATATGGAGAAAAAAGAATTTCGATTGTAAATTAAACATTATTTTTTACGTGGAAAAACAATTAAAGAAACCGAGGAAAAGTTACGTAAATGTCCCATGGAATGATTTGCTTTTAAACGTGGCCATATGAACACGGATGATGCTCAACGTCCGGGATCGTTATTTACTGTAACTACTTCAGAATTGGTTAATAAAATACATGCCCTTGTACTTAGCGATCGTCGAATAAAAGTACGTGAGATAGCTAATGAAGTAAATATTTCAACTGAACGGGTATGCAATATGTTGCATGAAATTTTACATATGAAAAAGCTATCTGCAAGATGGGTGCCGCGTTTGCTTAATGTTGATCAAAAGCTCGGTCGCATTAAAAATTCAAACGAATGTTTGGATATCTTCAACTGTAATCCAAGTCAATTTTTCCGTCGATATGTCAGTAGATGAAACTTGGATACACCATTATACCCCAGAAACAAAAATACAGTCCAAACAATGGACTTCATCCGAGGAACGTCCTCTCAAGAAAGCAGAAACTGTTTTTTTTTTGCCAGTAAGATCATGGACACAATGTTTTGGGATTCCAAAGGTGTAATCTTTATTGATTATTTAGAAAAAGGAAAAACAATAACTGGTCAATATTATCCTGATTTGCTGACACGTTTTGATGCCGAACTTAAGAAAAAACGACCGTATTTGTTGAAGAAAAGAGTTTTGTTCCATCACGACAACGAGCCTGTCCATTCGTCCGCTATTGTTGCAGAAAAATTAGCCGAACTGCGTTACGATTTATTGCCTCATCCGCCATATTCACCTGATCTGACTCCCTCCGATTACTTTCTGTTCCCAAACTCAAAAAATGGCTTGGTGGAAAGCGATTTCAGACAAATGAAGAGGTGATGGAAGAGACAAACGCGTATTTTGCGGAACTTCCGAAAAATTATTTTTTGGATGGTTTGAAAATATTGGATAACTGTGTTAAAAGGAGATTATGTTGAAAAATTAAATATTTTTTTAAAGTAAAGTAACTTTATTATTGAAAAGTCACTCTTCCGTCAAACCGCCCTCTAATTTTAATTATTCCTGTCTTATAAAATCACCTAGGTATATTTAAAGAAATCCATTAGTGTGAGGAATTGAAAAACCTTTCTCGAAGTCTAAAAATATATACATCTTAGACTGGGCCAAAAAAATTGACTATTTTTTATTAAATATATCTAGAATGTCATTTAGGATGACAAAAAAAAATTCGTGAAAATTTGAGCCCTTAATAGTAATTTTAAGAGGTCTATCATCGCTATTTTTGATTTTTAGTCATAATTTGATGTTTTACGTTAGAACTGTCATAACATTAAAGTGAAAAAATTCCTTTTCACTTATTTTTATATAAAATTAAATTTTCTACAAAAAAGGTCTGATTGAAATTTTTTATCAGACGAGCCGTGTTTCCGAGTAATTGAGCTTAATAGATCGATGTGCTTTTTCGATTTGTCCTTTTTACTTTGAAATTTTGTAATAAATGAATCAATGAATATTTAAAAAAGCTCACGTCGGATTCTTAAAGGAAGTTTAATGTTCTACAAAAAAGGTCTGTTAAAATTTTTGCCTAAATTTAATTTAATTAAAAGTTATTCACGATTAAAATCGAAGAAAATATTGAAATTTGTTAAAAATTCTTAAAAAGTAGATATTACAAAACTAAATTTTTTGAGGAATAATGGATAAAATTCCATCGGTGTCAGGCCCTCTATTAATGTCAAATGTTGACCGCCTTTGGATAAAATAAGATAAATGTTTGAATCACATCATATCATGTTAACTACACATATTTAGAAATGTGTAATATCTGTTATAGCTTATTATTTAAAAAAAATTGAATATAGTAGGAAAAAGTTATGAAAAACGACTACCTATTATGCATTTCTATTTCTTGTCTCTAATTATTTTAATCTATGATTGTGGCCCTGTTTAATACACAATGGATAATTCGTAATATAACTATCTAATATCCTATTTTTGTATTTCAGAAGGTCGATCCGGAATTGATTTTCACCAAACAGGAGCGTATCGGCAAAGGTTCGTTCGGGGAAGTGTTCAAGGGTATCGACAATCGGACAACGCAAGTCGTGGCTATTAAAATCATCGATTTGGAGGAGGCCGAAGATGAGATCGAGGACATACAACAGGAGATCATGGTCCTGTCGCAGTGCGATAGTCCCTTCGTCACCAAATATTACGGATCCTACCTAAAGGTAACGCTCATACGTTTAATTTAGGTTTAATAAAGGAAAAAGAATAATCTTAACCAAATATTTTTTGTCATTTAACCATCATCCCCCTATCGGTACACCTTATCGTGATTTGCTACTTAGACATACATTTTGAGACTTAATACAAGAAGCAAATATTATGCTGTGGTGTTGCTATTTAAAACAATTTTGCTTCCAGAAACACACGTACATTTTACTTGAATACAGCAAGTGCAAAATGTTCTGTTAAAATCTCCTATACAGTATCGGCTATTGAACACCTTCCAATATGCTTTATTAGAATCAAAGCGAAAACATCAAATCAAAAAATACTTTATTGTCAAAGACAAAATCTTGTCGATAACGCTGCAGACATATAAGACAAAACAAATAAAACAGTAGGTACAAAATAAAAGGTATAAAATATCCAGTCAGACAACATTTTTGTTAAAATAAATAAAAGACAAGGGAACAATTAATACATAAAGATATATGCAATTAAATATTCAATTACAATGAGTCATTAAAGAACTCTGCAAGATTATAGACAGTTTTTTCAGCTAGTAGACTCTTCAGTTTTCTTCGAAAGGCCTTATCATTTTCAGTCTTATTTCTAATGGCAGGTGATTGAATTTTTTTTCCCATTATATACTAAGGACTTCTATATGAAGTTAGAGGTTGGTATTGACAATGGTATATAATAAGTTAATCTGGTATTGTGATTCGATAATATAAATTTATAAATTATGATATTTATGTTCTAAAGAAGATTACAAATTGTTTTTATACAACGTTTAAAGGGGATGACAAATATACCCCGTTTAAAAGTTTAATATAGATATACCGTGTACCGTAAGCTTATTTCCAAACCCTATACGGTGAACGCAACCTGTTGCGATAACAGCCTAGGAAATGGAGATGCATCTAAAACGCTTCATTCCCTATACCGTGATCGCAACCGTTTGTGAAAACAGGTTTGAAAATTGATTAGCGTCTCTGGCCGGCAGGTGAACTTGGCTCCCGAAGCAAATATATTTGTGGTAATCACAGACATTTCTGTTATTTGATTTCTGTTATGTAAGACTTTTCACTTTAATTTGAGCTGTGTCCAAGCTGTTGGAGTCTATGCCGGTCGGCTTAGCCAGGTATGGGTTGATATTTTCTGGTGGCGGTGAAGCCGCCACCCTATGAGAAGGCGTTGTTTCGTACTTATAGCATTGCGTTAACGGTATAGAGAATGGGGGGTTTTAGAAGCATCACCATTTCCTAGCCTGTCATCGCAATCGATTGCGTTCACGGTATAGGGAATGGAAATATGCGTACCGTAAAACCTAAAACCGTTGAACTTAAATAAAAGTTTTTAAATTAATTCAATAAAAATATGGAAAACGTAAATTTTGTTTATATTATATTCAATAGACTGCTTCAGAAAGAGTTGCTTTGACACAAAAAACAATTCTCCCAAAATTTCAGCGCGATATCTCAAAAATTGAGCTGGCGCATGGGGGGGTCCCCTTTCCCATTTAAAATATTGTAAACAAAAATATTTGTTTTTATTTTTAAATCAATTGTGTGAAAAAATATCGTTGCAGGAAATTAAATTCTCTACAAAAAAACCATGCAGAACTTTTAATCAAGAATAAAAATTTTCAATAATAAAAAAGTTTACTATATGGTTCCAACTTAAGTAGACAAATACAAAAAGAAAACGTAGAAAATATTTGGAGGAATAAAGAAAAGTAATTTAAACGTATTTGTTAGATATATCAATAATTTTATTGCACAAATTCATAACCGAAACCAAAAAATGTATTATTTCAACCAATATTTGGAAATTGGGGTAAATATACCTACCTATTTATAATAGATTATGCGGGGTCAGTGCCACTAACAGATTCTTACGATAAGTATTTATCCCAAGTAGGTACCTGCGACCCCAATTAGACAGCTAAATATTTAATTCCCGATAAACGATAAAACCCTTGCTAAACAATTGGTAGATTGCCTATCGATAGATATCTACAAATACGCGGTATTGACAAATCTTTTCCACCAGACCAACTTAACTGAGAACATAAAATAAAAGTATGGTTGGGTATATTATGTTGCTAAACGTCTTTTGCGATATAGTGGACACAATATGGAGGTTAAAGAGTGTACGCAGTAAAGAATTAACTAAAATTCAAATGTAAAGCATGGTATCAAAAATCGGAAGTGCTGCGATTTTGTAATTTCGGTGATTTCGCCGAAAATCCACCATTATTTTATACGATGACCTTTTTTTTTGGACATTTTTCTTGTGTTTTGAATAATGTAAAATTTCCGGAAATATATTTTCTGAAATATTTCCTGAAACATTGGCAAATAGGAAGAAACGAAATATTTATTTATAAAAAGAATCCAACAAAGTACAGAATATGAACACAAATAAAAGGTTATTCAAAAACAAAAAAATAATAAGGTAAAATTTGTACAAAAATCTTATTTTTGACAAACAAGTTGAGCAAGACTAGCAAAAGGCATATCTTCATCGCTGTAATCACGGTCTATAAATAACATCTTCTGCTTCTTGCCAGTCTACTTCTTCAAAATCTTCAATATTATCGGAAATAAAAATTGACCTATCGCCTTTTCTATTTTCTTGACCAAGTTTTCATTGTGGGATACATAGAGTAGTTTAGCAGCTCTGTCATTAGTTAGTCTGTTTATCTTTTTTGAATGACTATATAAACGCATCATCAAAATTCGTGACTCTACTTGTGATAATGTAGATGAATAACAAAGTCCTTTCCACCAGAAGACTGGGTTATCAAAAATACTTTTCCATGTAAGGTTATTTCCAAATAATTTTCCACTTCAACAATAATTTGCTATTTCATCTATTATTTCTTGCTCCTTTATATTGAGTTTATTTTTTAATGTATTAAGTATGTATTCTATGGCTGAAAGAATATGTGTTTCATCAAGTACAGAACCTTGTGATTTTGGATTTAGTAATTCTACAGCATAATATATGGGCTTCATAACAAATTTTTCTCTTTTTTCAACAAACTCTAACAATGCAGATTTCTCTTTGCGTTAAGTGGGGACAATGCATATTTGTTCTAAATTACCCTTTTAATATTACGAAATACTTTTACAGAAAAGTGAATAGTGCCATAATCTTCTTCTACAGTTTTCAATCATTTGCAAATAGGTTCAAAAATGATAATTAGGTTTGAAATTTGACCCCAAAATATTTCGTCATCTAATATCCACTGCTTAACGTATTTATAAATCATTTGTGTTGCTTCTTGGCTAACTGCAATTCCTTGTAAACTGGGCCTAGTGTATACACTTTTTAAACTGGTCAAAATTGAAGACCAGCGAGTTTTTACAGGCAATTGTATGGCATCTGCATTTGGCTCTATATTTTTGTTTTCTGTTCGTTTTGTTCATAAAAGTTCATACAGAACTTGATTGTTCTTGCAATATCTGTAACTTTATTGATTAGAGTCGATATAGTATTGATTTTAAGCAAAGCATTGCATAACAAATTGATACCATGAGAAAGGCAATTATAGGAATGATATAATATTTTTCCTTTAATATGATTCCTGCACGTTGGATATTTTTTGCATTATCTGAATCGTACCCTAAGAATTTGTTTGGTCCGTATTTTTCATTTATCTTCCCTATTTGTTAGCTATGTACAGTGCCTAGAAGCTTCCAACAGCGGTACTGGTATAGTGATTATACAATTTATGACTCCTTGGTTTTGTATGTTGCTCCAGCCATCGTGTAGACCTAGAATTTCACTTTCATTGATTGTAGTTTCAACCTTCTCGGTATATCGGTCGCTCGGTATATTCATTATATATGATTGTGAAAATTCTTTAGTAAGTTTAATAAAAATAGGGTTACAAAATATGAAAAATATATTAATAAACGTCGGATTCGAATCGTTTATGACAAGATTTAAATATTTCCAATATTCCCAATATTTTCGAGACACCTTCGGAAATTTCAAATATTTGTATAAAAACAAGAACTATTAAAATAGCGTTATGATAAAATAATCAGAACATATTTATTTGGAATGCCAAAAGTTTTTTTAGAGGATAGATAAAGGTTTTTTCTATAGAAATAACTGACTAATATTTTAATCAACGTTATCATGATGCCTATCAATCAGTACTCGCTTTGTTAGCGATGAATCAAATTGTATTTACATAAAAATTAGAATAAAATTACGCTAACTCAATCTGCTAGTTTTATTCATTAATATTAATAAAGAGGTTTTGGTGAAATGATGAACGCCAGGTGTGAGAACCTTATGAAGTTTTTTTAGAAACAAATTTAAGGTAGGTATAGATTTAGAAATCGATGTAGTGTTGTGAGCTTTAAAGTCATAATATATATATTCTCCAGGATATACTAAAAAATTACAGAAGGAATCCCATAAAAAATGTCGATGAAGAGGTATGTATTCTGCGACTATGTCTAGTCAGCGTGGACTGGAACAAGTCGACTTTACGCTACCTTAGCGGAATTCAGCTACGGTTTCAACACTTAAACATATGTCCTCGAGAGGGCGTATCGCTTAGTTTGAATCACGATGAATGACATTTTACAGGTGTTTCAACACTTTTTAAAACAGTGCATAGTACTAAAAAATCCACCATCCACCAGAGGTCGGTAGAAGGCGAGATACCGCAAATGAAAACAAACGATGACTGCGAACTGAAAAAATTCAGTTAATTTTATCTTTATCAAGTAAATAATACGATTGTATTCAATTTCTTTGAAATAATAGTAATTTATTAATGACTACTAATCATACTCTATGTAACAAACGAAATGGAAAGTTAAAACAACGAGAAGAAAAATACTACCACATACCTATAATAATAACCACCCCATATAGTTCATCAAAAGTGAGGATATTACTATTTTTCATCATTTTTATAGTGTACAAGACAACAATAATTAAATAAGGAAAATAGTGTGTATTCTTTTCTACAAAACTATAAATATTGTTCAAATGGATTTTGAAAAAATAAGTGTTAAGTGACATTTTGATGTTATGTTTACAGAAGAATAGGTATTAAATTATAACTGCCACATTGTAGATAATAAACAGATTCTAAATATACATGCTTATTTTATTACCAGTACTAAATAATCTTACATGGAGGGATCTCCTAATCGCAACAAAATGAGGTTCTTATAACAAGGCAAATTGATGAAAAGGGTAGGTACAAAAATGTTGAATCTGTAAACCTGAATAACCTATATAAATAAGTGTTGTATTAAACTTTTTATTATATGTATACGCAGAGGATTGTTTTCAATAGATTCATTAACTTATACTACTTTAATCATTTACCAAATAAATCAAAGGTTTGTAGGTAGGTGTAGCTACTCATAGATTGATAAAAAAAAACGAAGGAAAGGTAGGTCTTTTCAAGTGTGGAAATTTTATTAGTGTTCGCCAAGATGAATGAAAAAAAAAAAAACAAATTATTATCATTTTTGTTTACATTTATAATGTGATATTGGCTTTTAGTTTTATTTATTTTAGGTCTTGATCACATTTGAGTTGGAATTATTTTCCTTTTTACATTTATAATATACGGATGATGTCTTAAGGCTGTATGTCACGATACTAAATTAAGTACTAAATTTAGAACTAAATTAATGCATTTTTTAAGTACTAAAAAAATTCACGTTGCAAACAGCAAGTTTAGTACTAAATTTAGTACTAAATAAATAAATAAATTACTTAGAACTTGTTCTATTTTCCACTAAATTTAGTACTAAAAGTGCGTCGAAATGTTGCGCGGAAGTTTTTCACAGAAAAAGTTGACACGACGGTATTTTCTGT
Source organism: Psylliodes chrysocephalus (assembly GCA_927349885.1). Taxonomy (NCBI): domain Eukaryota; kingdom Metazoa; phylum Arthropoda; class Insecta; order Coleoptera; family Chrysomelidae; genus Psylliodes; species Psylliodes chrysocephalus. The sequence goes on along the minus strand of OV651819.1, from coordinate 60,718,429 downwards.
ACCATTTTGTTTTTAATTAGCGAAAATTTTGCATTATCGCTTTGAATAAAGTTCGCTTGTTTGATTTTGTAGGTTTCATTGTGTTTTTTCGTGGTTTATAGTAGCACTGTATTTGGTTGTTGTCAAGTCAACTAGTGTCAAATTGATAATAAAAAACACCATTTACTTCACTTGTCTATTTTACACAGAATATTTCATTTCTCTGCTTATTTCACGTATTAATACGTCAATGACTTAATTTAGTGCTAAGTTTAGTACTTAATTTAGTATCGTGACATACAGCCTTTAACAGCCGAACTGCTAATTCTAATAAAATGTACACACATACACATTTAAAAAATTAAAAATACCTTTATTCGTTTCTTTTCTGTATCTACAAAATAATATAAAAGCTTATAACAGCAATTACTATCGTCTTTATTATTTTATTTCTACATCGTCCACTTCTACTTTTGATATCTAAATTAAAATTTTACATAAGTACATCCAGGTACATCATTCATATCTAAAGATCAACAATATCTAGACTAGACAATAACTATACCTCAACAAAGGTGAAAGAAGCATTACGTTAAACTAACAACAATAAATAATATTGCAAAATTATTAGAGTTATAAATAAAATACAATTATATTTGTTCGTAAATATAATATGTCATGCTCCCTGAACATTAGTATAATAACCTGTCAAATGATTGACCAATCATCTTATGGCCAGATCTTGAAGTTTGATACAAGTTGATATTAAAATATACTTTATCTAGCTCTTATAATGGTCAGACGGGTACCTCACCTTCTAACGACCTCTGGTGGATTTTTTGGAACTACGTTGTGTTTGGTGCCATATCGTCTTTTGTTTTTATATGGGATTTTAAGGAAGTTGAAACACCTGTAATAATTGTCTTTCATCGTGGTCTAGGTCAAGCAAACTTGTTACCAACTATTTACAGGGAAAACGGCTACCCTGGTATAAATAAAATGTCTACATCTTGAACCTGTACTACATTCTACAAATTAAATTACTGCACTCCTTTCTTCTCTAGACTATAGCGTGAGTTTAACCACAACTTTTCTTGGCAATTGTTTTAGTATTTCACCTGTGATCAGATCATACTTGGGTGCTTTCTTAGAATTGATATTATCTTTGATTTACTTATCTACCTCTTTATGCGTTACCCTAAGAATTTCTAGTATGCTCTCTTCTTTTAATAAATCGAATCCTCATTCTTCATTCGTTTGAAATTATTTTTCGAGATGATCTGCAAAGATGTCAGCATTTTATTTATTTAACCTCATCCAATTTCCGTTTATCTTCTTTTATTAGTAGCATGTGGACTATTGGACGTTTAAGTTTCCTAGTCGCTTTCCACAGAGAGTAATCAGTATTTTTGTCGTTCGTCAATACAAATAATATAAAATTAAAATTAATGCAATAAAATGAAATTAATACAAAATAGAATTAGTACAAAAAAAACTAACATAGATAGTGAATGTAAACAAATTTGTTTCAGGGCACGAAACTATGGATCATAATGGAATATTTGGGCGGCGGGTCGGCGTTAGATCTGATGAAGGCCGGGAATTTCGAAGAGATGCATATCGCCATCATATTGCGAGAGGTGCTAAAAGGATTAGACTATCTGCACAGCGAACGAAAATTGCATCGTGATATTAAAGCTGCCAATGTATTGTTGAGCGAAATGGGCGATGTTAAACTTGCCGATTTTGGTAAGTTTTATGTTCATAAAGTCAAGAAAACTTCATCATACATATTGTAGAACGCAAGAGGCCTATTGGTCCAGGGCTTGTTTCTTTACATTTTTCTATTTTCTACTTATATTCTTAGCAATTGTTGGCCAATGTTTCTCCAGCTTGCTTACACCTTGCTCTTTGTCTTCTTCTTCCTATTTTGTTTAGAAAATGTCTGTCCCAATATCTTCTTCACTATCATTTCCTCACCCATTCTCCAGATATGTCCTAGCTACCTTATTCTTTGAATTTTCACTATTTTTGTTATTACATGTTCTGTATAGATCTTTATTACACCATTCCCATATCTCTTGTCTGGTTGTCATATCTTTACTTAAAGCCCGTTTCTCGCAAGATGTGGGTCATGTCGATTTTGGTAAGTTATAAGTTCTCAAAGTCAAGAAAATTTTAGAATAGTATATACCACCATTGACACTGATATTTTCTAGGCGTTGCCGGTCAACTTACGAACACGACCAGTAAACGGAACACCTTCGTAGGCACCCCGTTCTGGATGGCGCCTGAGGTAATCAAACAGTCCGCCTACGACTCGAAGGCAGACATCTGGAGCTTGGGCATCACGGCCATCGAGCTCGCCAAGGGCGAGCCACCCAATTCCGAATTACATCCAATGAGGGTGTTGTTTTTGATTCCGAAGAACAATCCCCCTCAATTGACCGGCAGTTACAGTAAACAATTCAAGGATTTCGTCGAGGCGTGTTTGAATAAGGATCCAGAAAATGTAAGTTTAATGTTATACTATTACAATGTAAGATGTACAAAAACGATTGTTTTTAACTATTGTTTCAGAACATTGTAGAGCAGTGGCGGCTAGTCGTAATTTAAAAAGGGTGTTCACTTTTTTCAAATAATTTTATCGTTTGTAAGTTCGGTTCAAAACGTTGTGAAAGCGTCTCTTTTTATTTGAGTTTGTATTAAGTGTAGTTATTATTATCAATATCATACTTTTTGCAAGCACTACAACTATTAATGAATATTTTAGTTGAAAACCATTTAATTTTTCCAAAAATTTCAAGTTGATATTATTTTTCGTTTTTGAGTTAGTATTTTTTCTTCCTTAACCCCCCCCCCTACTTTATTCAAATTTTTTTCACATTTTCACAATCAATAGGGCCTCTTCTCCTTATAAAGCTTGATTTTTACTAAAAATTTTGTGTTGATTTGGCTTTTCATTTTTGATTTATGATTTTTTTTTAATTAATTTAGATGTGTTATGATAAATATGGATTTATATAAAGCGTGACAGTATTGATGGTGCAATATATTGAATAATAAACATAATTTTACTTTCCTTCTTCAATATTCTAAAGGTAATATACCGGATTTGCTAGAAATGTATTATGTTAAAAGTGCCTGTATTATTTTCCCCACTTTTTCTAAATTAACATTTTAACTATTTTTACAATTATTCATCCTCCAATTCCAGACCATCTTTTCATCCATCCTTTAAGTCAGCCATACTCAACCTGCGGCCCTCCAAGCTTTTTTGTGGCTCGCAACACTATTATTGGTCGCAGCGCTAAATAGCATGGTAATTTTTAAATAAACGTTTGGAATTTTGTGAGGTTACTGCAAAAACAAAATAGCTTCACTTTTGGAATTTTCGAGTTAAGTAGGTACACAAGTGTGAAAGAAGTCTATATTCATGATAAACCGCCAATAAAAACTAACTCCATTTTAATACTTTAACAATATGGACAAATAAGATGGAATGGCATTTATACCAAAACATAATCATAACATTGTGTTCAATTGATAAATGTGTCTACCAAAACCAGATAATAGGCATATAACTTATTTTTGCTAAATATATTTAGTCCGATTCTTAATAGTGTTCCTGACAAAACAAGATAAAGGCCAAACCGAGGGGAAACCAATAAGGTCAAAACGTACCTGTATTTCGGAAATCACTTAAAAAAATGTTATGCAATTTAGGTGATTTTACTGAAAATCGACCTTAATTTTATACGATGATCTTTTTTTCTCGCCATTTTGGGTTGTGAGCGACGAATTGATTTCGACCATGATTTTAGATGATGATTTTGGAATTTTCGAGAAAATGTGTAGTGATTTCAGTGATTTCCAGTAAAAACGTACCATTATTTCGAGAGTGGTTTGCCGCTACTTATTTTTGTTGAATGTGTTTGTTGAAACATTGTGCCCACGCCATTTGTTTTGTTATGAATAGAGCCCTCTCTGACCTTTCTCGATTGTTCCGAAATTACGTCACCCTTTCTTTCCGCAATACAGCTAACCTTAAACAACCACTAGATAATAACACATGATGTAACGGGTGATTGGTCAAGCTGTAACGAGTGATTCGTCAAGTCGTAACGAGCGAATCTTTATGGGAAAATTCGTGAATAAAAGTATTAGTGGTAACAGGCGAATATGAATTTTAACCATACTTTCTAATAGACAACTTATCAAAAGATTCAGCTATCCTAAATACACTCCACCAAAAAAATAGATTTAATTTATCAATGGGCGAGGTTGGGGAATTCGGCTTTATATGCCAAACTCGCACAGTATTTATTCAGAGGGATGCATGAAAGGATGAAACAAAGTTTTGAAAATACTTACAAAAAAGTGCAAGAAGAAAGATTTACTAAAATTTTGCAAAATCAGATGAATTTCACCATTATTATCACAATCTACCTGTATCCAATAATGTTACTGAAACTTCGACATTAAATTATGTTTTGTATGTAGAGCTAAAATAAGCTAAGTGACGTTTTCTCTCTCTTTTTTTTTTACCAATTATTGATAGATTATTAGTTTATACTTTGTGAACAATGTTTTCAATACCTTCTTCAAACGGTTTGAAGCTTTTACTGATTTTTTTATTCAGTTTTAAACGTTTGAATAGTGTTTTATCGAAACTCTAAAAATGTGAGTTATCTTGTTTTTGCAGTAACAACGGGATATATTTATGTTTCAGATAGATTTTAGATAGATGTCCTAAAAAAAAGGTCACCATCCAAAAATATTGCGGCCCATGTAACATAGCACATATACGAATGTGGCCCGAAAGAAAAAAGGTTGAGTATCGCTGCTTTAAGTCACTGGATTTTTTGTTTTATAATCATAGTCACAGTAAAATTAACCAAATTAAAAGCCATTCTAATTTCTTTTCTTTTTTCCAATATGCCAATTTAACAAACTCACAAAACAAATATACTCAAACCTCCTCTGAGGCCCTTGATATCAATTGCTTTTAGTTAATTTTAGATTTTCAAATTTCAAACTAGTTTATTGATATATACCATATATTATTATTTATACTTTTATGTTATCATATAGGTATTTAGTTTTAATTATTTTTCATATCATTAATTTGTCTACGCCTTGTTACCTCGTGAGATCCAGGTTCAATCTTTGTCTTGGACACATTTTTCTTTTCAGCTTTTACAATTTTACTTTGGTTTTCTCACTCCATTCTGCAAAAAACAATGTTTTTATTTTTTTATTAATTATTGAATATTTTTATATTTTCAGAGACCCACAGCAAAAGAACTATTGAAGTATCCGTTTATAAGAAAAGCTAAGAAGAATTCGTATTTAATAGACCTGATCGATAGGTACAAAAAGTGGCGGTGCACTAGAAACGAAGAATCTGAAACTGAATCTGAAAATTCCGACTCGTACGTATATAATTTATTAATACATCAATTACATTTTCTTGTTGGATTTCCGAAATCGCTTTCGGCTCCCAACATGGCGATATTTTCTTAGTAATACATATTGAAAAAGGTACTACGTTGACGGAGTTACTTTCTTGTCTTTTAGGGAGGAGCCGAAGCAAGATGGTGACCTCGACGATCCTTGGATAATGACTGTCAAAGGAAATATGAAATTACCGCTAGAAGAAATCCCTTCTCCCAATCACAAAGCCGGCAACAAAGTGCAAAACGGTTCGGGACCGATGTTGAGCAAATCTCCTCCGAAGGATTCAAATCTCAATCATTATAGGCCAGAAAAATCTTCTATTGTAAGTACACAATACAAAAAAAAAGTTAAATTTGCTCCTATTAATAAACGTTTCTTTTTTACAGTCATCCAAATCTTCAGGTATACAATCACCGCTCGATAACAGAGACAGAGACAATAGAAAAGATAAGGACAGGGACAGAGAAAAGGAGTCTGAGAGGGAAAGGGAGAGGGATCGTGAGAGGGAGCGTGAGAGGGAGCGTGAGAGAGATCGTGAGAGGGATCGTGAGAGGGAGAGGGAAAGAGAACGCGAGAGGGAGAGGGAAAGAGAACGTGAGAGGGAAAGGGAACGCGAGAGGGAAAGGGAACGAGAACGCGAAAGGACGGACGTGAAGGAGAAAGAGAAGCGAATATCGCGCGAATTGAGTCCGTTGGATCATCGAGGAGACGCTTTGGCGGCGGAAAAGAGGGCGAACAGAAAGTCGATTTCGAGAGAGCATTCGAATTATAGCGGCAAAAACGAGAGCCGATCCCCGGTGCTCGGAGGTTTTATTTATCCACTAATTACAGAGGTAAGTGAAAATTTTCATATCATTTATTAACGTGAATTTCATTTTAATGTCATTTGACAGTTCGAGTATAGTGAACAAATTTCAATTTCAAGAGAATTTTTATTTATTCTTTATTCTTCTGGAGATCTATCTTCTCTCCATAGTTGTATCATTAGTTTGTACAGTCTCTCTCTGTTAGTTATTTTATCATTTCATTGCATATTTCATCTATTCCTGTTGCTTTAACAACAAATTCTATTTTTTTATATGGATTGCTTGAATTTAATTCTTTACCTCCTGAAATTAAGTACCTCTCTACCTCAATTTAAAAAATATTTGCTGCAATTTATTTCCAGTCCGGATAATTAACTTTTAATTTTTTTTAACTAAATTTATTTGTACTGACTATATTGCTGTTTTAAAAGTACTATGTATTAATACTTCCTATATTAATAAAGTTTCTTATTATTTCCTCGAATTCTGCTGTTAATGGTTCTTCTACTTTTTTATCCTCCATGATTTCTTCATATTCATCTTCCTCCACTGTCGTTATGTTTGCCATGTAATTTTCCCATCTGTTCTTACTTATTTTAACTGTTATATTTTTTCTTCTTTTTTGGTTTCTAATTCATATTATTTTTGTTATTTTCTATTTCATAGTCTTATTCCGTTGTCGGTAGTTGTTTCATGAATATTGTTTCTTTTCCGGCTATATCATTTAGGAAATATCCCTTGCCAATTTTGGCATTGAAGCCTCCTACAATGATTAGTGTGTCGTAATTTGGTATTTTCTTACATGTCTCTTCAAGTGCGCCATAGTATATTTCATTTTCCTTACAGAAGCAGGTGTGTACATTTATAATAGAAATGTTTGTTACTTCGTTCTTGATCCTAATATATTTTACAATTTATTCTGCTGAATTCCATGATATCTTTCATAATTATCTTTATTTATTATAAATGCTGTCCTGTGTTTTCCTTGTTTCTCATTTCCTCCATATAATAACGAATAATTTTTCTTGTCGATTCTTCCTTGTCTCTCCCATCTTATTGTTGATTCTTTTCTATGTTCCATCTTATTTCTTGTAAGATCAATATGCCAATATTGTGTCGCTTCATTTATTCACCTACTTCCATTTTACCAATTTCTAGTAGTGTTCTTATCGTCCAAGTTTCATGTCTTATCTTGTATCTGTTCTTTCTCTTTTTACCTTTGCCTTTAATTTTTGTTCATTCCATTGCAGTGTCCCTTTCATTATCTACCTGGTAATTTGTTTTTTTTTTAATTTGTACCTTGCTCATATCATTGTTTCATTGTCATTTTCATCGTTATTACTCTCTATCTATATTAATTTTTTTTTTTTTTTTTTTTTTTTTTTTTTTAATTACTTTCCTCTGTTGTTCCGTAAAGGATTCTTTTTCAGGTGATCTTTCACTATCTGTTCTTTGGTCGGTTTTTTCACTTCTTATTTATTTAAGTTTACTATCAAATACTTTCCCATCTATTGGGGTCTATTCTGTATAAATTCCTTTATATTTAACGGTCTTTAAAAATATTTTCTTCTTTAATTCAGTCACTATTTAAACGGATCTTTAAAATACATTAGAGGACTATCTTAAAGAAATCTGTTTAAATAATGATAGAAGTAAATTAACGAATACGAACATATTTTTATAGGCCGCCAATATTTTTAAAGGCCGTTAAATATAAAGGAATTATTACAGAATAGACCCCATTGTCAGTTTATTTTATTTTAACATTGCTTTTTACCCGTTTAATTTTTGGCAGTAATTATTTCCTTTCCTCTTCAGACTTCTTTCGAATATTTCTTGAAATATCTATTTACAGAATTATTAATTTTTTGAATAGCTACTTCTATACCTTTATCACTATCTGATACTAGAGTGTCATCAGCAAAAAGATGTATCATCACATTCACTACAATTATTGTTGATATCGTTAACATAGATTAAGAGTAACACTAGTCCTATATTACTTTACAGTAACACTAAGTTGAAGTACTGATTTACAAGAATGGTTGGATCTAAAACCAGATTGTTTTTTTGTATTAAATATTCCTGTTGATAAACTACTAACACGTAACATTTTTTCAACCCGTTGTTTTAGATACTTTTTCAATAGGTGTAACCTTACTAATTTTTAAATCATCTGAGGTATTTAAAAAATGATACCAGACATTTTCAATTGCTTCAAAGCTACTCTATAATTTTACTACATAGTACATCAACTTCTTGTGACCTCTGTTTGCTAAATTTGATAGAATTACTTTTAATTCTTGAAGATTTAGTATTTTAAAGTCGCTTAAACTATCTTTATCATTGTAAACAATGTGACAGGTATACTCGACAGCTATGTCAGAAATAATATCTTCAACATATCTCACAAAAAAATTATTAACCCGTTCATTGCGGAAGCGCGATATCGCGTCCTCTGGACGTTTTACAAGGTGCGGACGACGCGATATCGCGTCCCTAGTAAATATTATGTTAAATGCTTACTATATTATTATCAACAGTTTCTGAAAACGCACAAATTTCACTCCGCGTATGCGGTAAAACCTATTTCACTTAAATCTAAGCGCCTTTCTGGAATATGTTGTTTATATTTATGAGTAACTGATTTTAAACATAACCTAAAAAATATTTACCCGCAAACTTACGCTACTATATCATTACCGCATCGAAAGGGTTAAAACAATTATTAGCAAATTCATTTTATTTTTTTCTAATACAGACATTTTGACCATTGTGTTCAAATTAAATACCATTATAAATATACAGGGTGTCCCGAAATTAGACGATCATATTTTAACAGCGTAATCTACATCCTAAAATAGGAGTAAAAGTTCATATAAACATAGGTCCGGAAACGTTTCTTTTCCGAGGTACAGGGTGTTAAAAGTGAAGTCCTGATGACACACTTTTGTAAATATTTTCTAAACATTTAAAGATAACTAAGTGAAATTTGGTACGAATGCTTACCTTTTTACGCTCTATTTAATGGACTAAACCCCAGTTTTTGATCATCTTCATAAGTGGGTAAATTAGGGGGGCTTAGGGTAAAATTGCACTAAGTTGTTTTTGTTGATAGTTTTTAACATTTTTGACTATAAAATTTGGAAAACCAATGTTTTCTTTATAATAAGAGAAAAGCATTTGAAAATTTCATGACAAGTTGATGTTATCTTATTCGAAAGTGTAAACAATAATTATTAGTAGACCTGTGGAATCAGAATTTTTTTTTTATTTTGGAAAACTGGTGACCTAAAAGATCTATCATGTCCCTTAAAAGATGCATCATATCAAAGATTTAATGGTAGGTACATAAATATAGCAAATTTTGTAACAAAATTTAAAATTTTAGTTTTAATGCTAAAAAAAAGCAGATTTTGATTTCACTGTACAACTCGAGAAAGTGGTTAACCTGTAGATTTTTATTGACCCCAAAATAGTCAAATTTAATTGTCTTTGTATCTGTCATTTAGAATGTAGCAACATTGATAAGAGAAATAAATATACCTAACAAGTTTTTGTACTATAAGTGAGAAAATGCAACAGAAACACGATTTTTTAGTCTGTTTGGGCTATTTACTTATCTATCATCAGGGCATATAAGGGGTTTTAATATCAGATTTTTAGGTTCTTGCAGTTATGTAATAATTGGCATATTATTATTAGTAAAATCTAAAGAATCCACAAAAATTGCAGAAGTAATAAATGTTTTAAATAAATATTGAGTGCTGTCCCATTCCCTAGTAGTATATTGGTGATAGTGATCTAACTTAGTTAAAGATTATTTAGAGACCTACCATTTGTTACACTTATATAAAATGTATTGATAAAAAAATGTGTTTTTCTTGTAGTTCCTATGATTTAAATCAGCAAAATATTTATTCTTGCATATATTTTATCAAAAAGCAGTAAGTAGTTTTTTATAACTAATACTTACTGTTTTGCAGAAGTTCATATTTAAACATAAAAATCAATGTTTCTGTTTGCTTGCCACTCTTGTATTTCAGCTTTGGATGAGCCTGTATTTGGTGTCTTATGTAGTAACATGCTATATGAAGCATTGTCCATAACAATTAGAGAAGTTTTTCAAACCAATTTAAAAAATTGTCTTTATTCATTTCTCCATGACAATCATTTAATTTAGTTTTTGAAGAATATATAGCTTCGGCACCCTCAATAAATCCATTTTCGTTGCCAGCATTGAGTATAATATATCTATAACAAAAATAATGTTTATTTATATAATAATATAGCATGTGTCATGTAATTTCATTGCAATTTTTTATACTTCTACTGAAATTTAAAATGTAATGAATACAAATACAGATATACAAGGTGTCGTGTCCCACATCATTGTGTTCAAGTTTTAGGAGCATAAAGTACACTTCTTTTCAAGTAAAACTAAGCGCAAAAACTATATCATTGATTGACTTTTTTATCAAATAAAATATGGTTTTATTTACGTAAAGAATGAATTTTGATTATTTATTATTTTTCAATAATGTATAGGCATGTAACTTTGAAAGAAATAAAAATCTGGATGTAATATTGCTGTTTTTTTACTTAAAAAGAAGTGTACTTTATGCTCCTAAAATTTGAACATAATTATATGGGACACCTTGTATAATAGTAATAAAATGTAAATGAAAATAATTAAAGGAAATATTTGGCAGTACTTGTGAGGTTCATATATAAGACTTACAATACATCTGCATTACACGTTTAGTATCTAAATATATATGTAAGTCTTGGAATACCTATCTGAAAAGTACATGTATAATATTCATCACACCTTCATTTACTTTAAATTTGGCGACTCACCTTTTGCCATCAATTTTTGTAGTTCTAACACTTCTTTTGTCATCATTTTGCCAAGGGCATCTACATAATTCCTTAAAAATTTAACTCTCCTTACAGCAATGTTTGGAAGCTCCATAAGACCACGTCTTAGGTCTTTTTTTTTTTCGATTTGAAACCTAATTCTTTTAATACAATCCACAATGATGTAGCACAGCTATTAAACATTTGCTTCTTAATTAAATTTTCTCTTAAAGATTCCAAAGTTATATGTTGTTCTGCAAATAAAAATGTATTTATTTAAGTACTGTAGATATACAAATTTAAACTTTTATTAGAAACATAAATTATGATTGGATAAAAAAATGTATCTTGTACTTACTTCTTTCATACATATTATAAATAACATTTCGGATTCCACTTGTTATTGTTGTTAGTAATGTTTTTTTTGTATGAACGCTTTTTAGGTGGCGATTTTAATAGTTCAATATTCTTGACTGCTTGGGAAATACTACTGACAGTAGAAATATATATGTTTATAGCCGCAGCAACTCATTTTAATTAGTTGGTAGTACTATGACGAATGACCAACGTCATTGCTGACGTGCATCGGGATTTGTATTAAAAATACTATAGATGCGTAACTTCCTTTTGTATTCTTGCTCTATTTCCATATCTAATCATTTGTAAAATTTCAATCTTGAGCTTTTCAGTTAAATAAACCATATTGAACGATCTTTCAAAAATAACTGACTTTGTTAATAACACCGGCACACAAAAAAAAGTTGTTTGTACATCAGATACGGCCTACCTACGGGCATGTATTTTGACCCGCTGAATCCGAATTTCAAGTCAGTTTGGGCCGTCCACCCTTCAATATCCACCCTTGCAATATCTCTAAAAACTGATGTATGAACTGAATGAGGCGAAAGATTTTCTCAGATTTTGAAGTGTTTTTTGTTGGTATCAAACTTATTTGTTCTCAAATGACCTCCGCAGTATTCAGCGGATCGAAATACTTAAGAATTATGCTTGGTTTCGATTCATAATTTTTTTTTATTACTAATTATCTTATTTTTACTATTTTTACCATTTACTCGATATTGAAGGGTGGACGGCCCAAACTGACTTGAAATTCGGATTCAGCGGGTTAAAATACATGCCGGTAGGTAGGTAGGTAGGTTGTGTCTGATGTACAAACAACTTTTTTTTTGTGTGCCGGTGTAATCAATATGTATTTTTAATCTTCAAAACATTTGTTGACTTGATAAAAACCACAGCAATACCATCTTTGTGTTTAATACCTAGATTACTGTTTTTTTTTTTCATAAAATGATAATGTACTATACAAGTTGTCAAAGTCTCAAGACATGACATTTTCCAATTTGATTTTTCTTGTAAATGGTAAGGAATAAAAATTTGATATTTATGTACAACTTTACAAACTCTATAAAAAAAGCCATCAAAATGACAGTGTTGCTATTTAACAAAATCAACGATGACGTCATATCTCTAAATTGGGACACCCTGTATACATTGTTATGTATGTAAAAAATCTCGACTGGAAATATTAATCAAAGAGTCCGAGCATTTAAAAAAAAAAAGAAACAGTATTTGAACTATTGAATTTATTCCAAATTACACTCTTCTCTGTATGTATCTGTACAGATTTCCCTTTTTGTTGGTATTTTCCAATTTGAGCTATATCATCAGTAATTCCAACACCTGCCAAAGGTCCTGCTAGCTCTTCCGCATCCAAGTGTGTTAGGAATAAGTTTGTTCTTGTTCCAACTTCGTCGCGGAGTTTTTCATACTACCTTGATTTATTGATTTACGTAGTAGTTGTCAGTTACACAATTCTTAATAAGTAAAAGGAAGTAAAAGATTACAAAGACAAAGCCAGAAAAGACACGATGGCACAATTGCAAGATATAAATAATGGGATATAACCAGTTTACACGTGGCAAGTTGCCAGTGTTGCATGTTACCATGAATAATGATGATGACTTTGAGGCGTATGTTGTGATGTGCAATACTTTAAGGTAGGGCATTGCTGTTTTAAGGTAGGGCATTGTCCCTATGTGCCCCCCTCTGGCTACGGTCCTTATTAGTACACCAGTGGTTTACCCCTCGGTAAAAACACTGCAGCATTTTCAGATACAGTTTGATTTGATTGACGTGTGTTGAAATAAAAGATATATATATATATCATTGGCTGATGTACTATGGTGTTAAATAATCTCTTGACTGAAATATATGTTTAAATAGATTTTGCATTCTAATGTTTCAGTGTCTTATGAATCTTTTTATCTAAATTATGTTTTGAATTTGATTCACTGCAATTCTGAAACTTGCTCATTCTGAAATTCGCTCACTCTGATATACTTTTTTTGTATTTTGAAACGTATTCGTGTAGTTAGACCTATAAGCCTTTTCGGGTAAATAAATTAATGAATATTTGTATTGTCCAGTTGCAGAGAAAGCACCAGTACAACAGAAGATCCGCGGAGGCTTCGCACAAGTCGAGCGACGCCATCGAAGAATTAGAAAACGCCTTCGAGATTGCCGAGAAGACGAGTCCTGGCATAAGCGAGATGTTTATATGCGAATTGGTGCAGAAACTCGTGCCATCGATTTCGGATCAGAGGCTTAAGGGGGTGTTGGATAAAGTTGTAAGGTGAGTAATGTTGGGTTTGCACCATTTAAAGTCTAATTAACATTTTTCTCTTTTTGTTTCAGGGATACCTTGTAGGAATAATTTACTGGAAGTTCTTCTGACATAGTTGTTCGAAATGAGAATTCGTTAGTTTGGTTAAAAGTTATTCTTCTCGTTATTCCAAGTTGTTAATACTTACCATTTACATGACAATATCTTGTATCTATTGAGCTTATTACTGGTAAATTTTAAGCGAACATTCATTATAGAATAATAGTTGTCTTCTAATTAACACCACCCGTTATCTTATCCAAGGCAATTCTACACTAAACAAAACAAAAAAAACGTATTTTTACCGTCTACTTATTCACTAAAATTAATTGGCCCGCGTCGTTTGAGGGTGTGTTGCCAAACATAAGGATTATAACGTTTATAGTTATAGACCAAGAGCAACTCCACTGCCTATACAAATTTAATTACAACCTGCTAATAACAGTCCAGGGCTGGCGATCGATTTGGAATGGCTAATGAGGCAATTGTTCTGTTAATTGCTTTTGATTTATCATTTCACGTACAGCATCAACAACTGTTCCTTGTCTTGATGGGGTACTGCATCGCCAAAATCATCAATACACATTTCGAATCGTTTGAGGATTGAAAAAAAAATTGTCATGGCAAAAATACAGATTTTGTTTAGACAGGTTGGGATTAAAATTTTGATGGTTGCTTAATAAAAATGGATATATAACACCCCCAAACGAGGCGGACTGTGTTGTGTACTCCCAAAGGAGCACTTTTTAAACGAATTTTAGATCGTTCGAAATTCGAGTTAGAATTGACCTCGGCAAGTTCGAAAGTTTTTTTTAAGTTTTATGATTTTTTTTCCTGAAGGAATAATTTAAATAAAAAAAAATGAAAGTTATGCCATGTCCTCTTGGGATACATTGTATATATGTATATCTAGATTGAACTATATTCTATTATTAAGATATTTTTTCTTGCAATGTATTTTTTTAGATGTGTAAATATATATCAATAAATAGTTAAACTGTTATTGTATATTTTTTTGTTTATTATCTTCTTTAGATGTTTTTTCCCGTAAAACAAAAATGAAAAAAAAAAAAAAAAACTGGCCAAGCTCTATAATATCAAAATGGGCCTAGTGAGACAGAGAAATAGTCCTTTCACCTGATGAACTCGCAATATCCAAAGTGGCTGACATTTTATAGTTCCTTATCAGACTACAAAAAGTGACATGTGGTGTTTTTTGCTTGCTATTTGTAGTTGAGTACAGGATGAACAACGTATACTATGTCTCGGGAGGTGGGATCTGTCGTCTGACCTGTCACATTTTTTATATTTTGTTGGCAATGAAATCTATGCTTCTAGGCATCTATAACAATAAAAAAATCCCTTTACAATCAGCCACCTGACCGGATATAGCTTAAATGCTTTTTTTTGAATCTAAGATAATATAGCAACCTTTTTTTGTACCTACAAAAGGGTTGATATGCAAAAAATTTGCAAACTGGTGAAAGTGACCTGTTTTTTGAAATAGGTAAAATTGGAACCAAAATTTGAAAAGTAGTTTAATTGCTCTTAAAGCGTAAGTGTATTGCAATTACAGGGATTTTTTTTATTCGGTAGTTATAGGTATTTTATATTCACCGTGGGGTTTTCAAGAAAAAATTCAAAATAGTCTAAATTATGGCGAATGTGGTAAAACTACTGAATCAAAAATGCTTACATGAGCAATACTTTTATTTGAGAATCATTCAAACATTTTGCGAGCAATTAAACCATTTTTTCGACTTTTGAGTTCAATTTTACACATATTAAAAAGTCACTTATTTTGCATATTAACCCTTAACACAAAAAAATGCTTGCAATAAAAGTGTAGTTCTCCATATTGGTAAAAATAATCCTCGTCATAATTATTTTCTAAACGGTCATATGTTAAATAAAGTGAAATCTTACAATGATCTAGGTGTTATAATTACTGAAAATCTCAGCTGGTCTGAGCACGTTCTTCAAGTGTCAAAAAAGGCGAACACGAAAATGTACTTATTAAAGAAAACATTCGCAAAAGTGTCTTTTCAAAATTCTATCCGGCTGTATAAATTATACATTCGTCCGATTATCGAGTACTGCGGAGCTGTGTGGTGTCCGGAACTATTGCGGGATTAAAATATTCTTGAAAATGTTCAGCGCCGATCAACCAGACTATTTTTCGGACGTATGAGACCTAATTACGCAGAGAGACTACATATGGCTGAACTACAAACGTTTGAAAATCGCCGTCTGTGGGGTAACATGATAATTTGTTTTCGTATTTTAAAATATAATTTTGGAAATTTAAAATGTATGTTCATCGTGGACAGTGAAAATCGACTACGTGGCCATAAATGGAAGCTGAAAAAAGAACAATTTTTTACGAAAACGAGGCAAAATTTTTTATTTAATCGAATATTCCACACTTGGAATTCTCTACCGGAGAATGTTGTAAATGCTCCATCTGTCAATGTTTTCAAGAACGAACTTGATAATTTTCTATTTTTTAATTAACATTTCATTTGTTTCATTGTTTATTCATCGGTTGTACCTGTTATTGATTTAGTTTTTAGTAATATTATTTTATATTCAGTTAATATGGGTCTTATGGCCCCTGCTCTTATCAAATTATAATAATAATATCATTTTAGATTCAGTAAAAACGTGCTTTAAGATACAGAAAATGCTTGCAAAGAAATTTTTTATTGTTATAGATGGTGTCTATTAGTTTGAGGTGAACCACGATGTCAATCCTCGTGCTGGTGTTAAACTTTGCTGTCCAGCCACCTTTGCTGGTGGTGAACGTTGATGTTCACCTTCCTTTTCTGGAGGTGATGTCCAGCCTACTTTGCTAAAGGTGAACGTTGACGTTCAGCCTCCTTGGATTTGTGTGGGTTTGGATCACTGATCTGTATTATTTTACTGGATAGGATATAGCCCTATAAAAAACGTTCCGAAAAATTGGCCGATTTGGGCAAATAATATGGCGGACCGGATGTTATTTAACGTAACCTCTATTTACATTTGTCATCACATTTGTCATTTAATTGTGTCAACAAGCTACGATGAGTTGTTTTATTGTGGAAAACAAAGTAAAAAGAGTATGAAATAAATAATAAACGTTCATTCCTGAAGACACAATATGCTTCACGTTTCCATTTTTATGTTTTCTTTCATAAAAAATTAAATCATGGGTGAATTTTCCCGAAGGACATCGCCCGCAAAAGGTATAGAAGAAGAATAAGAAGAAAAACTAATTAAATTATAGGTTAGGTATGTCAAATTATCCCAAATTTCAGTTCTGTGAACCCACCATAATTTGCCCAAATCGGCCAGCAATGTTGCACTTCCGGTCTCCTTGGTGGAACGGTTTATTAGTATGTTAAATATAGCCTATATCCTATCCAGTAAAATAATACAGATCAGTGGTTTGGATCCATAAAGAAAGAAGGGTCGACCGACGCAGAGCTTCGCATACTCCGGTAAGGTTAGATACAAGAGGGTATCACCAGGTGCCCCCAGAAGAACGTCTGCTGTCGCTTTTACCACTGCAACAATTCATTCATCGGCACGTTACCTTACACTGAGGGTTGGTATATTTTCCATCTACCAATTTTCAACTCGATCGGGGCCCATTAGAGATGTTAACTCTTCGTTCTTTTTAAATACCTAGTTCGCGCGAACTAGTTCGCGAACGAACTACAATTTTAACCGATTGGGGAAAGCGGATCATGCGCTTAGCGCGTGGACTCCAGTAGTTCCCAGCGTGGCGAACGAAACTGTAAGTAAAAATGTATGGGAATTATAATTATTTTTATTCCATATTCAATGGCTGAAATTTGGTTTAAAAACACATTTTTGCTAAACTGATTCTGATTATCGAGCACTTGTGAAGCAAATTGGCCGCGAATAATACGACTCGCTTTGAGCAAACTATATAACAATGTGTATCATTGACCCTGTCGGCCTGTCAAATCCGTTCAGACCCGACGCGATACCCGATACCGATCAGAGACGACGTACATCAATCATGTTCGTTCTCGTTCGTCGTTCTTTTCTCATCGCTGCCGCTGAAGATCGAATCGAACTAGTTCAATTAAAACATTCGAACTAGTTCATTTAGTTCACACAAAAAAACGGCTCATTTTAATAGTTCGTTCGCGAACTACACATCTCTAGGGCCCATGAATGGTCCACGAAAAATTCAAAGGGTATAGTCTTCAAATAATTTTGTTACGTCTTTGATTTAGTTAAAACTTAGTACAGAGAATTTGTATGTAAAACGTAATGTCGGAATGTTCTCTGTTAATCAAAATCTCTCCTCGTTCAAAAGTTGGAAAAAATGATGATTGGACCAAACTTTGTAGAAAAATATAAAACCGGTGCATTTGAATAAACTAACTACAGTTTCCTGTCTGTTAATTTTTGAAAAACAATCTACTTTTTAACGATTTAATGTTTTAGATGGCATACTTTCCATCTGCTGATTTTCAGCTTAATCAGAGACCACGAAAAATTAAATTGGATAAAATGTTTTGTCTCCAATTTCGCTGAAACTTGGTACAGAGAATTTGTATGTAAAAGTTGCTCTGATTTGGATGAAACTTTGTATACAGATATTAGAGGACCTGGTGCATTTGAAGAAACTGCAGTTTCCTGTGTTTATTAATTTTCGAGAAACAATCCTCTACTTTTTAACTATTCAGGTTAGAAAAAACGGATTTCTTTTCATGTTTTAGGTGGCATATTTACATCTGTTGATTTTCAGCTCAATCGGACAGAATTTTTCACGAAAAATTTAACAGGTACAATTTTTCAAATATTTTTTGGGTGTTCTTCAATATTCTGCCTCCCGCCGCCTTTCTTAATAATATTTTGTTATGACATATTATTTATTATCTTGTGTTCTACACTTTATTAAAAATAATTTATCTGGAAACGTAGTTTGCATATGCTTCTACCTGTCATTTTTTTTTCTGGCAATATCTTCTAAATATTAATAATAATTATAAAAGAAAATGCAAAATTTATTTATCACCGATTGTGAAACAAAGTTTTTTTGGTTTCTCGTGTAAATTTTCTTCACATGTAAGATATCCTTTGTAAATTTTTCGCCGTAAAAACGAAAGAAAATAGATTTAAGTATAACAAAACAAACGTTTATTAAAAAGTTTAGTTATGTATCACATGATTTTAAATATGTACAAATAAAATACATCCATCCAATGAAAATATAATAAGTAATCAGCTGTCATGTCAATTGTCAGTAAGTGTTCCTAAAACAAGTAAAGTGGATTTTCTGTAAACAAGGATTTAATTAAAAAAAATCAGAAAAGTAACATATTTTATAATGTAGTCAATTCCTTATTCATAGTTTATTTGAAAATGCATGATAGCAGTTTTTATGGCAAAGGTCTATATTTTTATATAATTTTGCTATCATTCATTTTCTTGTTTACTATCGCTTCTTTTTACAATAGATGTTTTTTACCAGATTCTTTTTATAAAAGAGTTTTTTTACAATCGATTATTTGAACTCATACTACATTGTTTTCATCATAACCATCAATTTACTTGACAGATAGCCATAACTATTTTGATCCTATAGTATACTTCATTGGACGAAATAAAAATGTTTATTATCCTATTTTTCATAATAAATTATTTCACCTATTTACAACACTGCTCAATTTTTCCTCTTTTTCTTATCCTTTTCCGGCGCCAAACCCATGGATTTCTCGTACTCCAAAATGAGTTTTTCCTGGATGCCGGGCAACGTAGGGGAATACCGGCTGTACTCCATCGTAAATTCCCCTTTACCCTGCGTGCTAGATCTCAGTTCGCCGGCGTAACCGAACATTTCGTTGAGTGGTACCTCGGCGTAGACTGTGAACCAACCTTCCGTTCCTTCGGTTGCGGTAACGATGCCTTGGCGTTTGTTCAGCTGCGCCATTACGGCACCTTGGAATTCGTCCGGAGCGGTGACTTCTACGGCCATGATGGGCTCCAGAATCTGCCAAGCGCCGGTTTCGAAAGCTACAAAAAAAACATGTAGATTTAATTTAAGACCTTAACAGACAAAACGAGAATTAGTGATAATACTGTCCATTTTTTACATTCAATACATTTGATTGTAAAATCGATTATTTTGTACAATCGATTCCTGTTTTTGCAATCGATTCTTTCTTACAATGAATTCTGGTTTTTACAATCTTTTACTTTTTCCTATTGATTTTTTTACTGTTTGCAATGGGTCTTTTTACAATCTATTATTTTTTCTTTACAAATAAATTATTCTTTTACATTAAGTGTTTTTTTTTTTGGTGTATGTTAATAGGTCATTCCAGGTACGGACTTAAGTTAATCAAAATAATTGTCGATTTAATGTTAAAAAATTTATACCGGGTGTTCAAATTAAAGTGTTACAGCTAAATACCGCCTTTTATAAAAAAAAAAAAAAAACGTTTCAGACGAAAGTTTTATAGTTTTGTGGGGAAAAATTTTGGCTAAAATCGGTTTTTATAGCTAACCATAATATGACCAACTTTTTTTTCGCCCAGCAAAATTTTCAAGTAGCTGTTACTCAAAAAGTAAAAGTCCAATAAAAAAATATTTCCATCAAAAGTTTCTTATTTTTTTATGTACTTGAAAATGTAAGAAAAAAATGGGATTCCCATTTAAAAAAACAAAGTCCACCTCGATATGGCCATATTATGGTCAGGTTTAAAAAAATGAATTTACCCAAAATATTTCCCCCAAAAAACTATAAAAACTTTTGTCTGAATTTTTTTTTAAATGCATATTTTCGGCGGTATTTAACTGTACTACTTTAATTTGAACACCCGGTATGTATATTTGTAAACAGAAGTCGAAATTATATACCTGAGGTAAAATTAGGGTAAAGTCCCAAAAAAGTAGGCAAATCCGTTAACAATAAATTACTTAGGTCAGTGTAAGAAACCTCTATAATTTTTTTTTTTTCGATTGAGGCCATTCTGTTCAATATACACAGTGACAAAGTTAATTTAAAAAAATGTGTCATTATATTTTCGTCGTTTTAATAAGTATATAGCTTAAAATTGGTACACTGGGCTTTTGTGGAATGACATCATAATTTGAACCTAAATATCACCCACCTCATAGAGGGTGCTAATTGCAAGGGGTTTATTACCCTTAACCTCCGTAAATTTTGTATCCAATAGAAAAAATAATAATATAGGTAGTAGCCGCTAAGTACTCTAAACGTGTAATCGAGATCTTCCTTCTTATTGGAGAGAGTATGTTTTTTGTTTGAATGAATTTAATAGAGGAAAATCCTCCAATATCTTCTGTTCTTAGGAAAACCGCTGCAACATAAAAATGCTGACTGACATCACAGAATAAATGCAAACTTTGGGAATTAATTTTAAGACAATGAACAAGAAAGGTACCTAGGAATTTTTAGATTAACAAGAATGCTAAACTCATGTACCCAGTCTAAAAATGCTTTCTTAATCTCGGCAGGAACCTCGGCGTCCTATCATATTTTAAGAGTTCACATATTTTGCAACAAAATCTTAATAGGCAAAAAAACAGGACATGAAACACAACGAGATCAAAAATCTTATTGGCAAAGAGATAAAATGGCTCTTTTTGAAATAGTGCTTAAATGAATGATCTGGAACCAATCCAAAAAAAGTTCTAAGGTGTCTTCCAAGCGATTTCACTTTAGCCCTAAAAGATTAGACACGAATGTGTTAGGTATATCATTATTCAAAAGTGTGTGTTCCCACAGGCGTAAATTATATTTTGCCTCATCCATTATTTTAGTAGACTGATCAGTGAAATATTTTAATTGTTCCTCAGAATCAACACTAGTCACACAATTGTCTACATAAAATGATTTTAAAAGTTTTAAAATAGGACGGCTAGATCGAGAATTGCTTTCAGTACAAGTATCTAAGATCCGACTTATTACGGAATTAAGATGAAAGGGAATACAGGTTACCCCAAAAACAACCCTTGCATGTCGAAAATAAATAAAACGATAATTTTTGTAAACGTAAAACATCTCTATCAGATTTCAGAATACCAATTTGCAGAAAAGATCGTCTTATATCTGCTATCACTTCAATTTTAAAAAGACGAAACCTTATTAGAATTGAAGGTATCAATTCAATCAAGTTGATACTTTTCTCTAAACATTGATTCAACGATGATAGTGAACATCTTCTTTCTTCTCCTCATTCTTAGGTACATACTCAATAACTCCTTCTGATAACCATTTTAAAAAAACTATCATATTCATCGTAATATATAATTTTTCAATTTTATCATTTTATCGTTTTGACAACTTGAAATTATTAGGAATTGGGGGATGACCTGCAATCCAAGGCAAAGTAACTTTATACCTTCCATCATTGTTAACAGTTACAGAATTTTGGAAGTGCTGAAACACTGCGATCTCTGCTTCTTTAGTTTGTTTATCAGTAGGATCAGTAATTCCAAGTACAAATTTGTTCATTCTTACATAGAAGAGAAGTAACCATCATGCAGGTGGACTTTGAAATACTCAGACACGAATTGAAGACCTTAACTTCAAAAGGGTCTAAGTGCCAAAATTTAAAAACTATACATTTCTACATAAAAAGGTTCAATATACCAACCCTAACGGTAACCAAATGGTTCTAAGTGCATTTTAAAAGAAATCCATTTTTTGTAGTGGGATAAACATGGCGAATGTATATGTGCGTATATGATGTATACAATTTTTATTTTACTTACAACTTTTTTCCATGTTTTTTGGCACTTAGACCCTTTTGAAGTTATGCTCTTCAGTTAGCAATCTTTCCGAGAATAGTCCATCCTAGGAGTATTTCAATAGCAGTTAAACCACATTTTAAATTATGAAAAGTTTTCCCACAACATCAGCTCCTATCAGGATATTTAGACCGTCATTGGTATCAGCTATTTCTATCAATAAATGTTTGAACTATTGCATCCAGGGACCTTCATGGGTGGAAGTAATATTACTACATATAGGCTGGTCTAAAACCTGGAAATTACATGCATATCTTTTATCTAAATTATCTAACCTAATTTTATATACAGAGTGGTTGACAATTTCTGACTGACCACCAAATAATGCATGTACTATAGACTCAGTTCCAAGTGCTTTAAAATTCATAACAGCAGCAACAAATTTGTTAATGTAGGATCTTTGAGAGACGGTGTCTATTATTATAATAGACATGTATAATACATCTCACTTTTCTTGTACAGGTATCTCTCTTCAGTTCCACAACAATAGTCTGTAAAAATACTTGATGGTATGTATTATTCACAAGGGATTTTAATTCCAGGACTTTCTTCAGCTACTGTTTTTTCACCTTTTGATAGATTTGGACACATTGATGATATATATTTTCCTTTACATTGTTGACATTCTAATCGAACTGGGCATCTATAATAATAATAATAATACTCTCCCTAATTCACCCCCTTACGAGTGAATTTCAACCCCTGAAGTCGACTGAACGACTTGTGTAGGGGAAGGGACGGCTATTATTATTATTTGCCGGGGCGACTTAAAGATGATTGATGGTGCCATTTGACTTACAGGTGAGGAAAACCCGGAAAACCTCACCCACCATCATCGAGACGGTAATGTATGGCGAATTTTTTTAATCTGCATGTCATATCAACAGAAATTGAATTTCTATTAATACGCCACACATCAAATCCTAAACCGAACCATGCAATTTAATTAAAAATCCACATGGTCTGGTCTGGGATTCGAAACCCAGCAGTCTCAGACTCATAAACTTGCCTATAAATGAATATAAGCGCGATTGACCGCTACACCACCGTCCCGATAATACCCGATAATATAGCTCTGCGAGCTATATGACCATGTTTTAAGCATAGATGACAATGTCCATTTGACGACAATATATTTTTCTTTTCAATCAAGCTCATTTTGTTAGCATCAATACAATCGTCACTTAGATGAGTACCCTTGCAGAAAACACATGTGCAACTTTTGATAATTTATCTGCCCAGAAGTTGTCGGAATTGAGACATTTTGTTTTACTTCATTTTTAGATTTTAAATCAAAGCAAGAAGTAGCCAAGCAAATTTTCTCTT
This sequence comes from Psylliodes chrysocephalus, assembly GCA_927349885.1. NCBI lineage: Eukaryota > Metazoa > Arthropoda > Insecta > Coleoptera > Chrysomelidae > Psylliodes > Psylliodes chrysocephalus. The sequence continues at coordinate 60,694,516 of OV651819.1, read as the reverse complement.
CATCTCCTTTCTTCAAAAATGTCATATTTTATCAAATGGTTGTCTGTACTTTCCGAAATAGGAGTTAATTGTAATTTGGAATTGTTTTGACTTCTCTGACATATTCTTAGAAGATTTTCAGGGAGGCACGATTTCACCAGTGGGCATAACATTGCAGCATATTTTTCTGAAGTTACTCCTAGTGTCTCCAAAATGACTGAAGGTGCGATTCAAGTCTATCAAAAAATGTGTCAAGATTGGTTTTAACTTTTAAATTACTTAGCACTAATTTCAGCAATTCACGAACATAAAATTCTATTAATAAGTCATCCTTTCCAAAACGTGTCTTTAAACTGTTAATGACTTTATCATAATTTTCTGCGCTAGGTGGGTAACTTTCTACTAACTGTCGAGCTCGGAATTTTGAAATAGTACATTGTACAAGATACTGGAATTTGTCCTCTTTTTCAACACTTGAATCTTCGTGAATTCTTTTAAATTGGCTCCAGAATGGAATTCATTTATTTAAGTTACCTCCAAATTTTTTGAATTCGATATGTGGCAGTTTCAACTTTGTTTTGAAACAAGTACTGGAATGACTTGATTTACTATTACAAATGCTACCACCAGAATTCTTAGGAAAACGTTCATCAATTGTAATTTTTAATTTATTATACTTGCTATTCAACAGATCGGAGTTCATTACTTCAGCAATTATCATTTTGAAGAAGCCAGAACAATACTAAATTATATTTTTTGATATACTGTGAAAATGTCACTGAAAAATTCGTCTCGTTCGACACTAGAACGGTGGATAAGCGATTTCCCTGAACTACAATTTATTGGTGATGAAATTTGTTGTAACGTGTAAAATGAAATCACATGTTTTACAACATATTGGAACCGACAAGCATAAAGCACGCTCTAGTGGAAACGTAAGTGGCAGAGAACGACAAAAACAGTTTTGGATTTAGTTAAAATTTGGGTAAATTTCAACAATGTGGGGACCAAATTAGATAATTCCGAGTTTAGATAATAATGTTAGTGTACCTGCGGAGTCAACCCTAAGGATAAATTATTTGTCGCCAGTGTACAATAAGGTTAAAGTCGAAATCAGTTCAGAATAAAATTGTTGAAAGCATCAATGTCAAAGGGCTAAACATCGGTAACGTGTTAGTTGGAGGGATGGTATGTTTAGTCGAAGTAATGAAGCAAAAAGTTCCTGGGTTTTTCCGTGCAAGTCGGATCGGAATGCGGTTTTTTGCATTCGCTTGCAAAAATTATTTGTACCATTCCCCCGTAATTTCCGGGTCATACAAACCGGAAATTGCATTGCTGCAGCCAAAAATGCATTCAAAAAATGCATTATTTGAGAGGCCTCTTGGATGATTTCAAAACTTGTTAAATAAGTGTCAGAACTAGCCCAGATCGGGTGCTCGGGAGTATTCGAGGTCGCTGATCACGATTATGATGTCTAAATTGACCCACAGCCGACCTGGAGCTCAGGAACGTCGACGAACATCATCTTCGTGGGACTCTCCCAAAATTCACGCAGGGAAGGAGGGCAACTAGGCGATCGGGGGTTTTATGGGTCGCTGAATCCAAATATGGCATCGGCGAATACCCCCCGGACACCTGGTGCGCCCAAACCTCGACCTGGACGTCATCTCCGAGAATTTTCCTCACAATATCGACAAGAACAACCCGAAAATGATTGAGCGGAGTTTTTTGGGGCGCTGAATCTAAATTTCACGTCGAAAACGACCCCCTGAACACCTGGTGCACCGGAACTTGGCCCTGAACGTCATCCCCGAGGGGTTTCCAGGGAGCAGGTCTTTCTTCCATCTTTACAGGCACTAGTGTGTCGCCTTCCTTTCTCCACCCCCATTTTGTTGGGTCCATGGTCAGCTGGTCTCCGTGCAGCCATTGTTGTACTTGAAAATAGACCCTCTTTAGATGTTGTTGAATGGCGTCTACTGTAGGGAGAATTTTGGCCAAATTTACTCTCCCCGTCACAGCGGCTCTCCTGTACATTTCGTACCTGTACGTTTGGAGTAACTTGTCCCATTTTGGCTTGTCAGGAATATTTGGTTTCCTGAATGACATTGGAGCACTGTACATTGCCAGGATTAGCTGCGCCCCATTCTCAAAAATTGTTTCGCTGGACAAACCAGAATGGATGAAATTTTCTAGGGCCCCAGGGGAGAGTTACACATGAATGTATAAAATTATGTTTTGGGGAGTTTTTTTGTTATCGCGACTGTAAAACCCACGGAGATTCTAATTCAGCGCCCCTTCACGATTTTCGGTTCGTCTTTTTCGATTGTGTCAGGAAAATTCTCGGAGATGACCTCCAGGTCCAGATTTGGACGCACCAGGTGTCCGTAGGGTGTTCGCCGATGCCATATTTGAATTCAGCGATCCAAAAACCCCCCTTTAACGATTTTCGGTTCGTCTTTTTCAATTGGGTCTGGAAAACCTCGGTGAAGAAGGTCAGGGCCAGGTTAGGGCGCACCAGGTCTTCGGGAGGTCATTTTCCACGTGAAATTCGGATTCAGCGCCCCAAAAAACCCCCCGGAACGATTTTCGGTTCGTCTTTTTCAATTGTGCCTGGAAACCCCTCGGGGATGACGTTTAGGGCCAAGTTCCGGTGCACCAGGTGTGTTCAGGGGGTCGTTTTCGACGTGAAATTTAGATTCAGCGCCCCAAAAAACTCCGCTCAATCATTTTTGGTTTGTTCTTGTCGATATTGTGAGGAAAATTCTCGGAGATGACGTCCAGGTCGAGGTTTGGGCGCACCAGGTGTCCGGGGGGTATTCGCCGATGCTATATTTGGATTCAGCGACCCAAAAAAACCCCGATCGCCTAGTTGCCCTCCTTCCCCGCGTGAATTTTGGGAGAGTCCCACGAAGATGACTTTCGTCAACGTTTTTGAGCTCCAGGTCGGCTGTGGGTCAATTTAGACATTATAGTCGTGATCAGCGACCTCGAAAACCCCCGAGCACCCGATCTGGGCTAGTTCTGACACTTATTTAACAAGTTTTGAAATCATCCAAGAGGCCTCTCAAATAATGCATTTTTTGAATGCATTTTTGGCTGCAGCAGTGCAATTTCCGGTTTGTATGAGCCGGAAATTACGGGGGAATGATACAAATAATTTTTGCAAGTGAATGCAAAAAACCGCATTCCTATCCGACTTGCACGGAAAAACCCAGGAACTTTGGCCTTTTTAGTGCTTTATTGCCTCGACTAGTTGGGAATGGGGTGTTAATAAACTGGGACCTAAGACCTAAAAGATCTATTGTGTCCCCTTCTGTCGCTAATGCAGCAAGAAAATGTATCAATGTCTCATTCCAATCCTATCTTCTCAAGGAAGTGCAAATACAATTTTCAGTCAAGAAGTACCAATTAACCTGCTCTACTCTAAGTGTCAAGTAAATTGTACATCTTGATATCACTCTAATTTGATATCAAAGTGACAACATATTTTATTTTAGAAAATTCGATAAAAATACCTAAAGTTTGTAGAAACGCCACTTTCTAAAAATGTAAAAAAAGCCTTTCCTATTTGTAGTCATATTATGTAAAAACCAAATATCTATCAAATTTATACTAAATTCAAATTAAAAATTTATTAGCATTTAAATAAAAATTTTTTGGGGATGAGCTAAATAAACTTCTTATTAAATGTAACATTTTATCAACAGTAAATAAAGTCGTCCCTCAGTGTAGATATTCAATATTGTCATGACCCAAAATGATTTTGTAATACAAAAATATGTGTTTTTTTAATGTCATAATAAGGTATATTCTGCGAATTAAAAAATTAATGGAATAATAGATCATTTTTTGCAATGGATAATTTTTATTAAAATCGATTCTTTTTTAACCAACTTTTAAAAAGCAGGATTTTGTCAATTTGTCAGAAATTTTTTTTATGTATGTATGTTCAACGATAATTCTTTACTACGTTGTCAAATTTCTATGATTCTTTTTTTGTTAGAAAAAAAAGTATCTCAGGGGTGATCCCATACTAATTTGGTCAAGATCTAATAATGGGATCCACAAGAAAATAATCAATCTCTTAATTTTTTATGTATTTTCAGCGATAATTCGTTACATTGTCCGATTTCTATGATTCTTATTTTGTTAGAAAGGTGATACCTCAGGGGTAGTTCGTCATACAATTGATTAGGATCTGATGATCTATGAGAAAATAAAAAATCTCAATTTTTAAGGGCATCTTCACGATTTTGAAGTCGGTTATTTAAAATCACTTTTATAATTGGTTACTATTAATCCTCTTTACAATAGATTCTTTTTTACTATTGATTCTATTTTACTATTGATTCTATTTACAATATTTTTTACTACAGATTCTTTTTAAAGTCAATTTTTTTATAATCCAGTTTTTTAGTATCGATTTTTTTAATATATTTTTTAAAAATTGATTTTTTTTTACGATCGGTATTTTTAAATTGGTTTTTCACAATCGATACTTTTACAATCACCTTTTTTCATCGATTCTATTTTACTATTAATATTTTAACAGTCGATTCTTTTTATAACGGATTTTTCACTATCGATATTTTTACAATAGTTATTTTCTGCTAGATTCTTTTTACAGTCGATTTTTATTATTATGTATTATTTTTTACAATGGATGAATACTTTTATAATGAATACTTACTTTTCAAAATCGATCTTTTTAAATTGGATTTTTAACAATCGATTCTGTTATTGTTGCTTTTTAGCTTCGATTCTTTTTTACTATTCATATTTTAACAAATGATTCTTTTATAACGCCCACTTTTTACAATCGATTCTATTTACCATCCATTTTTTATAATCAAATAGATAAAATAGATGACAGCTTATGCGGAAAGTAGATTTTTAAGCACACGCCTATGATATAGGATACTTTCCAAGGACTACACAGTGCGATATGGAAGAGGGCTAGAAGTACCCTGAATCGATTCTTTTTTTACTTTGAATAATCTACATCTTCTTTTTATAGATTTTTTTTACAATCTTATATTTTTTTAGAATCGATTTTTTTTCTACAATGGATGTTTTTTTACAATCGACTAATTCTTTTTACAGTCAATTCTTTAGATAATGGATTTTTAAGTATCGATTCTTTTTACAACCTACTGTTACAATCGCATCTGTTTTACAATCGACTTTTTACTGTTACTACTTCCACAATAAATTCATTGTATAATGGATTTTTCACCATCGATACTTTTTACTATCACATCTTATTTACTATTAACAATCCGTTTTTTCCAATGGAATTTTCATAATCAATTTTTAAAATAACTATTTTTTACAATCGATTCTTTTTCCAATCGATTTAATTTACCATCCATTTTTTTTACAATCAAATAGTAGAAATAGAAATGACAGCTTATGTTAAAAGTAGAATCTTATCCACAAGAGTGTAATATAGGGTACTTTTCAAAGGAATAAACAGTGCGATATGGAATAAGGCTACAGATTAAGTAACCTGTGTATCTTTTTAAGTTACTATTTGACGAAATGAAGCATGCAAGGTCCCGGCTTCTCAGCCTATCGGCCGAACTATCGCACGTCACCCAGAGTTCCGATATAAGTGACAAATCAGTGCACCGCAAGACCAACACTGAATTTTAACTGTGGCCCGCAGAAATGGATCAATTATTTTTTTACAATGTATATATTTTTTACAATGGATTCTTCCTTACTATTATAATACTCTTTACAATCGATTCTGTGTATAATCGATCCTTTTTATAATCGATTCTTATTACAATCAAATTTTTACTAGATTATTTTTCAGTCGATACTTTTTATAATGGAGTTTTTTTACAATATTTTTTAACTATGGATTCTTTTTTACAATTATTGCACTTTTTCAATCGACTTTTTTACTAGGAATACTTCCCCAATCGATCTTTTTACCATGAATCTTTTCACATAGATATTTTTAAAATCACCTTTTTTACATTCGTTTCTTTTTACTATTAATACTTTTTACAATTGATATTTTTACAATAGCTATTTTGACTTACATATTCTTTTTACAGTAATTCTTGTTATAATCGAGTTTTTTACAATACATTTTCTCAATCGATTTTCCTGCTACCGATTACTTTTTTACAATAGATCATGATTTACAATCTTATATTTTCTATAATCGTATCTTTTGATATTTTTACTTTTAATACTTACACAATCGATTTTTTTAAATTGAATTTTTCAAAATCGATACTTCTTTTACAATCGGATTTTTTATAATCGATTTGTTAACTATTAATATTTTAACAATCGATTATTTTTTTATTAATATTTTGACAATCGATTCTTTATATAATGTATTTTTCACAATCGATTTAATTCGGTTCAAAGGCCCATGAACTTATGAAACAATGTCGATGATATTACTTACTTTGCTTTATAGCTCCTTGTGTGGCCAAGAAAAATGAAAGCTCACTGGAATCGACCATATGGTGAGCACCATCTTGCAATCTGAATCTGAGACCGGACAGTTTTTGACCTGCCAATAGCCCCTTTTGAGCCATCGACAGGTACCCTCTCTTGACGCCGGGAACGAACTGTTTGGGAATATTGGTACCGACGGTTTCGTCGACGAATTCCAGCACAGTGTTTTTGTTGGACGGCAAGGGTTCCAGAATGCCGATAACTCTGGCGTACTGACCTTGACCGCCTGATTGTTTTTTGTGCAGGTAGTCGAATTCGCAGGGCGCCACTAGGGTTTCTCTAAAGGCTACTTTCGGTTTACCTAATGTCACCTATAAAAAAATATTTTTTATTAAGTTATTTTATTACAAATTATTATTTTTACATGTGATTTTCTCGTGTCGATTTTTTTAAAATCGGTTCTTTTTTACTGTGAATAATCTTTACAATCTATTCTTTTTATGTATTTCCACAATTGATTTTTTTCAATAGATTATTTTTAGAATTAATATTTCTTTTAAAATCGATTATTTTTTACTATTAATATTCTTTACAGGCGATTCTTTTTATAACCCATAATTTTTTACAATAGATTATTTTTACATTTCCTAGATTCCTTTTTAAAATCTATTCATGCATTATCACAATCTATAATATTTTTTACAATCGAGTTTTTATTATCAATAACTTTTTTACAATCGTTTTTTAAATAGATTTTTTGCCATGGATAATTTTTTTACAATCGATTAATTTTTTACTATTATAGGTACTCTTTAAATCGATTTTTTTTATAATGGATTTTTCACTATCGATTCATGATCGATTCTTTTTCACACAATACTTTTTACTACAGATTATTTTTAGAGTACCTAGATTCTTCTTATAATCGAGCTTTTTAATATTGGTTTTTTTTTCAAGTGATTTTATAACTATGGATTTTTAACAATGGATTCCTTTTTAGTGTCAATACTCTTTAAAATCTATTCTTTTTGTACATTTTCACAATATATTATTTTTTACAATCGATTTTTATATCACTTTTTTTAACTACATAATTTTTACAATCAATTGCTTTTTACAATAGATTATTTTTTACAAAGGATAAATTTTTACAATCGATTCTTTTTATAATGGATTTTTCACTATTGATTCTTTTTACAATCGATTCTTTCACAATAGATATTTTTAACTGCAAATTCTTTTCACATTCGATTCTTTTTTAATATTAATTGATTCTTTTTATAATGGATTTTTCACTATCGATTATTTTTATAATCAATACTTTTTTATACTACGATTTCACAATAATAGACAGTGGGAAAAATTCAGGAATGTGTAATTGATTGCTGACAACGAAGAGATTTTCGGAGCTTACAGGGTAGGAGGAAGTATTTCCAGTGGCGGGCAATTTTAATGTATTACAGGTATATGACAAATAGGCATTTTAATTTAATATAAAAATTATTTTCAAATTTTTAAGGGTTGAAACCATGGTAGATATTTATTATATAATATTCCGTATTTAGCTATTGACCTATATGTACCACTAAAAAAATTCTATACAACATTTCCTAGATGGTATTCCACGAAACTAAGAAACTAAAAAAAAGCACATAAAAAGTACAAAATAACTAATTCATTGCAAGATTACCAAGAGTTTGCAAGACTTAGATCACTCTGTAAGAGACTGGTAAGAGAATCGCAATACAATTATATTTCTCAAAAAGAATCTTCTGTACTAAAATACTTAAAACAGTTTTGGAAGTTTGTAAATGACAAAAGAAAAACCTCAAACTTTCCTAGAGAATTAATATATAACGACATAAGTTCTAGTGGCAATGAAATAGTTCATTTGTTTGCGGATGTTCATATCGATTGTGATATTTCAAAGGTACCTGTATATGTAAATAACATAAATATATGTGATATTAAAATATCTGATATTTATACTAAACTAGCAGCCTTATATATTCATATGAGTCCTGGATCAGACGGAATTCCTCCATCTATTCTAAAACATTCTTCTATTTTAGCACAACCACTGTTCATAATTTTTAACTTTCCGATCAATCTAGAATCTGGAAGACAAGTTATATTACACAAATTTTTAAATCTGGGAACAAATCCGAAGTAAATAATTATCGATGAATCAGTATCTTGAGTACTATACCAAAATTATTTGAATATCTGGTTTACGAATCTTTAACATCTTTCCTCAACAATATACTCATAGATCGACAATTTGCCTATAGACATAAAAGTTCAACAGAATTAAATTTATTAACATATACCCACCACGTGTCAAATGCTCTTCAAAATGAATATGATGTACATTCTATTTATACTGAAAGGCGTCCCGCAGGGTTCACATCTGGGACCACTAGTTTTTAATATTTCTGTAAATTATATTAAATCCTGTTTTCATTTTGGTAATTTCTTTTTATTTGCAGATGATCTCAAACTGTACTCTATAGTATCATCTACCTTCACTGCATGTTATTGCAGTCTGATTTAGAAAACTTGGTCGATTAGTTGGACTTAAATGAATACAATAAATTTTCAAAACACAATCAGTGTCAATACTCTGGGGAAGTGTAACATTATTAGAAATCTAGCAGTCAACTTTGACTCACAACTATCGTTCGTCCCACATATTTCAAATACTGTCAACAAAGCTCTACAGATATTAGGATTTCTAAAAAGAACTACTCAGGATTTCATAAACATCAACACACTTAAAATCTTATATTGTTCTTTAGTCAGAACTCACTTTAGAATACGCTCCATGTGTTTGGTCCCCAAAATGCATCTCAAATATCTTTAAATTAGAAAGAGTTCAGCATAAGATCTTACGGTATCTTAGTTAACGATATCAACTACTCTAATTTGGAAGCAGAGTTAAATATCCAATTCATTAACAGCCGTCAAAACAAGAAAGACCTCATAATGTTTTATAACATCGTTAATTCCATAGATCCATGTCCTCAATTATTAGAATCAATAGGACTACCCATGCATCAAACACTTTTCAAATACCCTTCCACAGGACTAATTATGGACATAATACCTTCATGGTTGCTAGGTTGGCAAATACTGATGCTGATCTCGATTTCGTTGTCCCTGTCAGCCCATTTATGGAGACTCTTAAGGGTGCCGTTTAGTATAATTTTTTCTAATCTTTTTAATGAAGGTGTATTTTCTTTTACAAATATACATAATTAACTGTATTGCATTAATATTTTATTAGTTTTATTAATTAATTCGTAAATTTTTTATTAATCTGGATTATGTTCTATAATATTATATCAAACATTGTACTTACCTAACTGAAAAGGGAATTTTCCCGTTAATAACTTATAAATAAATTCTTTTTATAATGGATTTTTCACTATTGATTCTTTTTACAATCAATACTTTTACAGCAGATATTTTTTTACTGTGCAAATTCTTTTCATGTTCAACTCTTTTTTACTATTAATACTCTTTAAAATCGACTTTTTACTATCGATTCTTTTTACAATCGACTTTTAGAATACAGTCCGTTATTTTTATAATCGACTTTTTTTACAATATATTTTTACCGTTTTATTTTTTACAATCGATTTTTTCTTATTCTTTTTATAATCGATTTTTTTACCATTGCATTTTCTTTAAACATGCTTCTTTTTACAATCGTTTTTTACTGTTAATACTTCCACAATAGATTTTTTATAGTGAATTTTTCACACTTAATATTTTTTACTATTACATATTCTTTACTAATAATATTTTTACAATCTATTATTTTTTTACAAAGGATCTTTTTTACAATCTATTATTTTTTCTTTACAATCAATTATATTTTTACAATCGATTTTTTATAATGGATTTTTTTACTCGATTCTGTTTTTATAATAGATTTTTTTTACTCGTTTCTTTTTACAATCTATTCTTGTTATAATGTATTTTTTACTATCGGATTCTTTTTACAATAGCTATTTTTTAATATAGATTCATTTTATAATCGATTTTTTGGGTCAATTAAGTTATTTATTTAGTGTGCGATAAATAAGCTTACCGGACAGTTATATTCCCGTTCCATTCTCTGAGCGTAGATTTCTAAATGTAATTCACCCATACCGGACACGATCGTCTCCTTGCTGTCATCGTCAAAGAAAAAATGAAAAGTGGGATCTTCTTTCGTAAACCTGGCTACCGCTTTCGAAAAATTATCTCTATCCTTAGAGTTCGTCGGACTAATGGCCATAGAAACTACCGGATCAGGAACAAATATCGATTCTAACGACAGATCCAGCTTGGGATCGGTTACGAAAGTGTCTCCGCTGGCGCAATCTACGCCGAATAGTGCGAAAATGTCACCGGCATACACTTCGTTCACGTCTTCCATATTGTTGGAATGCAAGCGTATCAAACGGGCGACTCTTACTTTTCTTTGTGTACGCATATTGTAGATGCTGTCTCCTAAAAGAAAAACAACATTTTTTTTGAAGTTTCAAACATTTTTAAAACTTGGTGCAAAGATAGTACAGACCAAAATAAAATTATAAAATTTTGCAACTTGATCAGGGGTCAGCAACTCTGTTAAGAGCATACCGGATCTCTCGTGAAAGAAAAAATGTTTTAAGGATTTTCTAATATAAAATTGTATTTATATGCGTGCCAATGGGAATACTTTGTGATATGTGTCTTAACAATATTGAGAGCTTCAAATTTGTGCAGTGATAAGGCAGCACTCTACATAGACGTTTAAGAAAAATAGGTGGGAAATCATCCCATTAAAAACTATTAGATATTTATTAAAACAAAAAACAGTTAATTTTCATATATTTAATACAGAATGGCCCGTAAATGTTTTTTTTTTATTCCTTTTAAAAATTTTCAAAATAAGTACTTTTTGAAGGTTTACAAAAAAATTCAAGGTTTCTCCATCCTAAGTTTTGTATTATTGGTATTTCCTAAAAATTTTACAAAAATTGAACTAAAAATAAAGGCTCTGAATAAATTATACATTTTCGAGGTGTTCGGTTTGCTCTTAAATTGCGAAAAAAATTAATGGACAGTGATAGTCATGAAGTCAAAACAAAGTTGGTAACACGTATTTGTTTCTACACAAAACAAGTTACTGTGACAATAATGGGCAATTGGGAAAACGCTATTAGTGAGATCATCAGTATTATTGATTTGGAGTTTCTAGAATTTTTTTTCAGTGATTTAGTTGAAAAATGGCAAAAATTAATACTTATTAAGAATTTATGGATAATAAATGTATGATATACACATAACAATCAAACACTAATGAAAAAGTCAGATTAACAAACTTTGTTTTTGCCAATTGTCGGCCGTTTTTTACCAACTCTGACAGAACGTTGGATGTTGGATTGCCTAATACTTAGCAAATCTTTTTGGTTCTGTACATAAATGTTATGTACGTAACACGGAAATGTAATAACAAATTTTATTTTATTTTTATTTATTTTATAAAATACAAAAATAGTTACATAATTATGTTACATTATCATAAAAAAATACATTAATTTATTAATAATATATAATTAAAGTATTTGTAGTAATTTTAGTAGGTAATATATTGATGTTTTAACTTTTTTTTGTTTTTTCAAGAATTATTTGTTTTTGTTACTTTAGAATAATTTATTTTTTTGTTTGAGCCTTTGTGCCTGTTTCGCTATATGTATTTTTGTTTTGTTTGTGTAGTTTTTAAATTAATAAAAGAAATATGTTTCGGTGAGCTCAGGACTGGAGCGAGCGGAGGGGAGAATTTTGAGGAAAAAAAGGCGTGTTTTTTTTTTGACGATCTTAACGACTTTCGGCAAGAAGGTGACGAAGGCGTGATTTTTTAACGATTTTACCGACTCCTGAGTAAAAATTGGGCATAGCAAACCCAAAATTTTCTGCCTTCGGCGGTTAGCCTCAAGGGCCCCTGCGCGGGGGCTATACTTGACCTTTACCATATTGCCCATCCCCCCCCCCCCCCAGCAATGAATCCTGGGTACGCCACTGCAGATGGTTCTGATATTGCAAGTATCATTTGTAAACAGCAGTTCTGTTGGATACATTTTATTCTTATCATATTTAATTTATATAATGCATTAAAATTTCTCAATTAAAAGACAGTTTCTCTTGTGGTCCAGATGGAGTTCCATCTTACTTTTTAAAGAGGTGTATCTGTACTGTTAGTACTCCTATTTCTATTATTTGCAATATTTTACTTGATTCAGAAGTATTTCCGGATTTTTGGAAATACAGTTTTATAAGACCAATTTATAAATCAGGATGTAATCGTGACATTAAAAATTACAGAGGAATATGTTTGCAATCTAACATTCCAAAAATGTTCGATTCACTCATTTACAGAATATTTGTCATGGGAATGTAAAGGGCTAATAATTGATCAACAACATGGTTTTTCACAAGGAAAATCTACAGTAACTGCCTTGTTAAGTTATCAAAATGAAATATTGAGTGCTTTTAAAGAGGGTATCATTCTGTCTATACTGACTTCTCAAAAGCATTCGATAGAGTTAACCATGAATTGTTGATCGCCAAGTTGAGCTCATATGGTATCAATGGTAAAAATTTTAAATTGGCTATCTAGTTTTTTAATTGGAAGGTATCAGTGGGTCAAAATTGGGAATCACGGTTCTTATTTGATTGAAGTATTGTCTGGTGTTCCTCAAGGATCCCATTGTGGTCCGCTTCTTTTTAATATATTTGTAAATGACATTGCATGTTGTATACAAAAGTCTCAGTTCCTACTATTTGCAGATGATTTAAAAATCTTTAAAATTGTTGAAAGTATATCTGATTGTTTTGATTTACAGACTGATATTAACAACCTAGCATTGTGGTGTAATGTAAATTGTATGAATTTGAATTTAAGTAAATGTTTTTATATTAAGTTTAATAGGCGCCATACTATTATAGACTATACTTATTGTATCAATTCATTAGATCTTGAATTGGTGACCCAAATAAAGCACCTTGGCGTAATGTTTAATGAAAAACTTACTTTTTCAGAACACATTACAATGATATCATTAAAAGCCAGAAAGTTGTTGGGTTATATACAAAGAATCTCTAATGGTTTCTCAATAAATTCTTTTAAAATTCTTTACTGCACTCTTGTTTGTTCTAATATGGAATATGCAGCTGTTGTCTGGAACCCTTATTATTGCATTCACATTAATAGACTTTAAACGGTTCAATATACGTTTCTGAGATGCTCAGCATATAAATTAGGAGTGCGTATAAATAATTACGATTATGATTATGCTAACCTATGTTCCAGATTAGAGATCACAACTTTGCAGAACCGGAGAACTCAATTAGATCTATGCTTCCTATTCAAACTTTTGTCTGGGTCAATATATTCTCCTGACATTTTATTAAAAATTGGTCTTAAAATTAATAGTGCAACCAGAGCTAATGAAACTTTTTTTATTAGACACCATAGACAAAATTACAGCTTTTATAGTCCATCAACACGATTGGTTAGGAGTGCTAACAGTATAGAAATAGACTTGGATTTTTTTGGTTCCTCATATCCTTCATTTAAAAGAAGTATTGCTAACCACTTTCTTAATGACACTTGAAAGTACTGTTATTGTCTACCTTGTTATTCAAATGTTTTAATCATATGTTTTAATCAAATGTTTTACATGATACAATTTTTGATGTTGTTTTTTATTTTGTATTTGTGCATATAACATATATTTTTATATTTTTTATTGTAAAATGGGGTTTTCCCGTAAATAAATAAATTATCACATGAAACTCCCCAAACCAAAATTCCATGTCTTATTAATGATTCAATATATGATTTATATATTATGACTAAATTTGTTTTATTTAAAACGTATTTTAAACAATAAAAACTGTAAATTGCTTTGTGAATTTTATTAGAAATATACTTTATGTGTTCATGCCACTTCATGTACTGATCTACAATAACCCCCAAATACTTTATTTTTGAGACTTTATTAATTTTTTTCGGTTTCAAGCATAATGAAAGAGTATTGTGGGCGTGTTGATACTGTTATAAGTAATATATTTAGGTATTAGTTTGCTTTGTTTAAATAAACTTTAATTACAATATTTCAAATTTGAAGCTAAATTTTCAGCCAGTGTAGTTAATTGTTAATTAACATTTTTTGATAAAAATTTGCATATATAGAAAAAGTTGACGAAAATTAACATATTGACTGTATGAAAAAGGACAAGAAGCTATCATAGAAACAGTTACAGAATAAAAGATCATAGAAAGGGAAGAATATGCAGATAAAGTTTATGAAGATTTTAAGAATAATATAATTAATTCAATAATCAGACAGCAAAAATATAAATTTTGAAAGTACATAGAATCAATTAAATTAATATAGTATAGAAGATTTTTTAAACTTTTAAACTAATCTTAACATGAATTGTCTATTATATATATTTTATTTTTTAATGTATTTTACTTAACACTTTTTTGACTAGCCTGATTTTACATTATGTACCTAGTGTCTTTGTATAGTGTATAATTCTCAAAGATGAATAAATTCTATTTCTATTGACTTACCTTTTTGCAGCATCCCTTGATAACATCTCATATAAGTTAACTGACCAAATCGACCAGCTTCTAGCTTAAATGCCAACGAAATAAAGGGGTTATTACCATTTCTAGCTGGATCCAAATATACTTTCTGAGGCTCCTCTCCCTCCCTTTCTTTCAAAGCATAATTACTAACTTCTCCTGGATTTGGTAAATATTCCAACACTCCATCCAACAGTGGCTGTACTCCTTTATTTTTTAAAGCAGTTCCTACAAATACTGGTGTGAAGGCCCTTTTGAGACAGGATCTGCGTATCGCAGCTTTAATATCAGAATCAGTAAATGGTTTTTCTTCCAAGTACAATTCACCAAAAAGATCATCACAATTGGATAAATGTTCAATGAGCTCGTGTCTCCTTTCATCACTTTCTGTCTTCATATCTTTAGGAATTTCATCGTAACGAATTTGGTCTCCAAAATCGCCATCAAAATAAATTGATTTTTGGCCTATCAAATCAATGACACCCTTGCAATTCGATTCGACGCCTATAGGAAGCTGTACAAAAGCTGCATGATGGTTCATTTTTGACCTCAATTGTGAAAGAACTCGAACAGGATTGGCCCCTAAGCGATCTAATTTGTTAATAAAAGCTAAACATGGTACATTGTATCTCTTCATCTGGCGATTTACTGTTAAAGACTGGCTTTGGACTCCCCCAACTGCGCATAAAACCAAAATTGCCCCATCTAGAACCCTTAAAGCTCTCTCAACCTCAACAGTAAAATCAACATGACCAGGTGTATCTATAATATTTATATTATGATTCTTCCACAACGTGTACGTAGCAGCGGACTGAATAGTAATGCCCCTTTGCCTTTCCAATTCCATAGAATCCATTGTAGCTCCTACATTGTCTTTTCCCTTGACTTCATGCATCGTTTCTATTCGACCTGTATAATAAAGAATCCGTTCCGTTAGTGTTGTTTTACCGGAGTCAATGTGAGCAGAGATTCCAATGTTTCTGATTTTAGTCAAATCTATGTGGTCGGCATATTTTTCGTAATTCGACATACATTTTAAATTTTGCTAAAAAGTTAGGTTAGGTTTAGTTACATATTAAAAATAAATTAAGTAATGTACCTTTATTATAGTTGAAATGTTTTTGAATACATTTTTTTGTGTTATTCGAAACATGACTGGATTCTAAAAAATTGGTTAGAGGTTTAATAAAATCCAATATAACTTTATTAAAATCTCCGACACGCCGAGCCGGACCTGACAGGACAGATAGATATTTTTTTATTTTTCTATGCAGGACAGTGCCGTCTTCGTCCTGCCGTCCGTGCTTCGTTCTTTAAGGGATTTGACTCTAGTAAGCTCACCGGTCCGAGTTCTAAATTGTTCTTTATCGCAATCGTTTTACACAGTTGCCAACCCAGACTAGGGCTGTTACAATGGAACTGGACCTGTTACTTTGGAATAGGTATCTCCCATGGACACCATGGTAGTGGGTACATTACAAAAATATATTCTGGCAACACTGCCCACAGCTGATATCTGTCATTTTAAACGGTGACTCATTGACTGTCAATTCAATTGTCAATTTCTTTGCTCATCGCATGACAGATAACAGATACAAAAAAAATACAAATACAAATCGTGATTTCCGGGGAATTTTTATATATAAAATAAATATCGTATTTAAAAAAAAAGAGGTTCGCAAAAATGACCACTCAAATCGGTGTGAATCGATGTACGGAAGAGCAACTGTTTCATTTTAAAGATATTTGTAAAGACGATATTGCCTCCAAAAGAAGCTACGAGAGAGTTAAATGTATACAGGACTTAATAAACATTTTGATAAAACGTGATTGTGCGGCTAAAATAGATTATATTTTAAATGCTTTACACATACGCAGGGATGAGACAACGAATGAAAATGTAAGGAGAGAAGCCATTAATTTAAATGTAAGAAGACCAAATGTTATACAAACGCTTCGTTTGGAACACAACCAAATTGCAAGGCCACAAGGTATGTATAAAAGAGTTACTACTATCAAATTTATTCATTTTTCTCTTTGATAACAATTGTTTTGTTTGTAAATGTTCAGTTTTGCCAGACGTTCCTACTGATCCAATACAGCAAGTTGACGAAATAGTGGCCCGTGAAATTGGTAATAAATGGAAAGAATTGGCTCGGCAGTTGAATATAAGTGAAGGTCACATAGATGAATTTGACAACGTTTACCGTGGGAGATTGTCAGAGAGTGTAAAACAAATTTTATTATATCATCGAAAATGTTACCCAACTACTTGGAAAATAAGCCTTACCAATGCACTGATCCATGCAAGGCGCAGAGATATACTTTTTTCAATTCAAGGTATACTAAATATAATATGATTTACTAAACTAAAACCTTTAAAATGATCTTTTTACTTTTAAAATGTTGATTTTGTGATTTGTAAAATATTTTTGTGTTAAATTATTTTTAATAAAGAATTATTTTTGTGTTAAATTATTTTTAATAATATATTTCATAATACAGATGCATTACAAGAATGTATAAGGAAGGTCTTAAATTCAGATACAGAAAGGTAATAGAAAAAGTAAAAATCACAACAAAGCTTTTCTTCATCTTCAGGCATTTGATTTGTTTCAAATTTTTGTTCGCATGGATGCGAATTCTCAAAATTAATTTGCCCTGGTTTTAAAGAACCATTCCTCCATGTCACCTTTTGGTTAGTGCCATTAGGGCAGATACAGCCATGGAGGAAGGATACAAATTACAACTTGAGAATGTTTGATCCATGAGAAAAGTATGTCCAAAGATAGTACTCTTTTCTCTAAGCCATGAAAGGTAAAAGCAAGCAGATGGCGATGTTACGTTATTTAGCGAGAACCATGGGATATTTAAAATACATTTGTACATTATACAGTAGGCCACTAGTGGGATATCACTTATAGAACAAAATAAATTTAAAAAAATGCTAGGGTACGTCAATTTTTATTTTTGATGAAGCACATTTATTATAAAAATCTCCGATTTTAACCCCTGTCCATGGTAGGTACACCTTTCAATATTTTAAATAGCAACTGGGAGCGAATTCATTGCTATTTTTAGTTTAGTCTTAAAGTTCCCTGATTTTTAAATTATTTTTCGAAATTCCCACGATTTTTAAATAATTATCGATTTTATTTCAACCAGGTGTTAAATTTTATATTGCTGTAAATTCATCGCGCCCCACTACCGACCTATCGCGCACCTGAAATTGACGCAAATGAGAATATCAGGTAGACCGACGGGCAGATCGAAAATAGCGGACAGGCATTCACTTTGGATTCTTTTGCCGCGACTAGTTGATTTTAGACGAAGGTAGTTCGGACTCCAATCCTGTTTCAATTCCGATATAATTTAAAATCTTTTCCCGTTTTACACTATTCATATAGGTAGTTAGATTGTTTCCATAGGTTCATTCAGCCGTCTGCCCTGAAAACCTGAAATCAGATCCTTTTCTGAATTGTTTATATTTTCTTTTTATTTAAAACCTTATCAGTATTTCCGAAGCAAATCCGAATTTCGTCTGCTAATTTTACATTAGTATTGAGACAGTGGCGTGCGGTGACATTTTTGGAAGGGGAAGCGATTGTATAAAAATACAGCAGGCCAGTAAGCACAGCGAAAATTTTTCGCGGCGCATTCACCATTTTGTCAAAATCTTGCTTTTTTTTTCTCAGTACTACGGATATTACCTAGTTTAGTACTAGAAGCTATAAAAAAACTTACCATTGAAAAGCTTCCTTGGTTTATTTAAACGTAAAAAAATCATTTAATTGAAGTTTTTTTATTTTTTCCAGCGCTGTTTTTCGATGGATATTAGGGCTAAAATTAGAGAGACTGTCTTCACTTGTTGAATTTCGTGTAAAACGTTTCTTTAAAGCTGAAAAACTTCGCTCAACTGACGCACTTGTCACTAGTACTAAATTCACACAACTTGACGACTTCACAAAGAGACTTATTTAAACCAGTTGTTATAAGAAAATTTAACACATTGATGGGCGTCTTTTTATCACTAATTTCAGTTGTTTCATAAACAACACTTAACTGGGACTTTAATTCTAGAATATAGAAAAAATTTCCATAATTTAATTTTAGTGAATTAAAAGCTTTCGATGGAAATTTTGATGAATCGTAGTTACTAATATTAAAATTACACAATACAACAAATTTTAATTCGTTAAAGTTTTGAAATCGAGAGTTCATTTGTTGTAAAATATCAAAAATTTCGGCGTATAATCAACGATAGGAGGTCTCTCTGTCGCCGACATTATCAATTTTAATTCTCTTTCTTTCAGGTTCTAAGCCAATATTTTGAGTCTTATTCCAAAAGTGATCTTGTTTTTTATTAATTTTATTTTTAAAATCATCAATTTGTTTAATGCAAAAGCCAATGTCATTTGACTTTGTCTGTAAAATGTCGAATAAAATGTCAGTAAAAGGGAAAATCTCTGCAAAAATGTTGAGCAAAAAATTGAAATCAAAGTTTTGTTTCAGCCAATGCAAATATCCTTTAGCGGCAGTAACAGTTTCAGCATCCCATGTTTCTTTATTATCTCTTGAAAAAAGTGTATCAAAGAATCACGGTATTGAAACACTAAACGTCCATTGTAGTTCTATCGCGTCGGAGAAACTTTTGGAAACCTTTTTTGAACGTGAATGTCCAAAGCGCGAGTTCTTTTCGATGACTTTGAAAAGAAGGAAGCCTAACTACTAAGCGTCGAAAAGAAAACTTTGCAATCTTTAATATTATCCATGCTTCGCCATAAAACCAAATTAAGTCTATGTGCTATACAGTGAACGAAAATTGCATGTTTAAACTTCTCTTTCACTTTAGCTTGAAGGCCTCCTAAATGGCCAGCCATTACGGCAGCACCATCGTAGCTCTGGGCAACAAGCTTAGAATCACATTCTAAACTTGAAATAATGTCACAAACAATTTTAAACAATGCATCTGCAGTTCGTTCGCTAGTGCGTCCAAAAATCCTAAGAATCGCTCTTGAGGAATGCCATCCAATACATATCGCACAACAATTGATAATTGACTTAAGTTTGCTACATATGTGGTTTCATCAAGCGCAATTGATACGAAAGAGGCTTTTTTAATTTCACTTTTAATGTGATCCATCACAACGTCGGCAGTGCATTTAATTAATTCATTTTGGATTCTGTTTGAGGTACCTCGGAAAGTCGTCAAATCAATAAAATTATTTTTAGAGTATCATCGTATTTTACTAAAAAACTTAGAAGGTCCATGTAATTTTCTCCATTGGTGGATCCACTTGCTTCATTGTGACCCCTAAAACTTAGTTCATGCTCTCCCAGGAAACAAGTTACATCTATTACTCGTTGTAAGACGTCCCTATTTTTTTTACCCTTTTATTGTGAATTTTGTTGCTTATTGCGCAAAATCAAATTAATCAAGACTTAAAATCAGTTGTTACATATTCTAATGATCATCTCCTTACTATCAATAGAAAAAAATCATGCGCAATAGTCTTTGGCAATGAGCAACAGAAAGCGAAAGCTATAATTCATTTCAAAATTAAATTAGATGAAAATACGTTACAATTTAGTGACAACTGCAAAAATTTAGGTGTAGTTTTCGATTCCAAATTGAGGTTTAAAAAACATGTAAGTGAGAAAATAAAAAGAGCATACTCTTCCCTAAAAATGATATATCAACATAGACATAGTTTACCTTATTCTATTAAAATATCACTATGTGACTCTCTAGTTCTTTCGCACTTTAACCATGCGGATGTAGTCTTCTCACCATGCATTGACAGCAATGATTTGGGTCGAATACAAAAAGTACAAAATTCCTGTATGCGTATGATCTTCGGTATCAAGAGGCCGCAATCTATATCTTACAAATTAAAGGAAATAGGATGGTTAAGCATGTATAATCGAAGGATTCTGCACTCACTCTGTCTATTTCATAAAATTTTAAAATTTAAAACCCCATCATATCTTTATGAGAAAATCACCTATAGAACAGATGTTCACAATCTTCAACTTAGAACTAAAAATACACTTAATATACCTAAACACTATAAGGAAATGTACAAAAGATCGTTCTCGTATCAAATATCTCACTTCGGCCACCTATTTGGTGAAACTGATGTTGCCCTCTCTATTAAATCATTTAAAAAGAAACATAAAAAAAGATTATTTAATAAACAACACTAAAAAATGTTCATCTTACTGGTTTAACTTTTGCTGTATCCCTTTCTGGCGAAAATGTTATACGTTTTTATTTTTTGTTCTTTATTGATTGTTATTATAATTTTCTGCAAATATTTTTAAAATATAATTTTTTTTTTTATATTAAAAAATCTTTGCAATATAATTACCCTTTCAGTTGTATATAAATATAATGCACTAGGTAGGTACTTAATGTCTAGTATTTGTCACATTTATTTATTTATTTATTATATTTATTTTTTCTCTTCCTCTTTAATTACATTAGGACATGGGTATAGGAATATAATTATATTTAATTTTGAATTTGTAGGTTATAGTGGAAGAATTGGTCTGCAGACCTAACTATAACCTTTTATTTATCATCATTAATTGTTATAAAATTTTGTATTCCACATTTGTTTTACATGATAAATAATAAACTATTATTATTATTATTATTTTTAAATGATTGTCCAAACTATGTTCAATACGATAGGTCCTGAATGTTTTTTGCTATTTTGCTATTTACATGTCGTTTTACAAATTATTCAAGTCTAATACCGACTAAGTTCTAATGTGTTTTTTCGGCTATACTAAAAAGTAGGCAAGGCAAGCAAAACAATTTCTTCAAAGTTTTGCAGCCGGTTAACCATTCATACTTTTCATAGAACCCTACGTGAAAATGCCTGGTACATTTCTTTGCCGACTTTTCTACTTTCGTCTCTAAATTGATAGGATCCTTTAGTCTACTAGAATTAATGTCCGTTTTCTCTTCAAAATTTCTACTTGAAAATCCATTTTTTAATAAAGAGTACACAATACAGACACAATTTACCACATTATTATTGCTCGCAGGCCCAGTGCATAGTTCCTCCATTTTACAAAAAGAAAAACAACTACGAAAAACAAACTGAAGTCTACGATTTTCCTCACACATCGATTCGCGGTGCGAATTGCAATATGCGTAAGGCGACGTAAAAATCGCTGCCTCTCGACCGTATTTTACGTGTGCAAACAGACTGACTACTGTCGCGGCAAGCGAAATCAATTATTGGAAGATGTGCGGGCTTTTAAGGCGCGCTTCCGCCGATGGACTCGAAGTATATGGTGTGCGTTTATACAATTAATTTTCTCATGGGTGGTGCGTGCGTTTACACATTACACCAATGACTTGTTAGTACATTTACGAAGTTTATGTAATGTTTCAGAGAAAATATAGTACCTAATTTAATATTAATTTCTATGCATTGTAAACTGAAAAATATTTATTTTTAAATCTCAAAGTATAGGGAAGCGGTGCTTCCCCCGCTTCCATGGACCGCACGCCCATGTATTGAGAACAGTATAAAATAATTTAATTAATTTCAAGTAAATCTTAGCTCGAATTATTTTTCTTTACTAAATAGAATTTTATCTGTTTTAAGAAAATTAATACTGATTAAACCATAAAATTAAAACTTGTAAATATTGTAAACATTGGCTTTGAAAATATTTATACCGGGGTTGTACATAATTTAGTTCATGTTAATTTTGTAAATATTAGTTTGAAAAATATTTATACCGGGTTGACAAGAAATTCAACAATTTTAATTTTTGAATTCTTTCGATTGGAATAACATGAATTTCTTGAACATTCATTAAGTAATTAATTGATTTGATTCTCGTTCCTTCCCATTCCTGTTAGGCCGTGTTAGGGTTCCTAAGAACTTCTTATTTGTACATTCCGATATTATAATTCCCTGAATTAGAGTATTGTCGGAGTTGTTTTTGAAGATAGTGACTACTGCCGCAGTAGAATGGGCTAATTTGGTAACCAATTCAGATGATATGTTCCGGATTTGCTATTGAACAGAAATTAAGCTTAGCTACCTTTGCGCAGTTTAATACAAGTCTGTATTTCTCTAGCTCCGCGAATAACATTCTTTTGATTTATTTAATCCTAATCACTGTCCCAACAATTAGTTAGACTTCTAGTGAATTACCGACCAGTTGACTGGACTCTGAATTTTAAGTCGATGTATATTGACTATCCCACGTGGTAGAATGGGCTGATTCGGCTTCGCTCCCAGAGTCTAGTGTATACGAAGTTACATAGCCTGGAGCGCCATCCTCAGGGATCGCGTCGCCAGGATATTAATCTTGTGGTCCGTTAGACTGTAGCTAGTTTTGCAATTTCTCTGTTGCATGTTACTTCCGCTCCAGTTCACTCGCCGCCGTGTCTTTATAGGGATAACCGAATAGTCAGAAGCTCTAAGACGCTTAGAGGAGAAATTCATGAGATCCCGAAAGTTCACTCTGCCGAAAATCGTAGACATGCTACAACGACGCGTAGTACTTCTGGTTTGATCGCTGTTTTCACGAAACCGTTTTATTCGTATACGCCTTCACTTGTCCGATTAAGTTTTTAGTTTATTTTGCCAGGTATTTTCCGTTACGAATGCTTTTGGTTTAATTTTGTTCAGGGTTAGATCCATTAACTTGGGGAAGACTTGTAAATAAAATATTTAGCATAAACCAATTACCAAACGGGAACGATTGTTAATTAAGACTGATCAATATGTGTCAAACTGAAACCTGGAATTTGATTCCCTTGTGATAAATCTCTTTTCAGGTACTACATAACTACTCTAATATCGTTGACCCTCTGGAATTTTCTTTTTTCACTGAAGCTACCTTCAGCCCTTTTTGGAACTTTCAATAGGTAGTGGAGCAAACCGCTCTAAAACAAACTGGCGCCCGAGCATACCCAGTTCGAACGCAACACGTGAGTATTTCTAACTAGTTGAGAAAACCTCTTACAATCCCCTATTTTTATTATTATTGTTAAGAACAGACCAGCGACATAGTCGATGAAGCTGCCCTTTTGGTTAGTGACAGAAATTATTATAAATTACTACATGACAGTTAAAACTTAATATATACTGCACCGCAAAATTAACGGGACACGTGAAATTTTAAAGTTTTCTCCTTTTAGTTTTGTTGAATTGCCCTGTATAATTAAATATATTTATCAAAATATAAGTTACCTTTATCCATTCGTTTTTTAAAAGTTTGTCATTTTTTCTGGCTGAAAAGTAATTTTTTGTTAATGTGTTCTCGATAATCGAATATTTACTTACAAAATAATGCTTGTTAAATTGATTGTATGCCTTTTTGGTGCGTGGTTAGCTGCTTTTTCGGGAAAGAATAATCAAAAATAATTTAAAATGAGGCCAGATCAAGTAACGCAAGCTGTTGCCTTACATAATGATGGTCGTTCCATTCGTTATATCGAAGAAATGTTTGGCGTTCCGCGAAATACAATATCTGATGCTTTACGAAGATTTAGAGAATCTGGTTCTTACTCTAGAAGACCTGGACAGGGAAGACCAAGGGTAACAAACGCCGTTGAAGATTGATTTGTGAGATTTCAAGTGCTTCGAGAGCGGACAGTTACTGCTACGGCTTTGACCAGGAGACTGGCAGATGTTCATGGAACCGTAGTTTTACCTGATACTGTACTCAGAAGATTAAGCAAACAAAATTTATCATCTTATGTACCTGCCACAGGCCCTTTACTGGATCCAGCTCATCGAAGAGAACGCTTAGAATTATCTCGTGCTCATACAGATTGGGATATGGAAGATTGGCGAAACGTTCTTTTTACAGATGAGTCTCGTTTTACGAGAAACTCACCTGATGGTCGCCAAACAGTATGGAGGAGGCCTGGAGAACGCTATGCCTAATTTTGTTTCTCTCGTAGAGTACAGTTTGGTGGTGGAGGTGCAATGGTATGGAGCGGAATTTCTTTGGAAGCACATCCAGATCTTGTTATGTTAGGGGGAGCTGGCCTTAATGCTGATAGGTACATTAGGGAATGTCAGGAAGAACATGTGGTACCTTATGCATTTTGTAGGGGAAATTTTTCTTCTAATGCTCGGCCGCACATAGCCAGGGTAACTATGCAATACTTGACAGATGTTGGTATTCAGATACTAGCCTGGCCTCCTAGAAGCCCAGACCTTAATCCCATAGAGCATTTGTGGGACAACTTGGGAAGAAGATTTAGACAAAATTATGGCGAGTTTGAAACCGTGGTAGCGTTAGAACAGGCGCTGGTAAATGAGTGGGAACCAATACCGCAAAACGAGATTGCTCCTTTGGTCCAGTCTATGTCAGAAAGGATGAGAGCTGTTATTCGAGCTCGAGGAGGGAATACTCGATTTTAATATCCAAATCTTAGAATTATTTTATGATTTCAATCAGAAAAATATCCGTTAATTTTGTACTCCGGAATACAAAAATTTTATAATTTTTATTTGTTGTTAAATTAATCAATATTTTGGAACTTGTTTTTTATTTTAGGGTTTGTTATTGAATATACAATAAAAAAAAATTATTGGAATTTTAAGTTTTTCTAATACTTTTTAATTTTATTTAAAATACACTTAGTGTCCGGTTAATTTTGGGGTGCAGTGTACTATAAACGATAATGAATAAAATTATTTCTTCCTTTTTCGAGTTCTTTATGAACTAGTTTATGTTCTGGGCCGAGACTGTATGCTCCTAGAGACCATTCCTCAGATATACTGTTTGTAACAAAAATTTTTTATTGCTGTTTATTACACTTTTCTTTATCTAATTTCTTAGAGTGACCTCTCAAGGTTCTTGTTGTGCTGGCCTGACAGATAGGTGTAATATTCGCAGGCCCGCTTGTAGGTTTCTATCAAGTCTCCTCTAGTTCTTCTATCTTTTAAACTTCAAAGTTGTAGTTTGGCTAGCAGATCAAAATACTCATTTTGTAGAGTTGGTGGTATTTTGGTGGCTCTCTTTTGTACCTCTTTCCAGCAATTCAATGTATTTAACCAAAGTATGGGCCCCAAACGATCTGTGCAAATTCTATCTTTGGTCTTATGTAAGTTGTGTAGTTTCAGGATCCTATCTTCGGAATGGTCTGTAAAAGCTCTTTTGATAAGGTAAATGAGTCTGTGACTTTCTTCATTATATTATAAAGTAACCATATTTTGAAATGTAGAAAGCGGGACAAATCAAAAACCGTCGACGAATTGTATTTGCCAGTAGTGAAGGTTTAGTTAATTGAATTTAATCCATTTGGAATTAACGATGTATTATAACGCTTATAACATGCTTAGAAAGTCGAAAATACTAGATTTTTATAAATAAACTTCTTCCTTCTATGCTGTCACTCTTTAATAATGTTTTGATTTTCAACAGCCACCAAATGTTAATTTTATCAAAATCTACCTAATCCATATTTACGGTCCATAAAGTCGCATACGAATTTAAATTCGAGCACTTTAGACTAATCGTGTTGAATTCACCTGACATTTTGTCATATCCTGTTTTCGAGGATACACTTTTTTAAAATCACCTAGTTGCTATTCGACATTTGACTAATCTTGCATGCGAATCGAGGTATTCGACATTCGAGAATACTGCCCTGGAGTTTTCTAAAACCCCGTCGTCATAGGTTTAAACGCACCCCTAAAGAGGTATTTTTTTTACGAGAAATTTATATGTTTTGTCATATTCTGGTTATTTGGAATTTAATCTGCTACTTGAGGACTTTTTCTAAAAATAGCAGTATTCTAAAACCCCGGCGACATAGGTTAAAAAGCACCCCTAAAAGATTATTATTATTTTCTGAGGAAACGGAGATTTGTGGCACATTCTGACTAAGTGGGTTTTAATCAGGTACTTCACGACTACATTCACTGAAAATTTCAGTTTTCTAAAACCCCGGCGTCATAGGTTTAAACGCACCCCTAAATATGTATTTTTAACAACCATACGAATTTGGTATGCGACATTTGTCGTGTGCGACAATTTTCATGAGAGACTCGAGAATTCTACCCCAGAACATAAACCATTTCATAAATAACTCGAAGAAATAATTTTATTCATTATCGTTTATAGTATATTAAGTTTTAACTGACATGTAGTAATTTAGAATAATTTCTGTCACTAACTAAACAGAGACCAGAACCCTCAATACATCATCTGAAAACAAATTTTTTTTAGTATACTAATTCAATATACTTTTTTTTGTACACATCTAATTTCTATTTAGCCATATAAAACATAACACCATAAAAAATAACTCAATGTAAAGCACAGCATTCTGTTAACATATTGTTTCAATAAAGCACTGTTATTATTACTACCCCTTTACCCTTTTGATCTTAATATCAATTCAGATAGGAGCGCCATTCGGGAATTAGTTAAAAATCGTGCAAAAATCATCTTTACTTCACTACCCTGTACGTTTTTCGCATAAGATCCACATTTATTTTAACTTAAAACAATTTTCTCTTACCTGTCACTGAAAAATTCTGAAAATCAATAGGGTTCTCAGCAAGAAATTATAAAGAAAAGTCGGCGATTGGAGCTTTCGTTCTAGAGCTATCGTGTAGACGCACATGTGCACAGAAGATTTTTCTGCGTTTTCGGACGTAGTAGTGATCGGAAACGTGAAGAAAAATGTTAAAAAGTGTGGGTAAGAAAACTTTTTCGTCGACACGAATTCAATATTCCATAGTTAGAGGGCCTTGGTAAAAAAGATTCTTTATAGATGGAAATAACTTTTTAAAGCGCGTCCATAATTATATAACCTATAAAATTATCTTACCTGTGAATTAGGTGAAGAATTAGATCGTGAAGTATCGCCAGTATTATATTGTAAAAGTCAATTTTTTAAATCAATAAGGGAAGAATACATACTGAATAAATGAGAATTAATAACTCAATAGTGACGCAATGTAGAGGCTGTGAGAAAAAAATAATTGACACTGATATCTTTTTGTAAAATAAAATTAAAGTATGTCTACACAGTTATAGAGATTGTTACAGTTATCTGCTCATGCTCGAGAAGAGAAGCCATTAATAGCATTCAATAATTTAGAATTTGGTCAGATTAGCTTATGGAAAATCAAAAATCGTCAGTACTAATAATAATGTATTTTAAAACATCTTTGTTTCACGAATATATAAATACACAAAAGCATAAAAATATAGCTCTCCGCCAGTAATAAAAGATTGTAAACAATTAAAAATTAGAACCAGAACATTCATACAAACCCAAATGCGAATAGAAAAAAAAACGAAATAAATATTCCATAAACTAATGTAATAAGAATCAAAACCACTCAACTAAAAATTATTAATGAGTACTATAAAAAAGATACAATTTCAAAATAAACTATGAATGTTAACATTAATTAATTATTAATTTGATAACACATTACAAAAACTTGACGTGCGACATCAGAGAGTAGTGAAACGTTCTCAAACTTACTTTAATTTTCATCTAATAGAAACTACACGTCGGTGAGAGTAGAGAAAGTCTACAAATTGTACTAGGAAAACTTAAATAGAACCATTTTATATTTTTCCAGAGTTAATCAGACTTACAAAATTTGATCTGGACCATTGTAATCCTTTCATATAAAGCATTATAATTGAAATTACGTTTAATAAGAATGGTAAGACGTCATTCAATATTTGAAACTTGTTGTGCATAGAGATAATAAAAGACGTATTTATAGAAAATTACAAAAATAAATAATATTGAACGATAAAATATGACAACGAATATGAGTAGATAATGAAGAAATGTGCAAGGAATGGAGAACAATATAATGAGAAGCTTGGAATAAGGTCACAACCACAGCAATGAGCCCAAGACAACTAAGAGAAACACATCAGTGAGTGATACAGCTATAAGATAATCATTTTTGTGTATTTGAAACTACAAGGTCAACAATGATTAAGTTTGTCAGCAAACGAAGACTAGTACTGTATAAAAGAGGAAGGCATCATATTTAGGCTACATCTCAAAAAATGTGCTTCAATGGTTAATTCATTACACTCAATCTAGAGAAGCACTCCAAGAAGATATTTCGTTGTTTAATATTAAAACACAGTGTCTTAAATGTAAAATTTTGACTTTTTCGATGTCAAAGTATTGAGTGAAAATAATCTAAAATTTGGTGCCATTTATTGAAAATATACCAAGAATTTTCTGGATAAATAAAACAATAATTCAAAAAGTTAACCGACTTTTTGAAGCAATTTTTTTTTTTTGAAAGTAACGCAGGGGTGACAAAAATATATGACCAGCATTAAAAAAAATTGTTACACCCCACATTATCTTTTTATCAAATTGCATAATCAGAAAAGAAAATGGTTCTACTAATTTTATCCCAAAAAAACTTCCTCTTACCTCAATAAAAAGGCCGAACAAGTAGTTTCTGACGCATTTAAAGATTGTCACGAAATAATTTTTAATTTTACCAAAATCGTTGGTATTTTTAAAAGGTTCTGATCAATCGAACTGCATCACGTCTTATTTGGATATTAATTTTTTTTGTAATTGTTCATTTTATGTTAAATGGATGGAAAGGTATTTTGATTAAAATGTCGCACTTAACCAAGTTTTCTTTTTTGTGTAATCATCCCCGTAATTTATCAATTATACGGTATACGAATATTTAGAAACTGATCCGGTCTTCTCAATAGTATCTTTATGTAATTGATAACCCAACATCACCCTCGCAGGTATGTGCAGCCTTTCTTTTAATTTTCTCCCAATTTCTAAGACTGCATTGCCATTTTGAGCATCGGCCGTCCAAACCGCTAAAAAATATATAAAACAACGTTTAGAGCATTTCACTTGAGTTGTATGGAGTTTTTTTACCTATTTTATCCCCCTTATGCCTGATGTTAACGACAGCCCCGCAGACTTCATCGGAATTCTCAAAAGCTTCACCAATAAGGCATAGAATCTGAAAAGCAAGAGTACATTGATTTTGGAACACTATCATAGAAATAGTATAGAAAGCCAATTCCATACATCCAAAGTGAAACCATAAGCAAATAGTGTGTCGGCGCGCAGGTGTATAACGATTCCAGATTGGCCAGGACCGGCTCAAGTTTTATATACATAAGTGAACATACACGATGTTACAGGTTAGCAATTATACATTTTTAGAGGTATTTGCATATAAAAAAAGTTCAAGTAAACATAGTTGTGAAAGTCCTTGTTAAGGGCGGCGTCTGGCCATATCTCGAAAACTGTTTATCTGGACAATTTCTCATTTTTTTTTTTACAAAATCATTAAAGGAAAATACTTTAAAATGTTTTCAACTTGAGATATAAAAAAAGCAGTTCTGATCCCTCTTATAATGAGTATAAAAATTTAAGATCGCACTGTAAGTTATTGTCAAAAGAATGTTTTCAATCATATGTTCAGGATATTGAAATGTTGATTATTTTAGCTTCAAACCATTTTGGAAATTTGTCAATTCTAAACGTCGTAATTGTGATATGACAAGTACAATGAGATAAGAAGAAAGTTTTTACTGAAAATCAGTCAATTGCAGACGCTTTTGCTAAATATTTTTGATCAGTTTACAGTTTTGATCAAAATGACACTGATAATTTTAAATGTGTTGATAATGATTTTATTGATGTTAATAATATTACTATATCTATAAGCGATGTGTTAGGATGTTTGAATTCACTTCTCAAAGTAGTACAGAGAGGACAGTAAACAATTTTTTTGTCACCTTGATATTGCATGAAAGATTCTAATTAGAGAGAAATAGATTAATATCTCTATCTCTATATTTATTTTTCCAGTTATTTTTAGACAATTTTTTTAAGTTTTTACTTAAATTTGTTCAAGTATGGTGGTGTTAAAAGTGACTTTGATTTGTAGGGTTTATTTTATACTAGGAAAAGACTTGTGTTTTATGTGATTTTAAATATAAAAGAGGAAGTAAGGTTACGTTTCACTCAATATTATTTCTTACCGAAGAACATGGGCGTCGTTTTAGGAGAAAAAAGGAAAATAAAATATGCATATTAAAAAAAAAAAAAAATATTATTAGTGTTCTAAAATACGAATTAGAAGAAACTTATGGTTAGAGGCACTTGAATGGACTGAAATGTTAGAAGTTGAACGAATATATTACATATGTTCAATGCACTTTTTAGAGGACTGCTTTGCTGCAACAAATATATTTATAAGTTTGTACGTTTCTAAATAATATCGAGCACTTTTAAAAATTGTATCTTTACTTTTTAGGAACTTTGTATTACACAAAGTAGGAAAAAAAGAGTAGTGGTGAACCTATGTCACCTAAAAAAAAAGAGAAGGTATTGTCTTAATAAATTTGGCGAACCAATAATATGTTTGAATGTTTTTAGTATAGTAATTTCTTCAGATACTAAATTATTTGATTATGGGCCCTCTTTAAAAGTATTAAACTTGCCAACAAATAAAAGAAGTTATAGTTTGAACAAAAGTACCTCATACACTTCAATATTAAGTTCAAGGTATGACTCTGAAATTCTCATCAACAAAATTTGAGTCACCATTAATTAAGAAGTAAATCAAACATTGGAATTGATCTAAGCTAATACATTAAATTGTATATGAATACCTATTTCAGAAACCTAGATATTTTGGTAACTTTACATTGAAGTTTCTAGAAAATCGGTCATTACGAAGACTTTTTTGTTGCCAACAGTACTGCTTCAAACTTACGAAACAGAAATAAAACATTACAGACACAATTAAGATGAGTGAAAAAGTATGTGCAATATCAAAAAAATTAATAGTTTTTGGCTGCATACTGTATATATTTGTACATGGTCTAAAATATAAACTATCATCAGTAATATAAGAATATTTAGTTACCTAATTGAAATAAAGAAACTAGATAATACAATCCGTTTACGTACGCTACTGCTGAAGATTCTAATATGAGCGAGAAAGCCCGCATTAGAAAAAAAAACAATGATTTTATTAGAGCGACATCAACATTGTATAGATTTATACAGGGTAGCCTATCTGTCAATATATTATCTAAGATTCACTTCATATTAGGAAGAGTCCCGGACCAGATCAGATTACAAATCGGTTTTTGAAGTAGTATGCCTTTGCTAAGGCACGACCTCTATGGCGCCTGTTCAAGAAATTGCTGACTGAAGGTGTTTTCCCATCAAGTGGAAATAGCTATTTGTGTATTAAGAGCGAAAAGTGATACTTTGCCGCTCGAGGCAGAAAGTTAGCCGCGCAACGCGTAGTGGAGCGAGGTAATCTATCGAAAAAAGTTTAAAAAAAGTCAAATAACTCCTTTTAAAATAATTACTTATTACGAAAATGACCTGGTGTGGTATGATGAGGAAGTTAGAAGTTTAAGTAAAAACAGGGATTCAGCATACAAACTTTTTAAATAAATATTAAGCAATATTAATTGGAAAAATTATAAACAAAAAAGAAATATAGTTCTTAATGCCATCAAAAAAAAAAAAAAGAAACATCAGATTTATTTTAATCAAATTATAAAAATATACACAACCCTTGTTTAATGTGGAAAACTTTAAGAAACTTATTAATCCAAAATAATTTAATAACCATTTCTTCAATGGTATTCAGTTTGAGCATGATGGTCAGAAAACTCTTGTAAGGGACAGTAATGAACTAGCTAATAGTTTTAATAGGTATTTTGTTAACAGTATCGATATTTTATCCAATATTGAGGATGTTGAGTTTGCTTGTTGCATTGAAAAAATAATTTAACTGAATTTAGTTTGGTAAAATGTGAAATATTAGAGATGTATGGAGAAAAGGGCTCAGTATTGAAATGGATCAGAAAACAGATAACAAAAATTAATAATTTACTGTCATCACCTATTGATGTAAAACATGGAGTTCCCCAGGGAAGTATTTTGGGCCATTTACTATTTTTAATATGTTAACGACATAGAACATTTCAATGAATGTGAGTACAAACACTTCTTTGCTGATGATACTTTAATATCAGTTAGTGATAAAGACCTTAATGTTGCCATGCAAAAAATGAATAAGTCACTTCACAATATTACAAAATACTTGCAAATAAATAAATTAAAAGTTACCAAGACAGAAGGTATGATATTAACTACACCTTTTAAGTATAAAAATATAAATCTTAATGAAGTTGCCATTAAACTAGATGACAATATTTTTGAGTGGGTAACGGAATTCAAATACTTGGGTTTTATGCTTGACAGTCATTTATCTTTTAATAGAAATTTCAATTATTTGCAAAAGAAAATTTTGAAGAAATTATATTTTCTTTCGAGTCTCACAACATTCAACCATGAATTCCAGGATAACTGTATATAAAACTATTATTCAACCTCATTTTTAATATTGCCCTACCTTATTTTACGTGTTTGACTTAAATAAACTGAAATCTTTACAAAAGCTTCAAAACAAAACAATATTTAGCAGGCTTACTCCAATATTCTTAATGCTGGAGACCTTGGAGTGGTTATCCATAGAACAAAGGCATATTTATTTGGCAATGTGCTATATCTATAAAATGGTTTATAATCTTCTACCTTCCTATTTTAATAGTTTTATCATTTTTAATCATCAAATTCACAACTACAATACCAGGCTAAAGGATAACTTATATGTTAACACCCAAATTAAGGCATTCATCACAAAAACTTTAACTTGTATTGGTTATAACAATTTGCCAAGTTATATAAAGGGTTCTAAGACTCTAATCAATTTAAAAATATAGTACATATTGTTATTAAGCTTAATTATTAAACTGGTTAATTTGTATGAAATTGATTATTGTATGTTTTGTATCAGATTATTATTATTATTATTATTCTATCTTCCACAATGCAATGCCTGTTGCGATATTAGCCAAAGGAGAAACATTGATTTTTAAATTGGTCACATTTGAGAATTTGAATTTATTTCCTTTGATAATTGTGTCTGGTTATATTATTCTTAAAAATAAAAACGTTGACACTACAATAACTGGTTTGAAATGCTGCCCGTCATCAAAATTTAAAACAATTTGGCCAAATTGCCAATAACAGACCCACTAAGCAGCAAACTACGTAAAACATCCAATTACAGAACAAATATAACTGTATAAATATCATGCAGGATATAAATAGTTAAACAAACAAAAAAGAAAATATTTACTTCAAATTTACAATTAGTTAAAAAAAAAAAGTTTTTACATTATAGAAAGATGGCAATTTGTTTATATTTGGTGCACATGTTAAATAAAAGAGAAAATTTTATATATGTTTATGGCTCAGACATAAAACATATACCTATGTAGAATAAGTTGCCAATGCCTTTTATTGCCAAAGCGCCACCACAGATGTTATGGATTTAAGTTTAACATAATTTATTGTAGCATAAGACATACCATTTAATGATATCAAGACAAAATTCTAGACAACTTAATATTCAGTGGCAGAAATAAAAAACATTCCTAAAATTAAAACTTACTATGTCCAACCAATAGCGATCTAAGTCATTATTTCTCTGTTTCTTTTCTAAGCTTAGCAGCCATCTGCCTCCTCTTTTGTTAGCCTTATCCTCCCACATGGGCATAATTCCCTTCTTGAATAGAGAGTAATCACTTCCTTGTCTCAGTTCACTTGAAGGCTTGATATGATTGTACAAGCTAAGCATAGAAAACATATTGAAAAACATTACTAGTTTAAGTCAAAGGTCTATTCTCATACAATGTTTCACTTTTCTTTATCATTACTTTATATTTAAATAGCATTTAACCCCCCAAAAATCCTTCCTTAGTATGTGCATGTGTTGTAATAAAACTGCAGGACATGCAACACCTGCCAGTAAAATCAATTTTTTCTTAAACTCTAGTACTGTTTCTTTGGTATGGAATAAACAAGAGTGAACACATATGGCATTAGACTAGATTCTACACCACCACACTATACTCCACTACTAAATAAGGAATGACAGAAAAATATGGCATTGGATCCAAATGCTTATACATCTTTACTGAAATGCATCACTAAAGCATCAATAGGGTTAAAGACTCTAGAAAAATACTGTATCAATGCGGCAGGGGGACTGAAGATTCCTAAAATATAGAAAATGACGGGTATATACGGATCTAGAGATTATTTAATCATGAATGCATACATACAGCAATGGGAACAACAGTAATATAGAATTATGTTTAACAAATCCGGTCTTGGTAAAGAAAGTTAAGAAAAAATCAACAATTAAATGTAAACAGTACATGGGTGTCAGACATCAATATCAAGTCAAAAAAAGGCAATGTTAAGAAAAATCAAATCGAAGATCTAATTTCATCTATGATTCATAGAGAAACATTGTGCAACTCCATGAAAGCAAACACTTATCCCAGATTGTAGATAAGGATCAGACACCAATATATGGATGTAAATCTCACCTTTCAACTAAAACACCTAGTGACGATGCATTCTAAATCAAAAATCTGACATTCAATCAACACCGAAGAGCATTGTTAAAAGTAAACTAGCGCCACTTACCTCCAAAAATCTTCCACCGTTTGGAAGGAGGAAATTTCTTTTTGATTCTTTTCCCACGTCTGTGTTCTATCGTTTTCATAGTACCATAAAGTCCAAGCACTTTGTAAAGGATGTTTAATTGAAAAGTCCATGGGGATCTCTAATTCGTTGTCGTTTTTCTGCTCGCTTTTTTCGATCTGAAACAAAGTCATTTGTTAAATCAACTTAAGTATCTAATGGTCTCACAGCTAACTATGCTAAATTTTTTCTTGGAATTTTTTTATCTAACTTGGAAGACAATATGGCAGTTCTCTCTTGTTAAAAACTATATGGTTACCTTAGTAACCAACCAAAATTAATTTAATGGTTTATTTAAATAGACGTATAGTTTTTAAGTAACATTTATACGTTAAATTATTTGGTTTACCTCATTTTCCAAAGAATTTGTAGACATTTCTATAGCCAAATCAGAAATCCAACTTTGCAAAGAGAGAAGAAGAGGATTTAGGTTAGGTGGGTGAGGTCAGGGCTGCCAACAGTACCAACCACTATTTGACAAAAGTCCCTAAAAATAAACTAATTATTTTCTAGATAAAAATGTTGGCAAATTAACTAATT
This sequence comes from Psylliodes chrysocephalus, assembly GCA_927349885.1. Taxonomy (NCBI): domain Eukaryota; kingdom Metazoa; phylum Arthropoda; class Insecta; order Coleoptera; family Chrysomelidae; genus Psylliodes; species Psylliodes chrysocephalus. The sequence goes on along the minus strand of OV651819.1, from coordinate 60,658,325 downwards.
CATTCATAAATCATTAGTATTTAAACAAAGTTAGGAGTTTTTATTTTTGAATTTAAAATTTACTTACTGAATAATTTATGAATGATTTATTAGCGAAAATTTCTTAACACTTTGTGATTTTTCATTACCCAAATTTGAAGCCATATTTTTATTTCTTGAAGGAATAATAATTTTAGTTTAAGAACAAGAAATGTCACTGACAATTATGAAAGCGAATTATGTTTTCGCCTAGTAACGATTAACTAAAAGTCAAATGGGGATTTCAGTGAACCTAAAAAAAAACGATTTAGGGTCGATTTTTCGATTTTTTATTTTTACAAATAGGTATATCTATGACGATTATGGTCTTGACAAAGGATACGAGTCTCTCTAGTCTTCATAGATACGAATATTATAAGATAAGACACCTAAACATATGAATAAGTATGAAAGTGTGTCATTCATGCCATAAAAATTAAGTTTTTGGCAGGGCTGGTATACCAGCCCTGGTTTTTGGCGATTTTTTCTCTTTCTAATTCATGCACTTATGCGATGCACTGTTTGTGCTCTCTATTTCAATATCCTATGACTTCCAGCTGCTTGCAGTTACACATTTGCACCAGAGGCGGCTTCGCCTTACTTTTGTTAACTGTTAGAGATAAATGTCCTTCCTAAATGTATATAAATAATAAAATAAAGAAAACTAGTACCTATTTTTCCAATAAAAATTATTTACAATGATTATTATAATGATATGTATCGAATATGTTTGTGAAAATATGATCGATTTACAATAGGTAGGTACTATAGAAAAGCAATAAACATAAAATACTAAATAAATAAAATAGATGCACATTTCCCAAAACCAAAAGAAATTATATTTGGAAAGGACCAATGAAAGTTCCAGAATTTTCAAAAATTCCTGCGGAAGTAGATTTATAAATTAGGTGTTAATCGTTTAGCAATTAATGCTTTGATCTAAGAATTTTTAATTTTCCATTTCTCTAAATTACTGACTACGTACCACAGGTACGTTATTTTTCCATTGCATTGCTGCGATTCACCTGATGGAATATTTTGTCTTATTTATAAGTAAATAAAAAATCGCAAGGTTGAAAACTGGAAGATCAACAAAATAATAGTATCCAGTTATGAATTAGAATTAGAATCAGAGAATTATTACTAATTGTAAATTCACAGACAAAATATATTTTTATATAGCCAACATTCCTCCCTTCGATATATGTATAGGTAAACTTTCAAAAGCAAAGCAGGTATATATTGATTTTAAAACAAAAAAAAGTTTATTTTTGTTTTCTTTTGCAATCTGTGACATAATGAACTTTTCGTAAGCAGTTACATGATTTTCAACTTTATGTAACTAGTTACATAAAGTATAGGTCATTTTGACACTTTCTGCGATTACAAAAAAAAATTCACTTTATATGTCAAAATTTGAAAAAATGTTAACATGATAGACCTAGAGCTAGCGGCCTCAAGATGGTACAATCGTATCTCCGGCTAGAATTCAAGGAAACAAGAAGCTGTAGACTTTCCAGGGAGCTTTTAAGTTATCCTGACAACACTACCCGAGAATACCGATCAAGGAGAAGCGACAGGTTTGTGTTTTCAGTGTACCGTTTTGTAACGCGCATGTGCGAAAATAAGTTGTGTATCACTCTTGCGCATGGACTATAACAATAATTTCAGATAATTTGCCAAACTATTTCGCTCAGTGTAGAAAATAAGCATGTTTTCTCAGCGTGCTAAGTTGTGTATCAGTCAAAGTCATACTGTGAAAAAGGTACATCCGATATCAAAGGCACCGACAGCTACTGTCGCTTCTCCTTGATCGGTATTCTCGGACACTACAGCAAACAAATACTTGACTATGACTAGATCCCTGATGATCACAGGCATTCTGACTAGTCATTGCCAAGTAGGGAAGCATCTCCATGTCATGGGACTGGCAGAATGCGCTCTCTGCAAGGGGTGCGAACAAAAAGATGAGATCATCGAGCATATATCCTCTACGATTGTCCGACGCTCTCATTAGATGATTTGAATTCGGTGAGAATAGGCTAACACCGTCCGATATAAAAAAGGCACCTCTTGGCAATGTTGTCAACTACATTAAATCTGAAGGCTGGCTCACTAGCTAAGAGGTGACGATCTACTTAGGAGGATGCAAAATGGGTCTAGTATTTTTTGTAATGCCTAAGTGCCGTGGGTCAACCCACCTTTCACACGTTACAGATATAGATAGCAATTGAAACACATGGTTCTCCAAAGAATACAGTTGTTGAATGTGGTTTATTCGTCTGTTTAAAAAAAGGTTATCATTTCTTAGGAGCTTCAATGGATGGATTGATAGATGACGATAAAATTATTAAAGTAAAATGTTCATACTCAGCTACAATTTGCACCACTAAATGCACCAAAACATGTTAAATACTTTTGTTCTACTTTGAGTGCTGATGGCAAAAAATTGTACCTTAGGAAAACCATAACTATTTTTACTAAATGTTTAGCAATGATCAATAAGGATTTTTAAAATGTATATATAATAAATTAAGTTATAATAGAAATAGTTTTTTTTTTGAGTAAAAAAAAATATAAAATACCTTAGGTACTATTATGGTTTTTAAGCCAATCAGATTTTTACGAATTTATATTTTTCAACAGAAAAAATGTCATTACTAAATACTTGTTTTAATCTCAAAATCTGTTTTTTTCTTTACTTGCCAACCCTCTTAAATCCCTTTTAAACCCCTCCTACGATCCAATTTTTATCAAAAACTAATCAACATGCAATTAACATGATTCTGAGATTAGGTAAACATCTGTTCAACTCTTTTAATTGATAAAACACATGCATCATTCAGAACACACCTTTCATTTAATAATTAAATAATTCAAATATTCCGTAAAATGAATAGGTACGCAGTTTTAGTTTTTCTATGGGTACGCATCGACCGAATTATTAATAGAAAAATATTTATTTAATCCAGCGAACTTATTAATACAACTCGATCTGGCAACAAAGGTAGGTAGCGTTGGTGTACGAGGACATCCGAAATTTCTGATTTCTGTTTGAGAAGCAAATTTAGTGGTCTCTGTGAGCAATTTTAGAAAGAACAACAACAACAACAACAACAACAACAACAACAACAACAACAACAACAACAACAACAACAACAACAACAACAACAACAACAACAACAACAACAACAACAACAACAAGTTTTAGTTTTTCTATGGGTACGCATCGACCGAATTATTAATAGAAAAATATTTATTTAATCCAGCGAACTTATTAATACAACTCGATCTGGCAACAAAGGTAGGTGTAGCGTTGGTGTACGAGGACATCCGAAATTTCTGATTTCTGTTTGAGAAGCAAATTTAGTGGTCTCTGTGAGCAATTTTAGAAAGAACAACAATAACAACAACAACAACAACAACAACAACAACAACAACAACAACAACAACAACAACAACAACAACAACAACAACAACAACAACAACAACAACAACAACAACAACAACAACAACAACAACAACAACAACAACAACAACAACAACAACAACAACAACAACAACAACAACAACAACAACAACAACAACAACAACAACAACAACAACAACAACAACAACAACAACAACAACAACAACATTCAAAGAAAAAAATTATAAATTTGAAGACATCTGAGAGCCCTTAGCCATCTAACGATTTGGGTCCTCATATGTGACATTCAAAGAGGTGATACGTAAATTTTCAGACGGATGAGGCGTTATGAGGTAGGTACGATGTACGATCGTTTCTTTAGCCAGGCGATATTTTTTTACAAATTTGAGTTGCCTATCGTCTTTTGCAGGGGTTCTAAAGTAAATCTCTTGCAAGTGACACTTCCTGATGGACCCGCCAACCACTTCACAAAATTTCAGCCGAAGGTAAGATCGTTCCACCTTGTAATTATGACTAGGTATATGACATGACTAATTTTATAAATAAAATATTTCCTGTATGAAAAATATGTAAGTAATTCTGTTGAAATTAATTTTGGTTATACCTAGTTACTTCTTGGCTAGACCAACTCTGTAACATGATTATACAATGCAGTGGATTGTTTGATTTAAAAATGTGAATGGCCTAAGTTAAAGGTAGGGAAAAGGGCAATAATTTGTCAAAGCCTCCGAGCGTCAAAGCAATAACACTTGAGAATTGATAAGACACTTGACATTATTTAATAATTATGTTCTGTCCACAATGATATTTACATTCGAAGTTTTTATGCATTTTAAAGTAATGTATTCCCTAAAAAATAGCTAATTGAAAGGTAAAAATTAAACAATGTATGTGCCAAATTAGTTATTAAAATTTATTACCATAAAAAAAACCTGTTAGATGCTCCGTCATTTTAATTACAGGAATTTCAATTTACCGCGATGCATATATTTCGGTGAAACGCAGGCGCACATCTAGCATATACTACGATTTATTCAGCGGTTGGGCCACTTTTGGGCGTACTTGAGAATCATCTGTCGGTCGTGCGCTGTTAAAATCGAGTTGACAGCAGCGCACAAGTACAAGTATAAAATTTTTATAAATTCCCGTGCAAGTGTGAATTTCTAATCATTTAAAAAGTGTGCCGCCGGTGCCGGTCATCTAGTGAGAGTGAATTAACGAGTAGATAATGAAGGAGTATACACAAGTTACGATGCCGAATTACTCGTATATGTTTAATTTCGAATCAGATTTCATTCATCAGAAGACCCGCACGTGGATGCAGGACAACTGGACTATGGGGTTTTACTATTGTGGCATTTACATGGTTCTTATATTTGGTGGACAGTACATAATGCAGAATCGACCTAGATTCGAATTAAGAGGTATTTTGGTGCTGTGGAATACCCTGTTAGCTACGTTTAGTATAATGGGTGCTTGCCGAACAGTGCCAGAGTTCTTTCATACATTAACCCATCACGGATTATACCATTCTGTATGTATTCCTTCATTTATTGAACAGGATAAAGTGTCAGGTTTCTGGACTTGGATGTTTGTACTTAGTAAACTTCCAGAACTTGGAGATACCATATTTATAGTGCTTAGAAAGCAGCCTTTAATATTCCTACATTGGTACCATCACATAACTGTTTTACTGTATTCTTGGTTCAGTTATACCGAATACACTGCCAGTGCTAGATGGTTTATTGTGATGAATTATTGCGTCCATTCAGTGATGTATTCCTACTATGCTTTAAGAGCTATGAGATACAGCCCGCCGAGGCAGATAGCAATGCTTATTACCTCACTACAGTTGCTTCAAATGATTATTGGTTGTGCAGTGAACCTGTGGGCGAGACAGTTGCTTCAGCAGCAACAGGAATGCCACATTACGCCCCTGAATATTAAACTGTCAGTTGCGATGTATTTCAGTTACTTTGTTTTGTTTGCGAGATTTTTCTATAAGGCCTACATGTCCGGTGATAGGAAATCGAAGACGAGAAATGCACCAGTCACTGCAGATTATCCACTGCTTAAATCTAAAGTACAGTAAAACCAATACCCGGAAATTCCACTTACTTAAATACCTAAGTACATTCCAAAAAATAAAGTTAACATTTAATGTAGTACAGCAGTCGCAAGTTTTTTATTCAGGTTCGTAACAATCATTGCTGGTTGGTTTTATTTTTGTGTACAATAGTGAGTAATTTTTCCTTAAAAAAGGGTAGGTGGTTGGTAGGATTCAATATTTATTCAATAAAGTAACTTCCTCAATTGATTGTAGAGGTACGGCGTGAATAAAAAAAAACAAAAAATCTTTGAAATGAATCTCAAATTGATTTTGAGACTCATGAAATGTGTATTTTCATTGAAACGACAATTTTCGGATTTTATAAAAGGATTTTGGCTTTTATAAAGATGGTCTGAATAATGCTTTTACACATTTGAAAGGCATGAATCCTTTTATAAGAAGTTATTAAGTAGTGGGAAAGTAATAATAAAATTGATGCCAGTGCTTTTTTTTATAATGAAATATTAATTTCTTTTTAACAGTTATCTGTAATAAGTACTTAAAACTTTATTGTAAATAGATTAAAAGTTTATGTAGGGTTTTGAAACTTTTGTGTTTTTATCTGGAAATCTATTTTTGGAAACCTTGTAATTTAAATGAAAATAGCTTTCTAGTTTATCAACATTATTGATTTGATTGAAATTTGAAGTTCTGAATTTTAAACACAGTTCTCCGAAATGAACATACCTACATAATTTAAATATGTAGATGATAAACAGATAACTGAGAATACCTATTTAATATTAAACTTTTCAATAGATAAAACAATAGTGTGCTTGCTTGGAAAATTTACACTCCAAGTTCTTAAAATATTATATAGTCATTACCTTAATTTTATTTATTTTCTATGTATATTGGGATTACATAAAACAATCTTTAGTTTTTTTATTAATTGTTTTTGAATGTAATATTTGAGTTTATTAAGTGTTTTAAATTAATCTGTCATTTTGAGATAAAGTTTGATTTATGTTTGTACATACTTTCTACAACAATGCTTCATTTATTTTTCATTTATTCCAAGCATTAATTTAATTTTTCTATGGCTGCATACATTTGTTGTACATAAAGTTTATATAATTTTGTATAAGCTTTCAACAAAAATATGTTCTTTATTATACAGTGGGACCCTAAATTGCTTTGACATAGAGCTACCACGCAGAGGTCAAAATAAGAAGATTAGACCCAATTTATATACAGGGTGTTCGTTCTACCGTAGTTCGTATATTTGACAAGATTTTGGTAGATCAAATTTGAAAAAAAATATTTAAAGACATTTTTGATCGATGGCAAATTTTGAATTTTGATGTTGCTATATTAAAATTCATCAATTAACGACCACTCTCTGGGGTAGAAGGCTGTCTGTCGAAAAAAAAGTAAACACATTGAAACATTTACTGTCAACAATAAACTAAATTATGACTTGTTTTTTTGTTTGAGAATATTTTTTTCCTGCGAAACTTTGCGAAATAAATTTTTTTTACAAGAATCAAAAATGAAGATGATAAACCTTCCCATTAAAAAAGTCTTAGAATTATAATACAACTCCTAAAAAAATGAGAAAAAGTTACCAGGGGTGGTTTTAACCCTTCTACAATTTTCTTTGGGTGTCTTTAATTACTGGAAGTAGAGTAATCTTCTAAAAACTCTAAAATGTACATTTGCCAAATTTCATTAAATTTGTTTCACACATTTCTGAACAGGGTAAAAATATGATTTTTTAAGTAAACTTTGAACTCTTCTCATGGACAAACGGTACCTACATTTTGGTTTATACAATTCGTGAGAGCTCTATGACCCATCAATTTATGGACATCCTGTATGTTTTTTTTATCAACTTATTTGTTTTGGAAAAAGTTTAAGATTTGGGGGTCCTATTACATGATCCCAAAACTATTTCAATAATTTCTAATTACTTAATTACCCATAAATGAAACGTCCAGATAAAGTGAGAATAAATATGTCAACAAACATAGATATAAAGCATTTAATAATATCTAAATTATTTCAAATATTATTAAAACAATTAAATTTTATCAAAAAAATTATGTAAACACAGCTGTTTTATGTTTTTTTTTTTTTAATAATATGGTTATTTGAAAACTAGTCACTAGGTTACTGCTTTATTTAATTTTATTTTTAGATTTGTTGCATATTTCTGAAAACGCAATTATTGGTTAATCTGTATGAAGCGTTACAACTAAACAAAATTATGTTATTGTGTGTTACTGCCTCTAATATAATATAAACTTATTTTTATACTTTATTCAATTTTTACCAATACAGCTATTTTTATTTTATATTATATGGCGTTTTTTTCATTTATATTGACTTAATAAATAAAAATACCATGTGAGAAGTATATCTGTACCTTAGAGGTAAATAATTTTATCTCCAATCTTATAGATTTGGAGAAAATGAGGCTCAAAGTTGGAATTACAACTTTTTTTCTCTTTGAAAAATGAAAATACTAATTTTCTAAACGTACTATATCAAAAACTAGTACCTACTTATAGAGATACGATTTTCTATCACTAAAAAATATAAGCTTTATGTATTTATTTTAGTGAATGCAGCTATCATATAACTGGAGGTCGTTAAACGTTTTGACAGGCAGTGGCTGACGGTTATCTCCATTGCTGCCAGCTATCCTAAATAGCCGGAGATTGAAAAACCGGCTCTTATAGACACAAAGTTAGAATCGGTGCAAATGTCAAAAATCCCAAATATTGAGTTTGCAAGGAACATGTCAGTAAAATCATACAAGAAGTAAACACGAAGCTAGAGATTTTATGGGTTTTAGAGGTACTTTACAGTTTGTAATTTTCATTGTTGAACTAAAATTGCTTCAATTTATAATTTTACACCATTATAAATACGTGGCTGTAAAAATTCAAGCAAATTGATAAATCGCTCTCTCTCTCTCTCTCTCTCTCTCTCTCTCTCTCTCTGTCACAAGCGGCAAACGCAACACTATTATACGAATATCTTTGAGCTGATCCAAATATTTTTTTTCTACACCCCCATGGATATTAGCTTATCTACGTTAAGACTATAAAACGAAAAGGAATGCCACTGCGTTCACCTGACCGAATATATTTCATTTCCATTCTACCTAGTAAAAACACTGCAAAAAAAATGAAATCTACCAATAAAAGTTCATATTTTGGTCACCTGGCTACTATTATTTTTTAAAATTTATACAGTATGTCTACTTAAGTTGGAACCATATGGAAAAAAAGTTATTCTTGATAAAAAGTCCTGCATGACCCAAAACTTAAAATACAGTCATCAGATATCAAATTTTTCAAGCCGTATACGAGGTTTGTCAAAAAATATGAATTTTGCTCAAGAGTAAAGTACGTTTATTTTTTTACAAAATCGAAAATTTTCATTTAGAAATTTGCTAAATTCTTCACAAACATCAACAAAAGGAAAGCGTATCATGTTTATAGTAGCTAACGTAATTTATAACGTTTTCAGATATTTACAATCAATGTGTAGAGTTTATAAAAAATAAGAAAATCTGTTTTTTCAGATAGATCGGTGTAATTGCATATTTGAATGTAATATTCAATTCTAATCAACTTTTCTTAATGAAAATTTTCGATTTTGTCAAAAATAAACGTACTTTATTCTTGAGCAAAATTCATATTTTTTGACAAACCTCGTATACGGCTTGAAAAATTTGATATGTGATTACTGTATTTTAGGTTTTGGGTCATGCAGGACTTTTTATCAAGAATAACTTTTTTTTCTTAAAATCAATAATAAAAATGTTTTCCATATGGTTCCAACTTAAGTAGACACACTGTATAACTGACAATTCTGTCGAACTAGTAATTGTCAGTGTATTTTTTAGTTATTGAGATTAAATATGCGTAAAAATTAGTTATTCTTGTGTATAATCGATAAATAATAGCATTTCTATTTTTATTTCGTCTATATATACAAATAAATCATACATTTTAATCAAACTATATGAAACTAATTTAATTACGAGCATTAAAACTAAAATGGCAAGTGTCTCGATGTAGGTGAGACCAGTGGTTTAGCTGCTATGCGAGAGGCCTGGGTTCAAATCTGGACTGGAGACTAATTAAATTAAATCCTTTTTTCATGTTTATTTTTATAAATGGTCATAAAGGGGTCTATTCTGTAACAATTCCGTTATATTTTAACGGCCGTTAAAATATTGGCGGCCTTTAAAAATATTTTCGTATTCGCTAATTTACTTCTCTCATTATTTAAACGCATTTCTTTAAAATAGTCCTCTAATGTATTTTAAAGGAATCCGATTAAATAATGACAAGTAATTTAGTAAATACTAAAATATTTTTAAAGGCCTCCAATATTTTAACGGCCGTTAAAATATAAAGGAATTGTTACAGAATAGACCCCAAATTATTTTAAAATTAGTTATTTTGTCTTAAAAACCTAAAATAAATTTTGAAATTTGTAGTTTTTCGTTAAGTGGGTCGTAGAAAAAATATACTGTACAACTCGAGAGGATTGTCCATATCGCATTAAGACGATAAGTTGTACTAAAATATAAATATGTAGGTACTTATATTCTAAAATTTACAATGTATTATGAAACGTCAAACAAAATTAAAAACATTAAAATAATGTATTACCGGGAAATATTTTATTTTATAATTTTATTTCTGTTAAATTATTTTTGATATAAACTCTAAAATGTAAGCTTTTGGGTTTGCTACAACTTTTATTTACTTAAATATTTTTAATAATTGTTTTAATGACGCATTCTATATTATAAAAATGCTTTTCCTAGAATGATAAGGATCTCACAATACAATACTATCAAATTCACACCTGGTTTATTTATTTGATAACAATTATAAATTTATAAACCTTGTTTTTTTTATTTTTTAGCACTTTTTTTTATTAAAAATTCGTAAACTTGTTTGCTTACGTTTTAATAGTTTTGTTTATACATACATGCAATTAAAAGAATTTTTTTTAATTAAAATAATTCATTTAAATATCTCTGCTTTGTTTGTACACATTTTAATTATTTACAAACATGAGCAAATTAATCGAAGATTTTTTAGTACTATAAAACTTTATTATTTAGGAAAAATACGAAATTTAGTTTTTATTTAATTAGTGTTAAACGAAAATAATGAAATTTTCACCTTGAACCATATCAATTATTATAATTAAGCAAGAGCACTAGTTTCGGCCACATTTGACCATCAGCAGGCATTAAAGTGGCTAAAAACAACGATAAGGAGCATAAAAAAATATACACGGTGGCTATTTTTTTAATTAAAATGTAGGGTTATCTCGCAAACCCTTGGTGACACAAAGTTGATTAAATGGGAAAAAAAATTGCATATTTCGATGCCCAATCTGAGAACGTTTTGGAAACCGAAATTTCAGGGACGGTTTTCGACATATTCGATAGAAAACAAATTAGTTTAATTTATTTGTTCTACTACAGTACGTTTCGTTTCAAAAATATAAAAAGCTTATATGAGGTTTTTTTATTTTATGGGGTCTATTCTGTAACAATTCCTTTATATTTATGTTCGTATTCGTTAATTTACTTCTGTCATTATTTAAACAGATTTCTTTAAGATAGTCCTCTAATGTATTTTAAAGATCCGTTTAAATAATGACAGAAGTAAAGAAGAAAATATTTTTAAAGGCCGTTAAATATAAAGGAATTGTTACAGAATAGACCCCAAGATTTGTTATAGCACATTCTCAGTATATACTTTTTAGAATATACTTTTAAGGCACGTACTCAGTATATACTTTCTAGAATATACTTTCAAAGAATATACTAGGTATGTTCTAAGAACATTTTATAAAGGACATACCAAAAAGAACAGACAGAACGTTCCTTGTATATTCATAGAACATTGATGTTACGTGGGATACGTTAACAAGTTTCTGGCATGATTTTGGGATTCAGGTTATATTCGTGATGCAATATGATTGAATTTTGTTTATTTTAGACTCACCTACTAACTTAAATTTTTTTGTAATTCGAGTGGCCTTGGATAACGTATATTTATTAGAACTATTCTTAGTTTCTTATTTACCCGTAAAAGGCGTAAACGCGTCTATCTTGAGCGCATTGGTAGTGCTATCGGTCCTAAAAACATTGGAGATGACAATGTCCCAGGCGGATTTAGTCAGAACGTGCCACGTATTAACTATATGGCAAAAAATATTTCATAGTTTTTGGATGAATAGATATATCTCATCACCTGTATTGAAAGTACCACATTTGAAGAAACATATTCTCTTGCCTTTCAATGAAGGTTTATAACACAACGGATGTATATACAGGGTGTTAAAAAAAAGTGTCACAAAATGAAATGGTGAATAGTATGACCCAAAATAAGCAGAAAAGTCTTAATAAATATATGACCGCAAATTAACGGTTTCGGAGATACGGACCATTTTGTGTTTATAACAATTTTTTATTATTATAAAAAAACAATGATATTTATAAACAATCAATAACAACATAGAGTTAAATGAGATGTTCAAATACTGACGTAGCGCTTCCCTCGCATTGCCATTTGCACGACCGTACATAAAATGCATGGCAATGCATGTCAGCTAATTCAATATTAGTGTAAACAGGCATAACGAAAATTTATAAAATTATTCACCCACAACAAAATAATAACTGCAAATAGTATCTATGAAAAAACATCGGTAGACTCCGATAAGAAAAGCAAGTTTTTGAGAATAAAAAAAGATAATCCAAAAAATGATACAAAACACAAACCATTCCGTATCTCTGAAACCATTCATTTGCGGACATATGTTTATTAAGACTGTTCTGCATATTTTGGCCCATACTACCCCCCGTTTTATTTTGTGACACTTTTTTTTAACACCCTGTATATTTTTTGATGTTCCTATTAATAATATTTTTCCTTGTCGTTTTTTTTTCTAAACACTTTTATGCCTGATGATGGTTTAATGTGTCCGAAACTAGTTCTTGTTTAAATTATAATTATTGTGTTTAAGATTTTTGAGTTTTCTTTCCCTTATTTGACGTACCACATTTGAGACTGACCTAGATAGATAACTTTTTTACTCAATATAAAAAAACTAAAATAACTAATATTATGAATATGATGTGAAAATCGTGATATTTTCTTTTATACTGTCAGCAACTACTGATTCTTCAATTCAACTCCTCTATTTTTTGAAAATTTCACTCACGTACAGTAAAATCCATTTCCCACACTTCACACTTATTATCTAATGATACTATTACATATAAATGGATTCTCTAATGTGCCTTTAGCAGTTTTTTTACTGTTTGGAATCTGTCCAAGTCAATTTCATTCTTCTACAGTTCTCTGCGCAATTTGTTCGTTTTTTGGCAATTAATTTATTTTTTTTAACCGACTTCAAAAAAGGAGGAGGTTATCAATTCGTCGCGATATTTTTCTTTTTTCATATTCATTCCCCTTGGTTATAGAGAACATGTTTAATAAAGTGATGTAACTCTTAAATTAAGTAACTATTATTAATAATATCTAATTTGATTTCTATTTAATATTCTAATGGCTTGTACGTTCAATGTCCTTTTTATTATTGAAACGATATTGATTAACATTTAAAAATAAGAAATACCGTTAGCAGCAATTGAACTATAGAAAGGTTAAAAATAGCTGAATTGGTAGTTAATTTATCCACATTTTAAAGTAATTATATCCTTATAACATGAAGTGATTTGATCTACCCACATATCCAAATCATTGATTTTTTTCGCAGTAAATACGAGTATTACTTTTGGACTGCTTCATATTGGTTGACCTTATAAAAAATGTAAGTGATGTATATTTTTAAAAATGAGAGGTTCGGAAGTAATTTAATAGTTTCTTCACCTCGAAAATGGCAATTATTGATTCTTGTCTATAATAATTTGTACTTTATTGTACATACAAAAGCTTTTCCAGTATCAGTATAAAAATTTGTATTACACAGTAGGTACCTACCTCGCAAAAATTATTGTTACATTAGGTACCTACGTAATAAATACTTGTATGTTTGTTATACTTTATTTTTTTTTTTGTTTAAATACCGATTAACAGATAGGGAAGGCTGTGCACACCATTAATTTATTTGCTGCAAAATAATTACAACATAATAGGTTTTTGTTTATCGATGTATGCTATTGAAAAATATAGGTCAAATAAACTTTTTACCAAACAGTTTTTATAAAAAAAACGCATTTTATTTTTGTTTCCTCAAATATTACTACATCCTTTTATCCTGCGAGTCCTGTGAATCCTTTACTTTGAATGGTTGACACCATTTACAATGAATATTATTTTGAACCAGGGAAATTAACTTTTCAAATTTATATCAGCCCTTATAGACCTTGTAGAAGCGCTCTATATTTGACAGTCAATATCTGGGTTACTTTTGTAGGAAATCCACCATTTGTGCCGGTAAATACATTTGATCACTAATTGTCACAGTTAACTCAATATTGCATTCGTGCAGACGAAAACAATTTCTTACCACCATTTTTTAAAACTTTTTCATGTTACCGATCATTCTAAGTACGAAAATGCAAAAATTTTCGTCTGGTCGTCTGTGTATGTAGGCCGGCACAATAACTCTAGAAACGAAAGTTCTGATTGACTTAGAGTTTTGATTTTCTTGAATAATTACTTTAACTTAGAACCCTATTGATTTTCAGAATTTTCGGTTCATCCTAACTATTTTAATATCGTCGCAAAATTATTAATAATTTAAACATAGTAAGTAATAAAACGAGGGGTAAAATGACAATAAATTAAGGGAAATACTTAAAAAAGGCAGTAAAGAGTATTATCACAAGAAAGTATGTCCGTTCTGTTTATTTATCAAGTATTGTTTGAGGTTACTTTTGCATACATTTATTGTTGTTTTTTTATTTTAATTTCTGTAGGCAGTCCATTAAATTTTTTAAATCTTTAATAAAAATTGTATTTTGGGAACTTTTAGTGATGACTTGCCGTACATGAAAGTCAGATTGGCTTCTTGTATTATAGTTGTGATATTGCGAATTATATGGAATTTTTTCTAATAGATCTGATGATGGATTTATGTCATTTTTATTTTATAAATAAATATCAGTCATGTACTGAACATAATTCTGAACTGAAAGCCAATTTATTTCTTTTAACATAGTTGCAATACTCATCCTTCTGTCCTTTAATAATAGAATATAAATAGGCGTAGTAAGGAGCCCAAATATTTTACATGAGCAGGCCTAAGAGGTAAAGGGGCCAATTATTATTGGATAAATTTCTCGAACAAGTTTTTAAACCCTAATCAAAATACGATATAGAATGGTTTTAAAAATCAAAGCTTGGGAAAATCATAACATGGTTTAACCTAAGTGATGCCAATGCTTCACAAAAAAAAATCAACGTCTTAATACTACTATCAGCTTTCGGTCTTTCGTTCCAAGTTAAATCATTTCTCGTTTTTGTTGCACTACGAATTTACCCTTGTGGGCCTTAGTCTCGATAAGGTGGGAACCGCCATTTTAGAGTCTCTCGAATTTTGACATGTGTTGTTTTTGAAAGAAAGTCTTCAATTTATAATTATGGATGATTGCTTAAAAATGATGGTGTAATTGTCTTTGTTAAAAATTAAATAAATGAAGTAGTACAACTACCCAGACAGCACACCAAATCCTTTGGATATCTACTGGACATCCCAATATCCACTGAATGTCCAGTCCATGGTGGATATCTATTTTATATCCATGAGATGTAATTTATAGATATGCAAATGTCCATAAATAATAGTAATTATATAGCAAATTATTAAAAAATTACGCCATTGTGCTCGCTATTGTGGCTAATAGTACCGTTCAGATATTTAAAATGAATTTTTTTAAGGTGTATTCACAATATCCCATGGACATCCACTAAATATATCACACCCCTTACACTTAAATATATCAAAGTCTAGGCGCGAACGCAAACCATCGTGGATATCCACTATATGTAATTTTTGATTTTGCTAAGTATAGATGGCGATACCACTTTCGCATCTACTTATGCTCAACCCGCCGTAATTGAGTTCGATCGAAATTTGTATTACAATCAGACTCCATTAGAGACTGGAGTCGAGAATTTCCATTTATTGCCGAAGAGTCCTAATAAGGATGACTTTCTCCTTAGTAGGCAAAATCAAATGCAGAGTAGAGTGTTGAAAATATTTTTTATCTCTGCTATTTTCTTTCGACTTCATTCAATAATCATTGGTTACTTATGAACCTCTACTAAAGATACTCATAAAATATTTTGCTGAATATCCGAATATCTTCTATATCCTGGGATATAGACGGACATTTGGATAGCCATATTAGATCCACGGGATATTTCTGATATCCTGGTGGATATATTGGATATCCAAAATAGTTATTTACATAACAAGTCCCGAAAGTGATATTTTACGGGATGAGTAGGCAGTCCCGTAAAATCACTTTTGGGTAGCGTTACGTAGGTACAATATTTTTTCTGCAGCCGTTTATTAGATAAAATATTAAAAAATAATAGGGATAGATACTATAAATATTACTTATGAACATTAAATGTACAATTATAACAATTACTTATATTAATAGTATTAGGAATATTAGCAGAAATGGCTGTGTTGAAATTAGTATTAGACGTTGCAGTACTTGTACTAGCTTTCGAGATATTAATTTTTATCATCTTGCCATATATATTTTATTGTATAAAACAAAATCTAAATATTTCAAAAACCTTATTTTTAGTTTTTTTCTACTCCATCTAATCAATAAATAATAGTATAATTCGAGAATTGTTGTTGAGGACTTACTTTCTCGTGAGGCACTGTACATATACTCACATTTTTAAAAAAATAAGGACTAAGTAACCTAGTTGAAATTTTTTTGTGATTTTTTAATAATAATTTCTCAATAAATTCCACGGTAACCTATATATTTTATTGTAAAAAACAAAACCTAAATATTTCAAAAACCTTATTTTTAGTTTTTTTCTACTCCATCTAATCAATAAATAATATTAAAATTAATTATAATTCGAAAATTGTTGTTGAAGTCTTACTTTCTCATAAGACACTGTACAAACACACACATTTTTAAAAAAAAAATTTCTCAAAAATTTGCACGGTAAGGTATAGTTAAAAGTTCACTATTAGATAAATAAGGACATCTACTATTAGAAAAAAATAAATTTTTGTCATAATCTAATATTTTTTATTTAACATTGGTGGCGAAAGGACCTTCTTAAAATAGTTGTTTATTCAGAAAATATATATTATGTTTATTGTTGTAACCAATAAAGATTCTACAAATAATATTTAGTTATAATACAATCTTGATTTATTTTATACCTCTAAAATTATTTAACATAAAATTTTACATTTTTATTAGCATTTTTTAACACGCACTGAGTTTTAGTTGCACAAAACTATCCCATATGTCGCTGAAGGCAAACATGTTGCCAAATTTCTGTGTGGAATCTGCAACTCCTATTTATTCTTCCTCCATGTGAACTACAGTCAAGTTCTCAGGCGATCATTTTAAAAGGCCTTTACTTTGATGGACGAAACGACAAGAAGCTCACTTTTACGACATACGAATGGGGAAACATGTTCTTCGTAATATAGGGACCCTAAAACGTGAAAATCTGAAATAATCTCGGAAGGTGACTTTTTCACGATTACAATACTTCCCTTTTATAGAGGAAAGTAAAAACTGTTAGTGTGACACTTCATTTGAAACACGGCGAAATAGAATTGACATTTGAAAATAAACAAACTTACAACCACGGTTATTACCACTTCGTTTAAGTGAATGCCACTTGTGACGTCAGTATACTAACCCCTTCCATAAATTCACGCAATAACCAATAAATTTTGTGGTAAATACCAAGAAAATTTGGTAGTTCGCTTAAAATTGCGTTATGTGTGGTGATCCCTTCTGAGTATATGTGCAATAAAAATAGCTGATAGGTCTGAAATTAAATTAAGAGCAAACCGACCTCTCGCAAAAAGCAAAAATTTGTATTTATTTCACAAAATCGAACTGAAAATAAAGGCTCAGAAGGAATTATAAATTTTCAAGGTTTGCTCTTAAACAAAGGTAAAACAAATATTTAAATTATTTACAAATATTTTAACAAAAGAAAATAATTGATCAGATGATATCAGAGAAAATAGTTTAGAAAAATTTAAAAATATGAAAATTAGTTTTAAATATTAGTCTAATGCGACATAATACGAGTATTTACAACGTCAATATATAGTTCAGTAACACTATCGTCCTCATTTAGATTAATAACCAAGGATTTATCCAAAGTTTAACATTAATATTAACGTTTATATAATCTCCTTCAACCTTAATTACATGTTCAACTGAATTTTTCCAGCTCACATCAGTAGTAGGAATATTATTATCCGTCACAGTTCTAATTGATTTAATTACAGTTGTCTTTAATGTGGGAAAAATATGTTTTTTAAGACCAACCAGAAAGTATACACTTTCTGAACAATTTTTCGTCCAGAAAGTAACGTTTTGCCGATCAAGACCGGAAAGTAGACGTTAGGGACCGGTAAAAGCTTTTTCCTACGACCACTTAGGAAAGTGACATATATCACACTATATAGTCCTATGGAAAGTGCCCTATACTTTCCGCAGTGGCTGTCACAAAATGCCAAACAAATAATTTCTATTTTGATCTATGTAATGTCTATATTAATACTAAAATCGATATAATTGTTAAATTATTGAAATTGTTGTAAATTAGATCCTAGATATTTATCTTTAACAATTATTATTAAAATAATTTTAAAATAACTAAGATATTATGTTTGCTCTTTATTCTGGTTAAATACATAACTGATTAGATCATTCAGTTAACGTAAGGGCTATTAGCTCAGTTGGTTAGAACGTCGAACTTATCAACTTTGCCATTTGAGATCTGGCCGGCGACCGCGTTCAAATCCTGGCGGGCCAGAATTTTTTTTTGTTTTTTTTTATTTTTTTTAGTTTTTTTTTTGTTTAGAAAATATGAAAATTGAATAAATACTATTATTGTTAATTATTTTCTTAAATACATTTTAATTATTATGGCAATAATAACCTGGTTTTACATTTTTTGATGACATTATTTTGTGGTCGTAGGAAAATATTGTACATCACTTGTGTGAAAAGTGATTTTCCACACTCGTGTGATAGTCGCACTCGGCTTGTGCCTCGTGCGGCAATATTTCCCACTCGTGTGAAAAATGTCACTTTCCACACTCGTAATGTAATATACTATACCGATGCCTCTTTTTGATTTTTCCGATGCGCCGTTTGATAATATAATCTGCCTTGATTTCGTTACTATGGTAACAACGTTTTCCCAAATTTATAAATATGGATTCAGATTTTGAATTATCTGACAGAAAATGAAATTCCAGAAGCAATTTTGGAAGCAGCAAAAATGTACATTTAACATAAAAATTCAAAAATAATGTATTTGGTTAGTTTATACAGTTGTATTCATTATTTAGTTTTAGTATTTGTTAATCACTTTATTAAATTAATTAAATAATTGAGTTTACATCGAAGTGTAATTTCCCAATAACCAAAATTACAAAATTACAGAAATGGAAAATATTTAAAACGGAGTAATTATTTTACACATTACGGTTGAACAATAAAGAAGCTCAAAATAAATAAAAACGGGTAGCTATGACACTCCCTGTATACAGAAAATAAATTTTCCAACAAATAAAATTGCTGACAAATAACAGTTGAATATTGCAGGAGCCAAAATAACACGGGAATTTACGACACTCCCTGTATTCGGAAAATCAATTTCCTAATAACTAAAATTAAATATCCTAGTTAAATAATAAATAAACGGAAAATAATTAAAACGGAGTAATTATTTTAAATATTACGGTTGATCAATAAAGAAACTCCAAAATAAATAAAAATTGGTATCTACGAAGCTCCCTGTATACAGAAAATAAATTTCCCAACAAATAAATTTATATAAATAACGGTTGAATATTGCAGGAAAATAAGAGTGAATTACAGGCAATAGGTGTTATTAATTCGAACGATTATTTCGGCGCCCCCTCGTATTCAGACTCCAGCTGGCATTTGATAGCCTACCATCGGTCGACGGCGAGAACTGATGATCTGATATATCTACCACGGCATCGAGGCGAAATTGTACTATGAAAAACACAAAATTTCGGATAACAATTTTTTTGGGTATTTGCGATTCCCAATCCAATTGGCGTTTTCGAATTCCATGGTATCTCGAATTCGATGGAAATTCGGGTTGATCGCTTAAGAGTTAGATTGTGACGGGAAACGGAATGACTTTGGAGAAAGCAAGAATAAAAAAAAATAATAAAAAAAAAACGTGGAGCGAGGACCGTCCGGACTGGTAATTAATAACAGTCCCATGGAAATTAGGACACGTTCTCTGACATTTTTAAAACAAAATTATAAAACGCATTGCTATTAGTTGAGCAATGAATACAATGCTAAAGTTAATATGTTATTATTTTCAAACATTTTTCCTTATTTAATTGTAGTTCCATACATTTTTCTTGTTTTTGCATTTTAAAAATAACGGATTTTAGGACCAAAATTGATTTCAGTTTAGATTAAATACAGGGTTTATTTAATCATAAACTAATTGTATATTAAATTTTTTTTATTTTTTTTACATTGTAAATGATGGAAACCTTTGATTATTTTAAGTTTATATTTATGTTGAGGTTAAGTTGAGTAGCGCAAGCTAGACTTCGCCTTATGATGTTTATGTGCATTGTATATTACAAGCAAATAAAGGCATTTTATTATTATTATTCTTATTTTAATTAGGGCTTCTTTTAAGGAGACTAGATAGCGTTGTTGAAATTGCGCTACACTTAAACCAACAACGAATCAAACCTGAAAAAAAAAATAACTGGGTGGCTTAACCAATGATAAAAAAATGACAAAATCGAGTTAAACCTCTCACTTCCAGCTTTGAATAGGGCTTCTTTTACAGGTCGTCCGTGTATCCTAGGTACTGGTTGCCTTCTTTGGACAATGTTTTTAGAACTGACCATAGCATTGAAGATAGTATTCCTTCTTGGGGCAGCCCCGTGTAACTTTTTCCTGTATGGTTTCATTTCCTAAAGTGGTTAACAATATCCTATTTTCTAAGCTGGCAGTGATATTGTGACTGGGACGTTTTTCTGTACTAGAGCCTTCATTACTGACCTGGTTGAGGCATTATTGAGAGCTCCTTCGATATCTAAGAAAGTAGCTATTACGATTTCTTTGCATCTATTGACTTTGAAAGCAGCCTGTTTAGATCATCCAGAGGTTACGTCAGTTGATTTTCCTGGTTGGTGTGCATATTGTTTGGAATGGAGCGGATTTATCTCTAATATATCGTTCCTGATATACCTATCTATCAATCTTTCTAGCGATTTTAGAAGGATATATTTTTAGGGCGATATGACTTTGGTGTTTGGTATGTGACCCTACTTACTTTTATATGGTAGACTACTTTCTTCTTTTACCATATTGCTGAGATGTATCTCTAGATAGACAATGTATGCTCTAAAGATTTTACAAATATGTGGCATTAACACATCCTTACCCTTCTGGAGCTGAATCGGATATATTCCATCCGGCCCTGGGGATTTATACGGCTTGAATTTGCTGACGGCCCAACTAATGCTGCGTAGTCTTGTGATCTCGGAGGCCAGTTTCCAGTCTATTGGAGTTGGACTGATCCTTACTTGATTGTAGCTCTCTTGGTCTCCTGAGTTTAGACCTGTTGAGGATTTTTGAGGCCGGAAAGTGCACCTGAGTTAATATATCTAGACTTTCTGCTAGTGTCGAGATGTATGTTCATGTTCTTCTTTGAAGAATTTGACTTGGCTAGATGTATTGTCTTTGGCTACAACTCTGTAGATTCTAGCGCTTGCTTTGGTCTCTGTGACCTCTTCGCAGAACTTCCTTCATGAGTTCCTTTCAACCTTGCCGTACATCTTTGTTGTACTCTGCGAGCTTGATTTTGTAAGTAATCCAGTCTTGTGTGGATTTGGCTCTATAAAATAGCCTTCGCACCTCCCTTCTGAGGAGTTTATTCCAGTCTTTCTCGTTTATCTCTTAGTTTTCTTGGCAGGCATCAGTAATTGCTTTATTTGCCAATTCCACTGTCCTTTGCGTGTTTTAGTTTCTGGCATATTGATGGTTTCGTCTTTGAGGGATTCCTCGAGGGATTTTATGTAACCTTCCCAATTCGTCAATTTCTAAACCTGTTTGTTGTACGAATTGTAAGTGAAATCGGATGTGTCTGTGATCTGAACATGATGATTCATCAGACACCTGCCAATTCCTGATTTGGTCCATTGTATCTCTCGAACATATGGTCATATCTAGAACTTCTTTTCGGATGGTAATACTAGTTCTTTATCATGAATAATTTTTGTCTTAGGGACAGAGTATCTTCGTGCATTAGAATGGCGTCTGTAGAGCAAAAATTAATTATTTCCGCAATTATTCCGTATATCGTACTATTTTTTTATAATCGTAGATAAAGATCCAACTTAGGTGGTTCAGGGATTGATTTTTTTTAAATTAATTGTTTTTAATTAAAAACGTGTGGTAGAAAATGGCCTGTTTTTAGACCTTTTTCATTGTAAGAATAAACTACAAATTCAATAAATTTTCTGAAAATGAAACCTTGAACTATCTAAGTTAAACATTTTCCTATCAAATCGTTCAATCGGAATATACGAAAAGGCTCAGACCTTCGAAATAGTTATAAATGAAAATTGGGTTGCATTTTATGTGTAATCCATTATTAAAAAAAAAAATTTGGACTAAAAATGGCGTCCTCACTTTCCGAAAATAATAATTAATTTATCCATCCTTTTACAGCATAAAAACGAATTAAAATTTGATAACATCAAATGTTTTTGGTTAAATTCTACAATTTCACCAGTAAAAACATCAACAAATTAATATTTTACACCTACTAAATAAATAAACAATTCTCAAATAGTTCGACTGCTTTTTACCCTAATATAATGTGAAGTCATAAAACTATAAATAGCATTTTTCTCAGAATACCGAACGTCGAACACCTGTGTTTTCAAGTGCACAGCGGTGCATTGGAGCAAAATGAGTGTCCGGCGCATAGTGAACGAAGCACAAATGACGTATTTCATTATGTCATGATGTTTTCATTGGTTGAAACCGAATAGGTGCGTGAACTATGCCCCGGACACTCATTTAGTCCCAACAGTATATATTATGGTGAGCTCGACGCGAGCAGTTCAGTTGTATGTTTGCCATCATTCAGTAGTTGTCTTAGTGCCACCAAAGAATCAGTTGTCTTTTTGCCATCATCGCTCACAGTTGTTTGCTATCCGAACGTTAAAGTGCTTTCTGCCGACGGCACGTTACTTTCTACATTTTTACAAGCGTTTAATGCAGTTTATTTTCTGGTGCAAGTTATATCTTCTACAATTATTATGGCATAAGAAATTCTACAAACAAATGTTTTCAAGTTGGTAACTAAAAAATCAACTATATTAGTTAATCAAATTGTGATGAACTAAAATTGTAAATATTTAAAACTGTTTATTGAAGATAAGTGAATCAACCACTATGTATTTACTTCAGTGAAAATAGTAAATTAAAACACTTCTTTTTCTACTACCTATGACTCGTTAGTTATTTCTACAAAATAACCCAATTCTTCTAACACCAGCGACATATGCTACAGAACATTTTTACCAAAGAAATATTCGGAAGTAACACCGGTATTTTTTCAGTTTTCTTTTTTTAAATATATTGTAGTATTTAAAAAAAAATAAAACGAGTTAATAAAATGACAAAAGGAATATAGAATGTGTGATATCAATTTACAGTCGAGCAATGGTCACCTGGTTGAATTTGGTTACGTTGTTGAGTGATGATATTTAGATGAGCAGCTGGGTTTAGATACGAGGGTTTTAAAAATAAATAAATTTTAATAATAAATACGAAGTACTCTTTTTTTAATTTTTGAATATTTTAACTTTAAAGTAGTTTATATTACAGTTTACAGTATCGAAAATGAATAGAGTTACTATTATAAGCAGATACAACAGCGATAGTAACAATAGTAGTCTTTTTATGTTGTGGTAGTTAAGATTCGGTATCGACGGAGAGTTAATGCATTAGTCACTCTATTCATTTTCGTTACTGTGTTATATAGATATTATAATAGAGATAAAATAGAAACACCTATCAATTAGATCACTTGCTTCTAAAAAAATAATCCCGATAGGATAGTTTATACAGGGTAAGCCACTTAAAAGTTCCACCCCCCCTTATCTTCGTTATTTATTGAGAATCAAAATATTTTTTTTTGTTGGAGAGACTGGAACAAATACTTTCTTATGATTAATTCAATTATTCTGTGACGTCATGGCTTACTTCCGGTTTTTCCGGAAATAACAGAAAATCGCAATTTATTTTTTATTTTTAAATTGAAACCCAATTTTTTTATTCTAAATTTGAATTTCTGGGACAATTTTGTATAATAATTGTGTATTAAAAATCTTCTGGCAGCTGTCAAAATGGCCGCCATATTGGATAATATTGTTTCTAAGCATGTTACTATTAATTCGTTTATGGAAAAAAATATAAAAATGTATGATCTTTATAAAATCTTTGTAAGCTTCAAAATTATCATTGAGACCCATTTACCGTATACCAGTGGCGTATCTAAGCATTTTTATTATTAGCAAACCGTTTAATAATTCCATCCATTTTTATCTTCGTTGTTAATTGAGATACCGGAATGAAATATTTTTTGTTTAAAAGCTTATGACAAATACTTTTATTTACTGGATCCAATTGGTCTATGACGTCATGACTCACTTCCGATTTTTCCGGATATAACTGAAAATCGCAATTTATTTTTAATTTTAAAATGAAAACCCTTTTTTCTTGAAAATTTGAATTTCGGGGACGTTTTCCGACAAGAAGTGCGTGTTGTAATTTTTCTGTCAGCTGTCAAAATGACCGTCATATTGGTTAATATTTTTTTTATATGTTATTTTAAATTCGTTTATGGAAAAAATATGTGAATGTATAAAAACTTTGTGAGCTACACAGTTCTTATTAAGGCCCATTTACAGTATACCAGTGACGTATCTAAGATTTTTGTTATTAGCAAACCGTTTAATAATTCCACCCGCTCTTATCTTCCTTATTAATTGAGATATCGGAATGATTTTTTTGTTTGTTTGAAAGCTTGTCAAATAATTAATTTAACTGGTCTGTGATGTCATGGCTTATTCCCGGTTTTTCGAAAATAATAGTAAATCGCAATTAATTTTTTATTTTTAAATGGAAACCCACTTTTTTATTGATAATTTATATTTCTTAAGTATAATATCTGTCATCGAACTGAATTAATACGATTTCAGCGATTGTAACCAATACATCAGTCAACTACCTACTGATAATAAAATAACAAAAAATAGTTATTTATGCTTATAATAAGTGTATAAAGTGGCCTTCAAAAAAGGCTTTTACATACGAATTGCAAACGATATTTCTACTACCGTACATATTGCCCACTAGAATTAAAAATACAAAGGTTACTTTATGCACTAACGCGTAAAGAAAGTTTGAAATAAAATGTCATTTGTCATGTCAAAACACTAAAAATTATGTCTTGTTGACGCACTAGTGCGTAGAAAGTTTTACTATACGCACTAGTGAAAAAAGTAAAACTTTATGCACTATGCGCATAATGTACGTACTTTAACGCACAGTAGCAGAAAAATAAATTAATACGACACACAACAGATCTTTAAATTTAAAAAATGTTTATTTATTTTAAATTTTAAAGTTGCTTAATTTTATCAGAAAGATTTAAGGAATCAATATAATAAAACAATACCCACCATATAATAATAAACATTGATAAGTTCAAGAAATTTAAATTTTCAATAAAAAAGTGGGTTTTCATTTAAAAATAAAAAATAAATTGCAATTACAGGGTGTATAAGATAAAAATTTAAATGAATTTTTTTAACATTGCTCTTAAACCGTTTGACATTTTTTCATGAAATTTTATATGACGTGTTGGAATACCATGACTAACAAAATCGAGGTAGAGGCAATATATTTTTTTTATTTTTGTAGGATTTTAGAGGGTGTCACCGCCTCTTTCTCTACTCAACTTTTTTGTAATATAAAATTTTATTAAAAATCGAACGTTACTGAAATGCAACATCTATTTGGAAACTTTGTTGTCTCTTAGTATTTGTTTGTTAAACGTTTGTTTTAGACGATACAGCCACTTAAAATGACATCTTAAAAATATTCAATGTAAATTATACATATGCAAAAATATTAAAATTCGATTTTCATTGTTAAAAGTATGTAGTAAGTGTATACAGGAGGAGAATGTAATTTTGAACACTTGTTAAATTAATTTTTTTTTATTTTGATGACATTAGTTTGTAATTTAAAAATAAACTTGATTTTGATGTTTTTCCTACGTAGAATTTCCATTGAATATTTTTAATTTGTCATTTCAAATGGCTGTATCGTCTAAACTAAACTTTTTACAAACAAATACTGAGAGACAAAAAAGTTTCCAAATGGATGTTGCATTCCAGTGGCGTTTCATTTGTAATTAAATTTTATACTACAAAAAGTTGAGTGGAGAAAAGAGCGGTGACCCCCTCCAAAAACCTATAAAAATCAAGAAAAAAATATTGCCTCTTCCTCGGTATTATTAGTCATGGTATTTTAACACGTCATATAAAATTTCATGAAAAAATGCCAAACGGTTTAAGAGCAACGTTAAAAAAATTCATTTAAATTTTTATCTTATCTTAACTATTTTTGGGTGCACTTTTGTATATAGGTAAGTATGGTTTAATCGACCTATTTTTGACCCAAGATTATGTGGTATAATTTATGACTAATCTTTTTGAAACACCCTGTAGAAAAAGATAATCTTCACGTAGGTAACTTCATAATCTTGTTAAAATTTTAAAGTGTTGAAAATAAATAAAACCTTTATAAATATACACCTTTATTAAAAGTACCACTTTTTAGTTTTAATGAGTTAAATATATAGAATTTAAAAATAAATCAAAATAAATTAGATATACAATATTAGCAGATTAGCTAGGTACCTGTATAAATAAGTAAATTAAATAAAATCAAAAAATTTAAAACAAAAAGATTTTTATTAATTTTAAAAAGATAATACATAATTTATTTACTCTTCGGCGGATCTCTGCACTTTAATTTTCTACCTCTTCTATTCAAAATTATTTCCGGGCCCACACAATCCTCATAAAAAACTCTCAGTTTCTCCATTAGATTAAAAAAAATATCAAAATATATTTTTCCAATAAAAAGAGAATTCTCATCTTTTACATAAACTATAAAAAGGCACATTCTTCTTCGTGAGATACCGAGTTGTCCTTGAATCTAAAAACATAATAACTTTTAATTTGTTAGAAAATATAGCTTTCATTAAATTACTTTGAAATGTAGTCAGAAATCTCATCCAGAGCCGCCGAGAGCCAGACCGGGCCCCAGGACAATTCTCCAGATCGGGCCCCCCGACAATTTTATAAAACATTAAATAACAAAAGGTCTTCAAGCAAAAATTCCTCCTCCTCCTTTACGGAAAAATTTCTCCTCTACTTGAATTTCTCTAAAAAAGGTAAGGACTTCCCCCTTCTTGTGTAAAATTTCTGAAAGTAACAAACACCACCGCTGCCGGGCCCCCCTTATACCGCTGCTGGGCCCCCCTTATGCCGCTGCCGGGTCCCCATTTGAACCCGGGCCCCGACAATTAGTCCCGGCTACCCCCCCCCCTCTAGTCGGCCCTGATCTCACCTGATAATAGTAATTGTGGTTTTCCTTTAAATGAATTTTACCATTTTCAATTCTTAAACAGGGAACCATTTTTTTCTCTACGGCCTCTCTCAATGAAAGATTAGATGTGGCTACTTTTAAAAAACATCAGAATTAATTAAACCTAAAAAATAGAAAAAGTTATTAAACTATTGTTATAATACGTAAATAATTATCGCTTACCATCAGGTGATGCACCTAGAAACCCATATTGCACATCAACAAATAACCCTGATGGTATAACTGTTTTGCCAGTTTCTTCTTGAAATTTGTTTATAACCACACCTTCGTTTGTATGCCGTACTCAATTGCTGTGGTAGTTATTCCTTGTTTGTCTGTCAAGATTTTTTTTACCAAACAATTGCATGGAGTACGGGCCCTTCGTTTGGCAACTTCCCCAAAATGAGAAGCCGTTAGCCGAAATCTTCTTTCCTCCAAGTATCTTGGATTGCTGAACTGTCCTATAGTTTCTTCTGATATTTGTTGTTGTTGCTTACTCGTCATATAAAAATATTTAAATATAAAATCATGTAAAAAGTAAAAACGTAATATTCATGTTAATACCTTTAGTCGGCAATTAATTTATTAACTTCTTCTTTAAGACATACATCACTGATGTCTACCTCAGCAGTATTAGATCCGTACTCCGTTGTTTCTGATGGTTTTGGTTTTTTTATAGCCTTACTTATTCTAACAGTAGGTTTCCTTTTAATTTTGTTACGTTCCTCATTATTTACCCATTTTCTAAGAAAATGGGGTGCTTCTCTATTAAAGCATTGCTTTCAAATTTTGATGTGCCAATTAACTCCATTATTGTAACGGGGAGCGCTCAAAACACACCTACTTTGGAAACCGTTCCTTTGAATGAGATTTAATCGTTTTCCCATATTGAATCGAGCAATAATATTCATAAAAGATTCTGCTTTGTTGGTTGTTTCGTTGGCTAAAAGAAGGTGTGCTTTTGTTAAAAGTAAATTTAATGCTGCGTATACATGGTGGTGAGCTCCTGATGATGTGAATTCGGAATGTTTGTTAATATCGTTGTTAACATCGCAAATTTCTCTTCGGCCGTTAACATAATTACCAAAAACATAAATCTTGTTTAAGTTGTGCAACGCTTCCATCTTTATTAGTGTAAACCGCAAATTGTGCTGCCTTTACCAATTTTTGTATGATATCACCTGTTAAATATTTCCTTGCCTTTAAAGAAACGGTTCTAGTGTTCTTATTTATGTTGTAAAGATGTTTGCTATAATTTTTAATGCAATGATTTGTGCATTCTGACTTTATTACCTGGAATTAAAAATACAATAACGTAAACTAGTTTAACAGATATTAAAATGTGTACCTAGCTCTACACGGAAACATTGTTTATTATCCACCACTCAATATGAAATAGAAAAATTCAAGAACCAGATCGTTTTTTTATACAACTCCCCCTACTACCTTTCAACGTAATAAAAATGTAATCTTTTGTTACTGTGATGTTCATAATTCTTTTCTCTAATGAGAATGAAACTCACTTTTCTTTTTTTTTTCTGGGCTCGTCTGACTATGTGTCTCCGAATAACACTGAAGCCTATTGGCTTATTGTGTTTTACCCCATATTAGTTCATAGCACCCTCTCTATCACCTTTGTACCTTGTACAAGTTTGTACAGATCCTTGGGTGAGTGGGTTCTATACGTTGTTGGATCAACCTGGGGTTGTCCAAAAAGAGCCTGTCTTTTGCGATCTAGAGCTTCGCATTCGCACAGTATGTGTTTGGCCGTTTCTGGTTTCTTGTGACATAGTCGGCATATGAGTTCCCCATTGTACATGCCAATTTTGTTCAAGTGTCCCTTTACTGGGGCGTGCCCAGTCATGAACCCTGTTATCACTTTCAACTGGTTCCTATTCATTAAGAGTAGTTCTCCAGTTCTTTTGGGACATGGTCTGCCTATGAAGGCTTTTCCATGTGCCTGTTTTGGGGTGCTTCCCCAATAGTTGATATGTTGTTCCCGAATCCAGTCATTTATAAAACCCCGGACTGTACTTTTTGGTACTCCTGGGTTTGTGTCTGGTTCCGGTGTTTCTTCTGACCCTCTCTTTGCAAGTTCGTCAGCCTTTTCGTTGCCTTCGATCCCTTTGTGATCTGGCACCCAAAATAGTTTTACTCTATTTCGGTCTGCCAGTGTTCTTAGTTCTTCGATGCATTCCCATACCAGCCTCGACATAACTTTCTGACTCGATATGGCCTTAAGTGGCGCTTGGCTGTCTGACATTATTTGAATATGCTGATTTTCGACAGCTCTTTCATTGTTTGT
Source organism: Psylliodes chrysocephalus (assembly GCA_927349885.1). NCBI lineage: Eukaryota > Metazoa > Arthropoda > Insecta > Coleoptera > Chrysomelidae > Psylliodes > Psylliodes chrysocephalus. The sequence goes on along the minus strand of OV651819.1, from coordinate 60,628,519 downwards.
TTTTGCACATTGCAAAATTGCGTATACCTTGGCCTGAAATACCGAGGAATGTATTCCTATAGCATAGCTATGGTTAGTATCATGGTTTTTGGAGAATACTCCTGCCCCAGTGCCTTCCGCAGTCTTAGACCCGTCTGTATACCAGGTTTGTTCCTGTCGTTGGGCATTGGGCTCCCTTATGGTGATCTCCGCTCTTTCCTGTATTAAAACCTCAAAGGGAGTATTAAAAGAGTACCTCTTGGTTATGTGGTCTGATCTCATGTCTAGCACGTCTCCTGTCACTAACCTTGAGATACTCATGTGACCTGGCCTAATGTCAAGATTTCCCAGTGTATTCCCTAATCTGTAAGCACCTAATCTTGCCTCCCCTTGTATCACATAGTGAAGAGGTGGGAGACCTATTAGTGCTTCCATTGCAGCAGTGGGGGTTGTTTTCATTGCCCCCGTTATTCCGAGGCAGGCAAGTCTTTGTACCTTGCTTAGCCTCGTTATTGCTTTCCTTTGCTGTGTCTTTGGCCACCACACCAAAGCTGCGTATGTTATTATGGGTCTCACCACCATGTTATAAAGCCAGTATACCATGTCTGGTTTTAACCCACATTTTTTTTCCAAAGGATCGCCTTGCCATCATTAATGAGGTTTCCGCTCTCCTTGTGGTTCTTTCTAGATGCTGGTTCCAGGTAAGTCTCGAGTCAATCATAACCCCGAGATATTTTACCTCCCCCTTAAGCTGGATGCTTGCACCTCTTAGGTTTAGAGGCCCTAGTCCCTCCAATTTCCTCCTGCGGGTGAATGCAATTATGTCAGATTTGTTTGGGCTAATGTTTAGTCCTTCCGCCTCTGTCCATTTTGTTACTATATTTAGAGCCTCTTGCATTCGATCTCTTACTATAGTGTTGTATTTTCCCTGTGCCTTGATCACTAGATCATCGGCATATCCCAGGGTTCTGTGTCCCTTATCTTTGAGAGCCCTAAGCAGCCCGTCCACTACAAGGTTCCACAGGAGTGGAGACAGCACTCCACCCTGTGGACATCCTCTCGCTACCCGTGCCGCTGTTGTCTCTCCCATAAGGGTTGTGTGTATAGTTCTCTCCCTTAACATAGAGTCGATCCAGGACACGCATGTGTCCTCGATTCCTCTGTGTTTGAGAGATTTAATGATTGATTCAACGGAGGTATTGTCAAATGCACCCTCGATATCCAAGAATGCTCCCAGCATTACCTCCTTGTTTTCCAGTGTGTTCTCCACCCTTTTTATTAGTTGATGGAGAGCTGTTTCAGTTGATTTCCCTGCACTATAGGCGTATTGGTCTTGGTATATTGGCCTTTGAACCAATATCCCGTCTCTAATATGCCTATCTAGCAGTTTTTCCAAAGTCTTAGTACGAAGGACATAAGACTTATTGGTCTTAGGGACTTTGCCGTTTCCTGTCCCATTTTCCCAGGTTTTGGTATAAAAGTTACCCTAATATTTCTCCAAGCTTTTGGTATGTGTCCAAAGGCCAGGCTACTTCTGAGTATGTTACAGAGTCTGCTGTATAAAATATCAGGACCTCTTTGTAACATTATTGGATAAATCCCGTCCATGCCCGGTGATTTATATGGTTCGAATGAGCTAATTGCCCATTTCAGTTTATCATAGTTCACCACTTGTTTGGCTATCCTCCAATCTTCCCTGTTGACTCTATTATGAGCTTCCAGTCCGTTTAGATTCTGGTTAGCCGTTGTGTGTGCTATGGTTTGTGCACCAGGGAAGTGAACCCTGAAGAGTTCCCTTACTGTTTCTTTCCCTGTGATTGTGTACTCCCCAAGTTCATTCTTAAGGGTGTTTATTGTGTGTTGTGTGTCTTTTGAGAGAATTTTTTGGAGCCTGGCACATTCTTGAGTGCTTGCTATCTCCTCACAGTGCCTTCTCCAAGACTCTCTCTTGACTTTTCGTAAAGCTATGTTGTAACAGGTGCGTATGGTTCTATATAGTTCCCATTCGCCGGTTATTTTAGCCTCATTAAATTTTTGTCTCGCCTGTTTCCTTAGTATAGCCAGGTCATCATTCCACCATGGAACTTTCCTGGTAGAGTTTCTTGCTATTAAGGGACAGGTATCGTTGAAAGCGCTAGTGACTGTGTCATTAAACTCATCCACAGCCATTTCTAGGTCGGTTGTTTTTCTTATCGTCTTTCTCATCTTCGGAAGATTACATTCCAGGGAAGCATTGTATGCCTCCCAGTCTGTTTTCCTGGGATTCCGATAAGTTTCTTTTGCAATATTACCTTTAATATTGAAGTTTATGTGTCTGTGATCTGATAAACTCTCTTCGTCAGACACATGCCAGTCTGTAACAAAATTACTCAAGTATGTTGATGCTATTGTTACATCTAGTACCTCCTTTCTGTTTTTTGTTATAAAGGTCGGTTTATTGCCTACATTTGTTGTCTAAATTATTTGCCATAATAAATTGTAGTAAAGACTCGCCTCTTTCGTTGGTATCGGTGCTCCCCCAGATCCTGTGGTGTGCGTTTGCATCACAGCCAATGATCATCTGCATTCCGTTGCGCCTGCAGAATCTCACCAGCTCCTCCACTTCTCTGGTAGGTGTTGCTTCAGGATCGTCTGAAGGTAGATTTGCCGATCCGAGTATTACCTCCTTCGGTCCATTTCCTGCATCGATCTTGATTCTGACTGCTGTCAAATCTCTGGAACAGAAATTAGTTAACGGCAGTATTTTTATGCTTTTTTTGACAATTATGCAGGTTCGAGGGGTGTCTGTGGATCTGTCATATATTAACTCTCCACCCAACCCTCCTAAACCTCTTATTGTACCGTGTCTAATCCACGGTTCTTGTACCTGGGCCACTTCAAACCTCCCCATCGCCACTGTAAGTACCGCCGAAGCAGCTTTACAGTGCTGGAGGTTGATCTGGATTATCCTGATCCTCGCCAGGCCGCCTTAGGACCCTGAAGGTCACCCTTCCTAGCTTATAATAGGCCCGGAATTGTGACCTCTCGAGGGCCCTGTACGACGCTTCGTCAATTGAAAAGGCTAAGAGTTGCCCTCTCTTTTCAATTTTTCTGCTCATTAGAAGCCAGTCCGGCGTCTTCAGTTCCGTATTCTGGAGCTGAAGAAGTCCCCTGACTTTTTCAACCTCGGACTCGTCCGGGATGAAAACCAGAACCCTGAGTCTTCTCGGGAGGTCCTTAGATTCAACCACGGTCAAATCCGCACCCTCCCAAAGGTTTCCCAGAGTGCTGACCGTCCTCCTTAACCAGTCCGCGGTCTGCTGGTTAGCGCAGGTCATCCAAATGACCCCTGCGTTAAACGATGTTTTGTGGAACTGTGGTGTTCCTCCACTGCCTGAAGGGGTAGCGTAGAGCCTTTCCACAAGAGTTTCTTGTACCAAGTCTCCTTGTCCTTGGTCTAGAGTTGTATCTGGATGCCTTCTCTGGATGACAGCCAGTCGGATACCCCTCAAAGTGTCGCTGTACGAGCCAGCCGATGCCGGAGCATTTCTGGCCCGCTTAGTTCCACTTCGAGTGGGGGGAGTCTGCGACTCAGATCGGGGCCTTTTATCCCCTTTCTTCGTTTGGTCCTCCCTCCGTTGGGTTCGTTTTTGGGCTGCATTCTTGTGGGGATTTTCCTCCGTCCACGTTCCTACAGCCATTTTTCTTTCCTTCAGAAGCTTCTTTCTCTCCGCTCCTGAAGGTTTTTTCGGTCTATCAGCAGGCTTAACCTCTGCTTTTTTGACCTTTTCTTTTGTTTGGGAGCAGTCGTCTGTTTTCACAGATCCTCCTCCCGCTAAGGGGTTAGAGTCCTCTGCTTTCGCAGTTCCTCCTTCCCTTGAGTTGTCGGAGTCTAAAGCTAACGCAATCTCTCTCCGACAGTCGTCTGTATCCGACTCTTCTCCTTGGGTGTCCATTTTTTCTAAATTATTTTCACTCATTTGTTCCCACGAGTATGGGGGAAGGGGTTAGTCCAACTCTGCAGTGCCCCTGTACAGAGTCAAGGCTAGGTACTTGGGGGTTTCGCCCGGTTCCCCCAAGGGAACGTTCGCAACCGCATATTAAGCCCTGCGGCCATTCATCCTTAGGCACGTTACCTTACACCGTGGAGTTTCTTAGAATGTAGGTAGTCAAAATTAAATTATTTTTATTTCTTTATACTTTAATAAGATTTACAACCTTAATCTATGAACATTATGAATTTTAAAATCAAATAACTACTTCTTTGATCTTCTAAGTCTTATAATAAGTATTATAATAATAAATTGTCTAGACTTAGGTTATTAAGTACAGTATTTTTTAAATTTGTATCTTAAATTTCTTATATTGTAAAACAATGAAAATGAGAGCAATTTGTTTTTCTATCTTATGGAGTTAAAAATTCTTTTAAAATCAATATAAGAGGTAAATATTTATTTTCACAGGTGTCAACGATATACGCCATCAAATACTATGGGATTTAAACCCCAAACGCCGAATTCAAAGTCCCAAGCTCTACCCATTCCTTTATTAATGGCTAATGGCTAAAGCAAAAATCGGTCATTTAATTATAGGTGATTATAAATTTACTCCGTATTTAAAAAAAATGAAATTTATGTTTTTTGAAAACATGGATCTAGCAATTAGTATATAGAATTAATAAATACAAATAAAAAATTTAAAAAATAAATTATTATATAATTACTTATTGCTTTGTAATTACTATTTAATTAAAATAAATAATATAACTATATTATTTTTTTTGATACTAAAATATTGATCTTCCCTCGTTTCCGTATCCAGATAGAAATGATTCTATGCTAAGAACTCCGTGACTAGCAAATAACAAATTCAACGGATCGATAATTCATTTTAGTGAGTAGATTATTTTACCAAATATTTGACTACAGGCACTACTGGTTAGGCAGTCCCGCAATACAGAATTCGACCGCAAATCCTTTGAAGAATCTGTCCTTAAATATTTCAGAATATAATTTTGACGGATATTCTAGATTGCAACCTTCTTTTACTTTCCTGAAATAATTTGGCCCTTTTTCTTGGTCGTTCAAAATTTTTTCTAAAAACAGTTATTATTACTAACAATAAAGTCATATATTTACTCACTATTTTTGGCATACCTTTCTCTGAATTTATAAACTTCCACAGATTTCTTCTGTACAAAATGAATAGATCCTAGAGCAATGTTAGTGGATCTAAAATCTGTCTCGGAAGTTATTGCATCAATAAGTTTATCAGATATTTTTGATCTAGAAATATTACAATATACATAAATAATTTTGTCTCTTTATGTGCAAAGTATGTATATTATAATTATTGTTATAGGAGGTGGGTGGCTCAGTGGACTTTCGGATCCATCTGGGTTCGAATCCAGCCAATTACGGGTTTTTTTTATTTAATTTGATTAATTAAAAATTAATCCTAATGTACAGACAGGATTCCCCACTCTACCATTCACTGTTGGGTTATAATTAACAGTGCTGTTCCTAAAGTGGCGCTGGGAAACGGTAACAAACCCGACACAGAATAGAAGGCTAGTAACAGCAGTTGGTACTGATGACACCAAATAAAAAAAAAATATTATAATAAAGTACCTGTTGTAAGATGATGACGTGTGAAAGATAATAATTTTGTATTGTATCTATTTGTAAAATACCTACAATTATTTTGGAAATTGGAAAGATAAACCTCTTCGATATTTTTTATCATCGTTACTTTGCATTATATTTAGATAAGATTAAATAATATAAAAAAAATAAATTATTTATCAGTTTAATGTATGTTTTCTCATTGCAACTATTATAGTTGTATAGTGTTTTTCAGGAAAGTGCGCAAATAATTTTGAAGTGTGACAGCAGTGCAAAGCAAGCGTAGTAGACGTAAAAACTGATTCATTCATAAAACGAATGCTCGCTCCTCAGATAAACATACTCGCACAAACCATCCCCACTCAAATTAATTGCTGTCTCCTTCTTTCTAATGCGGCAGCCGATGTGACAGCTCTGTTTGCGTAATAATAAACACAATCTGAATGATTGCAATAAAAAAGGGCTTAATTATGAATAGAGAATTGAAACAATGCCATAAACATATATGTAAACGTATCTAATGACAGCTACGGATGCGCAACAAATATTTTTCTTACGTATCTATTTACGTTTGACGTACGCCTAATACGCATTCGTATCGAGCCGAGCAAATACTTCGGGAGCATCCGATCACACTCGATTTTAATAAGAAGAAATAAAATACTGTAACTTATGTTCTGTTTTTCAAATTCCGAGCCATAATACGAAATAAGTTTTATATGTAATTTATATAAATATACACAGCTTTTTTATTCCTAGAAAAATACTTTGGAACAATTGCTAGAAAAGTGTTAAATGAGAAAGTCTATTGAAAAAAATCGGACATTGATGCTCGATAATTTGTTGTATTCATACCTATCTGAGCTCTAGCAAGCCTAATTATGTCGTTTTCTTAAATCAAAAGAGACTTTTGGATTCAATTTCGAACAAATTATTTAAATTGAATCTCCCATATAAAACATCCCTATTTCCCAAATTTTCTCCATCATGTAGAAATTGTAACAGTACAGCATCATATAAATTATCATCACTGTTATAATCATCATGATTGAAAGACCCTTAATTCAAAATTAACTCAATAACTTTCAATACTTTTCTCAAAAAGTACCTAAGGTTATAAAGTTGTAGATACGTTTTCTACGTTTACGTCAATGATTTCTTCCAGATTACACGTTCAACGAAGAAACGTAGAAATCGACGATACGTTCAATTTCTACGTTTAAGTCGAAGAGATACGCATACCTACGTTTTTAGCGCTGCTTTAACTCTCTAATGAATGTATTAAGTAGTCTAGTAGTTTTTTGACGTTGGCTGTTGCTATTAATGTTAAGCTGTTTTTAAAATTGTTTTTAACCCTCTGTATTTTATTTACCTTGTTTTGTTTCTATGATCTTATAGAAAACAATTGTTGCTGTTACTTACTTTTCTAACACTATATTCACTATATTATACCTTTCTAAAACACTGAAAGTTTTTTACCTAAATCTGTATTGAGATATATATTCTGTCATTGTGAACCCCAATATTTTTTTAACCAGCCGCCACTGTTCAGGATTAAATACATTGCAACCCTTTCATTACTTTTCCATTGCTAGAACTAATGTGTAGCTTCATCAACATTAAAATATTATCTAGAAAAAACGAAATCTCTTTCAAGAAACCACACTGTACCTAACTATATAAAAAATATCGCGACGAATTGATAACCTCCTCCTTTTTTGAAGTCGGTTAAAAACGTTATAAACATATTTTTCTACGATCATTATCCAAAGTAGGCTTTTGCGCTTCGAAAAACAACCGCAAAGTTAACATTTTCCGCGAACTGACAATAAAGAGTTGAAGTTATGCTATGAACGTAAACGTATACGTGAAAACTGACATCTGCGCATGCGTATTCAAATATCCTTTACGTTTACGTACATACGTAAGCTTACTGGCTCTAGCGTATGCACGTAACGAAAATAAAATAACCTCTTTTTAATTGGGAAAGAAGAAATCCTAATATTAATTGTCATTTATGTCACGACGCGTTTAACAACTTCAACTCATTTTTTGGACGTTAACTTACTGTAAAGTGTAAACACTTCAACTCTCTCTTGAAACGGCTTTTAAAAATTCAATAAAATTGAAATATAATTGCCGCGTTTGAGAATCCACATCGGATGCATTTTTTTACATCTCGAGCGTTTTTTTATCCACATCTGTCCCATTACATTTACGTATACTGAATCACGTGATCAAAGATTTATTACATCTCAGATGCATCCGATGTGGATTCTCAAACGCGGCAAATGTTAATGAAAGTGTCTTTTACGTAAAAAAATTTTTTTTTGACCGTCTGTGAAACGAGATATTAACAATCAAAATGTGCGTAATTAACACTCCTGAAGCTTGCCATGTACACAAGCAATGCATTTATTTTAAGATATCTTAAAAACATTCTTACTATATATTTTTTTTAAAACTAATATAGTGTACATCAAGTTATAAAATTTTCGAAAAAACCGTTGAATTTTTTGACCGTTTTGGTAAAAGATATAAAATTTTAAAATAAAAATATTTTTAAAGTAGTCGACGCAAAGTGGGGTCAATGATTACAACTTGGCAACATTGTAATCGCTACACTTGACGCGCGTTAACCCAAATGTCTATTAGATTACTTAAAATTAGTGTGAGGAAGTCATAAATTTCTATAGTTTTGTCGCTCGTTGAGCGGAAAACTTGACATCTTTGTTGCTCGCCTAATTTAAATTAGCTATAATATAATAAGTATAGGCAACACATTATACACTACATACGACAAATTTTCAGTTTTTATATCTATTTCTTAAAAAAGTCTGTTCGTAGAAAAAATATTATGTGCATTTTGAGCGAAAAGTTTGTTGGCGCTTTCGACAGATTGCCGCGCTCCGCTACGCGTCGTGCGGACAACTTTCTGTCTCGAGCGGCAAAGTATCACTTTCGCTCTTAATACACAAATAGCTATTTTCGTCAAATAGTCTACATAGCTCTACCTTTCCGTTTCCCTTAATACAGAAGTCAATATCGACAGTATGAAAAATATGTCAGGAAGGAAGTGTTGTCCAGGTTTTATAATATACCAAGATGTAGTGATAAATCTGAATGTGTTAGAAAAATAATAGAATAACTTAAGATAATGAGGTTTGCATATAAGTAGTTATAATGATTGTTACTATTATTCATATATTCGTAATAAATATTCACAGTTATCATGTACTCAAGGAAAGTAAACAACTCAATCAAATGATTATTTTCTTCAAAATGAATATTTTTCTAAACAGCCTAAATGGTGCTCAATTGTACAGGATATCCTTCGATAAATATAAGATGCAAGGAATGCCAAGGAAGATCAATTCAAATTTGTTGCACTCATCCTACCGTACAATTAGTCGCCAGCCGTTATGGATTGCTTGTACCCATGGGCGCTGCTACACAAGGCCAAAAGGGCGCCTGTCTCCAGGATTTTTAATTTTTGATAGCACAAATACATCTATCCACGATTAGTAGTTAAAAATCATTAAAAATAAGAATAAATTTTTGCTGATTTAAAAATTTATTTGTATACCTATTTTTATACGTTGCCATAGAAACGACAAAAACTACTATGATTATGATTTAATAGAATTATCTTACAAGAGTTTATAGGTAGAGTCTCTGCCTGTAGATCCAAGGGTCCCAGGTTCGAATCCCACCGTTGGCCGGGATTTTTTTATTTAATTTAATTATTTTAAATGAAGTCTGATGCCTTGGTAGGATTCCCCACTCGACCATTCACTGTTGGGTTTTAATTAACAGTGTTGTTTCTAAAGTGGCGCTGGGAAACAGTAACAAAGCGTACACAGAACACGAGGCTAATGGCCCCGCTTGTGACGTATAATCCATCGCATGTGTTCATCTCTTGCTAAGCGATATTGTCGTTGTCCTTTTTTTTCGCATCATAATGAGAGATAAAACAACAAAGGCACACATTTACTGTGCCCATCTTCTACTTAATTTCGGAATGCTCAGAACGTCGCTCAAGGCCCGGTCGTCCTTGGTCGTGCCAACGCGATTTGCGCTGAATATTAGATAAAATAATAATAGGCACTGAGGAAAATATAAAATATGTAAGTTATTTTTTTTTGCTTTATTATACTAGGTCACGTGCCCAAGTGCCCTTACGGGCAAACCGCCACTGTTCAATCCATATGGTGTCGTTTCTTATTACAAGAGGAACTGATACTAATAAGCACTAACGATGAACTTAAAGTACAGTTTAGAAACAGATATATCCTTACTAATATGGCAGATATATCTACTAAACATTCCCTTGTACTAAATTCTAAAAAATCAGTAGCATTTTTCTTTGGAAATAAGGCTCAATGTTCTTTTATGAATGAAAATATTCATTTAAGTATCTCTGGCGAAACTATCAAAATCGCTTCTAGTCTAGTACCAAGAATTTGGGACTATTTTTAGATGAATCACTAAGATTTCGAGAACATGTTACACGTAACATACAAAGAGCTTATGGGGCGCTCAAAATTCTGTATCCACATCGCAGTTACTTAAGTATTTCAACTAAAAAGATGCTTTCAGACTCACTGGTTTTATCACAGTTTATCTATTGTGCACCTGTTTATGGCCCTTGTCTTGACATGGAGACTATAAACAGGTTGCAACGTGTACAGAATTCCTGCATCAGGTACATATATGACATAAGAAAATTTAAGCGAGTTTCCCACTAATTAAAAAATCTAAAATGGCTACCTATGACGAAAAGATACAAATTATACTGTCTTTGTTTGTACCATAAAACAATTTTGTACAACACTCCATTATATTTATATGAGAACAGATGTTCATAACATTAACGTAAGAAGAAAGACTTTGTTAACGCCTCCCATGCATAGAACAACTCTTTTTGAAAGAGGTTTTCAATATAATATATACTACTTATGCAATCCTCTGCTAAAAAATATTAAATCCAATTAAATTTAAAAACAAAAACAATAAAAAAAAATTGATTTGTTTTTGGAATCGTGTTTCCTTTTTTGTTAAAATAAGTATTTGTAATTATTAATATTGTTATTTAAAATAGAATAAGGGTTTTGTTGAAGAGCGCCACCACAGGTGAACTACCTCTTAAGGTTTCCTAATTTTATGTATCATGTAATTCTATCCTACCTATTTATATACGGAGTGGCCCAAAAGTCTGGATACGGCCAATTATCTCGTAAATTGCTAGTCATAATTGTACAAAATTTGGGGTACACCTATTAGGGGATACGGAGATTCCAGATTTGATATTTGCAGTGTTGCCAGATTTGCCATTTCTCTTATATTATTAGTCACTTTGGTTTTTCAAACTCATCACCCTGTATATTCAGCAATTATTGGAATCTCCTATTCAATACTTCAATACGAGTTCAGCCATATGTAACACTTATGATTTTATGTAGTCAGGAAGGTATCCCCCCCCCCCGGAAAATTCGACCTGGAGTCGCCCTTGCTGCACAACATTAATAGAGGAGATTTAAGATTAAACCTCACTAAATTGATGCCAAATATTGAAAAGTTATTATCAAAGCACCAGATTCATCCATCCCACTAAAAACCATTTATTTTTACTTATTGATTTTATGTAATACATAAGTACTTTTTTTTGGTTCGTTTTAATTTCAGTTTCATTAATAAATGTATAAAAATTGATGTTTTTTTAATTTTTTTTTTCTTCTACAACTCACTACAATTAGAAATCAATCAAGACACATTTGAATATAATGGATTTTTAAAAATTGGAACGGAACCTTTTTGAAAAGCGTCCTAAAAACATTTCTAAAAAAAGTCCTCCGAGCAAAATCCTCCTTGCTCTAGCCTCTTGCCAGGTCCCTCGCGGGAGGTTAGCCAAGTCCCCGTTTTAGAGGCAGGTGCTGCTTTTTTTTGTTATGACTGTTATTGTCTTCGCGGACCACACTTTGAGTAACGTTGCTTGAGATATTCCCTTTTTATCATATTTTTTTTTAATAAAACGCTCATAAATCTTAAGAATTTTCTTCTCAGGGGGGGGGGGGACCATGGAGCCGCCCTTGACAACAATCCCATCTAAAAATAAAACCAAGGTTTCTTAGACTTCTCTTGATAATTTTATAGACGTGTGTTTTAAGAAATAGTTAATATCCAAAAACACTTCCAGTTGTTTAACTAGATTTGTATTATTGACAGGTTCTCCAAATAAATATAGATTGGAAGTAGTTAAGGATATATTATGTATAAAGAGCACCTTACAACACTTAATCAGATTAAAATGTAATTTATTTAAAATGCCGTAATCAGAAAAAGAAACAAGATATTTTTGAGAATCTTGATAATTGGTATAATACTAGATTTTTATATATTTTTAAGTCATCTGCATGAAGTGCAATATTAGCATTTTTGAAACATTTACTGAAATCATTTAAAAATATATCCAAGAGCAGGGGTTCTAAATAAGACCCTCACGGTACACCAGAAGTTACTGGAAAAATTGACCCATTTATCGCAACATACTGACGTCTATTATTCAAATAAGAAACTAGAAAATTATATATTAAGAGACATATGGTTTTTCACAGACTAATAATGAAGAGCTTGGACATCAATTTGTAGAAGAATGCAATAACTCACATTACGAATGACCAAATAAAGTTTTTAGTTATCGGCAAAAAGTATAAACTTGGAATATTTAAAATACTACCAATGTTATTGATGAATAGGTGTTCCATGCGTAGACTATGTGGATAAGAAACCATCTAATTCTATACATTAAAAAAAATATGGCTATTTTTTTAAACATCCATCACTTCCTATTTGTTCTTCTCCACCGTCTATTTTCTTTCACTCCAGCATACTTCATAGATCTTACGTAAGATATAAGACCTGCTTTAACCATACAACTAGGAGTAATTGCCATTGCGCATTCTCGTTTTATAATTCTAGTTTTTTCTTGATATGAACTTTGACCTTGTGTTCTTGTAATTCATTTTATGTTGTCCTTGTTTTGCCTTGTATATGCGAGGGTTATCACAAACAGCAGTTTTAAAAACTTTATTTTTAATACCTATGTACATATCGCGCAAATATATTGACCTTCATTTCTATGTTATTATCAGAACAATAATTATTGTAGAACGTATTATATTTTTATCAAAAATTATTGACTTGAGTGGTTTGTTATTTAACACTATTTTTAGTGCTGTGAGAAAGACTGTTTTGCAACAATTTTTTTTTGTAGGTAATCCGTAGACAATAATACCCCTAATTGTTTTATCATATCTATTTTTTTTTTCATATACAGATTATCTGTATTGTGTCACCGTCACTGTCTTGGGTTTTGATATCGCAAAAATGAAACTCTTTGAATAAACAACATACTCTAATTTTGTAATAATTATTACCAATTCTCTTTCTTTATTTGATTTTCTCTTTCTTTCTCCTCTTCCTTTTGCCCTTTCAGGCGTTGGATTTGGGTTAATTTTAAGGGTCTTCATCCATCCATTTCTTTCATTCTTTACTTTTTTCGTCATCATTTTCTTCTGCTTTAATGTAGGCCGTTTTATTCTTCCGAACTCTACTATTTATTGTATCCATTTTTTCTTGGTTTTCCTTTTTTTTTTTTAGTGTTATTTTTTGCTTCGTGTATTTGTTATTTGGGTGGGTTCCATCCTCATCAGGTGTCCATAATACCTACCAATTAATTTGTCTTAAGGTGAGAACGCATTAGGCAATCGCGGCCCCGTCGCATCGCGATCTGTGCTAGTCTCAAGCGCGCGTGGTCTCCCGAAAACACCAAGTGAAAATACATGCGTTATAAAATATGGGAGACAACTTCACTCTGCACGCGATGCGACGGGACTGCGATTTGCTAATGCGTTCTCACCAGAGATAACCAGGAGATGTAACTACTAACAAATATCGTGCGGCCCTGAATAAGACATATTCTAAGGGACACAGTAGGGTATAATATCCGCTGTTGTCATATTAGTAAAGTGTATGTATTAAAATATTCGCTCAAGAAAACGATTTACCTCCCACTCTTTTGTCACAAGCTGAATTGTTCACAGATGAAAGGTCATGATAAGGTAACCCTTATTCCGGAGGTAATACAAAATTAGACTGTACAGAAGGGCACTATCATCAAAAATCCAGATATAGATACCACCGAATAGAGAAAAAAATACTCATTTTTGATCAAATGCACAATAAAATCTTTGTAGGGAGTAATTGTTTATACTTATTTAAAAAGAATCATTTGCATTAGTCCTTACGGCCGAAAAAAAAATATAAACGTAAATAGGTATCTTGGTTTTAGCCCTTCAAAAATTTAGTTAAAAGGTCGTCTTTTTTAAATATACCACTCATTTAACAAAAAATGAAGGCCTAAATGAAAAAAAAAAAAATTCCTTATAAAATATTTGCTTATGTGTTGACAAGGTAACAGAGTAAACACCATATTTTTTGCTTTTGAATTAACAAAGATATAACAATATAGAAGAGAGATGTCATAGGTTTACGCTGTAATTAGTTCTCACCAACAATTTTATCGACTCTCAGTGTATCTTTCTCTTCACCTTCAAACGTAGCATAGCTCTGTTTCTCTCTACGTGCCGGCTACATTATTGATATGGTAGGATTTTTGCATTTTTTTATTATAAAACTTCTCGTTATGTTCCATTGGGCAATGTGTCATATTGTTATCTGTTTTTACTAAAGAATTAATAAGTGTATGTGTTATATATTAAATTACCTAATAAATTGGGAAGAAATATAGACATTTTTGCATCTTTATTATATCTACATTCATCCTGTTGCAGCTGAATATATTTAGGTAAGTTATAAGTTTTCGTCTAAAATTTTAATTACGGATTTGTTGTTGCAAGTAGCAAAGACAAAAATGATAACAAAATAGGGAAGCCCAAAAGTTGCATATCATTTAAAGAATATGCTCATATATTTGTAAACATTATTTTTAAAAATAAATTTAATGTTCAAAAGATAGATGTGGTATTTGATCATTATAAAGGACATTCTATCAAAAATACAACACGTCAAAAGAGAGGATCCCAGAAATCAATTGATATAGAACTTGACCGACCCAATATTCCACTTCCCCAACAATAGAACTTGTTTATTCATTCGATATTTAACAAAAGACGTTTAACAAATTTTCTGCCAGAGCAACTTCTTCAAAACTCCATTCAGCAAAAGCATATTCAATTTGTAACTAGTGGTGGATTCGCGAAAATCAATAAATATGGGAAGAATTTTGAACCATCAAAAGGCGATTTTTTAAATTCAAATCACGAAGACGCTGATAATCGAGATATTGACGTTTAATTTTTTTTTTCGACCATAAGGGCTAATGTAAATGATTTTTTTTAAATAATTATAAAAAAATACTTCCTACAAGGACCTAATTGAGCATTACAACAAAAAATATCGGTGGTATCAATAACTCGATTTTTTATGATAATGTCCTTTTGCACAGTCTAATTTTGTATTACCTCCGGAATAACGGTTAGCTTATCATGTACTTTCATCCCTGAAAAATTCAGCTTGTGAAAGTGGGAGGCAAAGTTAAAATAAACCATACTTATACGGCTATTTCATTATTCTCGTTTTGTTTACAAAATTATTTACATATATTTAAAAAGCTAAAATAATTCAACCTATTTTATTGCAACTGAAGTCAAAAAAATTTGAATATTAGTTATATTAAATTTAGCAAAATTAGATGTAATTTCACTAAATTAGATGTAATAATTTTCAACAATTTCCAAAACCTAGTGAAGTTAGATTGGAAGTGGCAACAGGGCTTATACCGGCATGGAAATTTACGTTATGTAATATAAGCGCGCGCAGTTATTCATTGATAAAACTAAGTTTTCTTTCCGTAAAATTCTTCTCTCTATCCCTTCTCTTACTTCTCACCTTTCGTCACCTCGCCGCGCGTCTAGAAATAGAATGTATCCATTTCGAACTAATGTTGGCACCGTGAATATTATATTTTATCAATGACTGCTTATATCTCTGTTATCTCTGGTTCTCACCTTTAAGTATCTCATGTGTATTATACGAGTACATAATGCCAATGTACAGGTCGACAAATTTAGCAAGAGTGGGGTAGAAAATCTGTTGTGTGTTAAATAGAGTACAATTTTGAGTACAATTTACTCGAATACTGCCCAGCTCTGATTTAAATAAACCTTTTTACGTAGATCAATCATTATTAATCTTTTTATGTAAATATAAAAAAAATACTCAAAAATCGGTACTTGATCAAAATGATTTATTACGAAACTTGAATAACCTGATACGTGATTAATAGCAAAAAATTTGTCTAAAATTTTTTTGTAGTTACTAAATTGGTCTTATAATATTAATTTTGTCTAAAAACAAAATAAACGATCAAAGTCGAATTCAACTGGAATTTCATTTCACAAAAAAAAATAGTTTAAGGACCCTGTAGTATTACCCAAAATTATTCGAATGTTTCTGTTTCGTGAAACTGGTACTGTTACTTATGAAAAGCGTACCATAAAAGCCCACAACAGATGACGAAACTAATCAACAAAATGTTCTTCTAACCGTCATCGAAAATCCTAACACATGCGCAAGAATTGTGACAAGAAATTGGTTTTTTTCAGGAGTCAAAACATCCTGCTTACTTGCGGTTAGTAGTCGGTTAATTATCGGACCATACCCTAATTTATTGGTTACATTTGGACCACGGTCGAGATTTACGTCACTTTTGTGATAGATTGACATTCGACTTAATGGTAACCGTAAAAATATAGGGGTTAGTGAATTGACGTTTAAGTTACCATTTTCCACATACTTTGATTTTCTTTTACTATACGGAGAATGGTCGCACTGCGCAGCTTTCGGAGTGCCTTTTAAAAGGATATAGAAAACTCCGCCATTTTGATCCCTTATTACGTGTTGCCTACATCTTGGCGTAATATTTTTAATAGGTGCGTTTTAATCATCCGCTTCTGCTTCGGAATTGTCGGTTTTCTTGTTTTAATCTGACAGGTTAAAACGACTAAACCGACAATTCCGGAAGCTGAAGCGGATTAAAACGCACCTGATATTTTGCTTGGTGCTGTCAGTGTCAGTGAATATTATTTTTGGAGTCACTGTTTATTGCTAAAGAATCAGTTAGCTCACCCGGACCAGTTGAAAGTTTCAAAATAACATCCACTCCAGGGATACAAATTCAGGATACGCAGAAGACTGCTGTTTTATTATAGGCGGTTGTCATATATTGTATTATCCGAGTTGCGCAGTGTATAAACTGGAACATTGAGATCAAAAGTGCCGACGCAGAGTGAGCGATCTGATTCTTTAGCTATAAACTGTGGCATATGAATCAAAATGGCCGCACCCTATGTTGGGCGTGTCGGACCTCTCTCTTGCACCGTATAGTAATCAAAGTATGTGCCATTTTCAGGTAATCGCATCCCTAAACTGATTTTTCAGACTGCAGAGCGGTTAGTTTTGGACCGAATAACCGATATTTCGGTTAATAACGGACCATTCTCTCAGAGAAGTATACCTACTTTGTCAATTGTCACAGAAATTACATTTACTCCGAAAGCTCCAAAATTTAATTCGACTTACCAGCTCTGCATTAAAAGACCACGGAGCAGATATTATTATCGAGAAGCCACAGATGTATTAAAAGAACAGCTTCGAGTAAAGAGTAAAATGATGTTACGCTGGTTTTTGGTATCACAATTTATTTCAACTGAACTTTACAATAACTATAATTCAACTTTGACAATAACTTTACAACTGATAACATTCACGTATAACGTCTCTCATAAAACTAAAACTCTGACGTCAGGTCGTCGACTTATATAGCTTGTTGACCTTCTCGAACCTTCTCGAAATGTCATCTGGAATGTTCTTGACGTGTAATGACATTTCTGGACATTTCTGGAATATTCTGTCTTCTTTTACTTGTACTTTTACTTATGACGACCGCAGCACACTGTAGGACTAGACTAGACTAGACTAGAAGACTAGGACTAGAAGAGCCTATAACTAGTTGCCAAGGCCGCCCGAATATGCTATTAAAAGATAATTTTGTGCTTTTTTACTTTCCTATCTGTGTACAGATATAAGGAAAGTATAGGAATCATGATTTTTTTCGACCTCGAGTTTTCGACGGATTTTTACGTGTTGAGGTCCCCTGAATCCGTTTTGACTATTTTCGCAATGTGTGTGTGTGTGTGTGTGTGTGTGTGTGTGTGTGTGTGTGTGTGTGTGTGTGTGTGTGTGTGTGTGTGTGTGTGTGTGTGTGTGTGTGTGTGTGTGTGTGTGTGTGTGTGTGTGTGTGTGTGTGTGTGTGTGTGTGTGTGTGTGTGTGTGTGTGTGTGTGTGTGTGTGTGTGTGTGTGTGTGTGTGTGTGTGTGTGTGTGTGTGTGTGTGTGTGTGTGTGTGTGTGTGTGTGTGTGTGTGTGTGTGTGTGTGTGTGTGTGTGTGTGTGTGTGTGTGTGTGTGTGTGTGTGTGTGTGTGTGTGTGTGTGTGTGTGTGTGTGTGTGTGTGTGTGTGTGTGTGTGTGTGTGTGTGTGTGTGTGTGTGTGTGTGTGTGTGTGTGTGTGTGTGTGTGTGTGTGTGTGTGTGTGTGTGTGTGTGTGTGTGTGTGTGTGTGTGTGTGTGTGTGTGTGTGTGTGTGTGTGTGTGTGTGTGTGTGTGTGTGTGTGTGTGTGTGTGTGTGTGTGTGTGTGTGTGTGTGTGTGTGTGTGTGTGTGTGTGTGTGTGTGTGTGTGTGTGTGTGTGTGTGTGTGTGTGTGTGTGTGTGTGTGTGTGTGTGTGTGTGTGTGTGTGTGTGTGTGTGTGTGTGTGTGTGTGTGTGTGTGTGTGTGTGTGTGTGTGTGTGTGTGTGTGTGTGTGTGTGTGTGTGTGTGTGTGTGTATGTGTGTGTGTGTGTGTGTGTGTGTGTGTGTCTGTGTGTGTGTGTGTCTGTGTGTGTGTGTGTCTGTGTGTGTCTGTGTGTGTGTGTCTGTGTGTGTGTGTGTCTGTGTGTGTGTGTCTGTGTGTGTGTGTGTGTGTGTGTGTGTGTGTGTGTGTGTGTGTGTGTGTGTGTGTGTGTGTGTGTGTGTGTGTGTGTGTGTGTGTGTGTGTGTGTGTGTGTGTGTGTGTGTGTGTGTGTGTGTGTGTGTGTGTGTGTGTGTGTGTGTGTGTGTGTGTGTGTCTGTGTGTGTGTGTGTGTATCTATAATTTTTGTTTTATGTCAAAATTTCCTGAAATGGTCCGTATTCGAGAAATTTGACAAAATGTGCAAAATTCTGATTTTTATGAAAATTGTTGAAGTTAAAGTTGTTTGCGATATCGATCTCTATAATTTTTGTTTATACATGATTTTTCTAAAATGGACCGTAATGGAAAAGTGCTAAATTAAAATTTTCAGTATTTTCGTTTTCAATGAATATCTATAGAAACATTTTTCGAGGTAGATGTATGTGGACAATGTATATATTTAGTTTATCCTCTAAACATTTATAGAGATGCTGCAATAGGTTGTACAAAATAACCGGAAAAAGCCTATAATAACTAGATAGGAAAGTCATGTGTTGGACACATCAGATTTTTTAATTTTATTTGCCACTGGTGAATGGCTGTTCCTTCTGGACTCTAGGACCCATTGGCTGGTGACAGTGTTGCTTTAATCCCTTATTAGTATATTGACAACAGTAGCTAAAGTTGTTACAAATGGGTCTTTAGACTAGTTGGTTGTTACAGTGGTGACAAACGGAGGTCTTTTAGATAGTTGGTTGTTAAAATTTCTGGTTTTAAGGACAAGTGGGATCGTAACAAGGCCCAAACAAGGCAGAGGGACTCAAAGGATCAGAGCATGATCAGATAGGTCGGAAATGGCTCACAAGGATATTAAGAGAACATCATTTTTTAACTTTCAATCTTTTTTTTTTATATTTTTATACTTCAAATTAACTAATAACAATAATTTTATTGAAAATAAATTAAGTTTTCTCAAAATTAATAATAACCTAATTAGTTTTAATGAAGGTAACAAGTTTAGTAACTGTTCGCGAAATCATTGTGGTTTCATAATAATGAATCATCGTCCTACTACATCAATCACCTCATATTCATTTTCGGTTCATAATATTATGATGGTGACGGATAATGTATTATTCAAAAACAAATTAAACATTACTGAAACATATTTCTACGAGGCTACAATGAAAAGTTTGTAATTAATATTGAGTTGGAGAATTAAAATTATTCCGACAATGATTTGACTCAACCAAGCACAAGCAAGGACCCGCTAGTCAAAAATCTTCCACAGTTTGATGATCCAACTATAACGGCAGAATCGATTTCAGAACAAGTACATCAAGCACCAGAGAAATCTCTTGTATCTCCAGAATAGTTGTTGCCCTACCCACAAGTTAAAGAAAAAGAAAAAAATGTAAACCGAAGAGAGAGAAAATCCACAGAAATATTAACAGATACTCCAGTATATGACAGAATTAAAGAAAAAAGGCGGAGAAAAGAAAATACGAACAAAAAAACATCTCAAGTCAAACGGAAGTGTTGTGGCGAAAAAAGTCAAGCACAGGAAATAACTGAATTATCTGACTCGAGTGACAGTGATATATGAGTTTATCTCATGTGGCAAATTCAGATAATGTTGATTAATGTAAACTAAACTCATTTATTTTGGTAAAATTTGCGACAAAAAGTCAGTTAAATATTATGTTGCAAAAGTGATAAGATAAGCTGATGATGGAGAATATGAAATACATTTTTTGAGAAGGCATGACAAACATTTCGTATTTCCAGACGTAGAAGACATAAGTAGTGTTCCCCTAGAACATATAGAACTGCACTTACACGGCCCATACCTTGCAGGTGGTACAGCTAGAGCAAACAATCAGAGGCGCCGAGAGCCAGACCGGGCCCCAGGACAATTCTCCAAATCGGGCCCCACGACAAGTTTATAAAAAATTAAATTAAATAACCAAAGGTCTTCAAGCATAAATTTCTCCTCCTCTACTTGAATTTCTCTAAAAAAAAGTTCTTCAAACAAAAATTTCTCCTTCTCTACTTGAATTTCTGTAAAAAAAAGGTCTTCAAGTAAGAACTTCCCCCTCTTGTGTCGAACTTCTGAAAGTAACAAACACCACCGCTACCGGGCCCCCCTTATACCGCTGCCGGGCCCCCATTTGAGCCCGGGCCCTGGGAATTAGTCCCGGCTGCCCCCCCCCCCCTCTAGTCGGCCCTGCAAACAATACATTTATCTTTTCAATAGATTTGTCCGCATATATTATTATCTAGTTGTTTTTAGTTCACCTTGTTTATTTTTCATATTTTGTGTATTTAATGTTACTTTCAATAAGTAAAATATTTTCCTTTTGTTTCTGTATTCTTCAATATAATCACCTTGCATTAAATTTAAAAATAAAGATAACAAGTAGTGGCCACTGTCAACTTGCTACATGGCCACTGCATCCGACAAAGCGGCAACAGTGGCCACTTTGTAAGGTTTTAAATAACTATATTTTTCTATATTAGTAGCTATTATACTTATTGAAAATGGTTGGCGGAATTTTGTTCCAAAACTTATGTTCAAAGCACGTTTGTTCGAAAATACGTTTGTTCAAAAAACTTTTATTCGAAAATACTTTTTGTTCGAAAATAGTTTTCTTCGAAAAATATTATTTCAAATAATATTTGTTCGAAAAAATTAAAGATAATAGAATTATTTTCCTAGACTTCAAATTAAAACTAAAAATAAATCTTAACTAATTCACCTAACCTGTGCGGCCTGGCGTCACCACGGGTTGCTTCGTAAAAAAAATAAACATAAAATAGGAAAAATTAAATAAATTTTAACTAATTTACCTAACCTGTGCGGCCTGTTATCGCGGGTTGCTTCGCGAAAAAATTATACATAAAATAAGAAAATAAAAAAAAACTTAACAAAAGTATTTTCGAAACAATTTTCGAACTAAGATTTTTCGAAAAATAGTGTTTTACAAAAAAGTATATTCGAACTAAGGTTTTTCGAATAAACGTATTTTTGCCCTATAAAGTTTTTTAAACAAACGTTGAATTTTTTTTATGCAATTAAAAGTTTGGTCGAGCTATATTAAAATGTGAAATGGTAGCCACTGTTGCCGGACGTTCCATACTGTCCAGGGGCTGGTAACTCAAATGGAAAAACATGAGGACGGTAATTTAGTACCACTCCAATTAACGGGATGGCGCTCGTATCGAAATGTCATGTTAGTTGTCAGCTTGTCAACAAAACTTCAAACTTGGAAAAATTAAAATGGCTGTTGCCTTTGAAGGTGTATTGGATTTTGATTCATCTAGATTTAGTTTTCAACACCTTCCAATTTTAAGCATGTTTTCAAGAGATGGGAACATGGATTTCAGCAACGAACAATAAAGCACTCCCAGATATTGGTAGTGATGCAATTTATACCACGTATTAAATATGCGGTCGTCATATTAAGGATAACCAAACAATTTGTAATAAGTGTCTTAAGAAAAAAGCATCTTGTACTGGCATTAATGGTAAGTAATATTTAAAAACTTGTTTTTGACTCAGTGTTAAAATAATTGGTCTGTTATTTAAATTTCTTTTTGCTTTCAGTTTTTAAATGATCATTGTTGTAAAGAAAATGTTGGCCCTTCAAAATACCCTGTCGATCGATGAAATATTTGAGCCTCAGCCATCAATATCAAAAATTGATTCAATGTCATTGACATCAAACAAGAAAACACCCTAAAATCTTCAAGGTTCCAAACGTGTCTAAGTTTAATTTATGCTCAAAAGTTAAATCATTTATCACAGTGCCCACATGATGAATAAAAATTTGATAACTACAAGTGCTGCATAAATGAATCAAGAAAACAATTATCAGATGAAGAAATGCTCCTCAACCTAATTAGTCGACTCAATAACCGTATGGCAAATTTTATCCACACTCAAATTTGCCTCGATAGTAAAAAAGGATGATGCTTCAACTTCAATTTTTTCAAGCTTATTTGCCACTCCAAGTCGCAAAACTTTTATAAAGGTCTTGAGCACTTATATATACTGATTTTGTTACAGAAAACATTTTTGATAGGTTTGTTTTATAAATATTTAATTATTTAAATGGTGTAAATGCATATTTGTTTGAGTATTTCCATGTTTAAATAGACAAATTATATGATGTGGCGTTAATTTACTCTAATAAAAAAAAATAAATTGCATTTTATTTCAAGTTTGAAATTAATACAAAAATATAATGAAGTAAAATCAAATAAAGATATACAGTTCATCAAATTTCTAGAGGTGTTCGACGCCCAGACAGAGAACGCGCTACGTGTGACTAAGATAGCTATTGTACAGTCTGCTAAACAAGTTATTTTAAATAGTTTTTAATATTTTTAGGTAATTAAATTTTAAAAGTGTGGAATAGTTTAGGGATTAAATTGGTCTGATTGGACTTTCTTAGAACGTTTTTAAAAGCAGCTAAAGATAGTTTGTAGAATTGAAAATAATTATTATGCCATAAAAGGTGTTTTGGAATTCCTTCAACCTTTTGAAATTGAGTCAGAAAATATAAATTTTATAGGATAGCGGAAAATACCTATAATTTTTTTGTAGGCCTTTGTAAATCGTGGAAATAGTTTATATTTTATTTCTACCTTATTAAGGAAAATGGTACCTATTATTAATAACGGTTGTTTCTGAAACATTACTAAAATTTTCGAAATTTTGTTTTTCTACAAAATAATAAACTATACTATTTAGAAAAAAATTTATTTGTCTTATAATTTTATAAAAAATAACAGGGGAATATTTACATTTCTTGATCTATTAAACAAAACAATAAATTATCTCGACGAATGACACCATGTTCTAGTACGGAAGCTAGCTTTACATTTTTGTTGGTGGTTTCATGGGTTTCATATCAATTTTTTGTAATTGTAGTTTACACGTACATATACCTCTTAACACTTGTTTGCTTTATTAAAAAAGTGTGTTGTTGTGATTTACGTCGAAATAAGTCAAAAACAACTTGAAACCCCATATAAAATCAAAAAGGAGAAACGGAAAAAAATTGAGCCTGTAAATGAACACAACTCAGAAACAAAAATAGCTATCTAATAATAAAAAAATAAAATTTGATTCTTGTGCAGCTTCATCTATATCATTAACTGTTTTTGGTTTTTTAGTGGTTTTTCTTGGTGATGAAAATTCCGATATCTCACGGTTATCGATTCTTTTTTTCTCTCCAGAAATGCGGACGACAGTGTTTTTAGATACTCCTGTGGCTGCAGCAATACGATCGTTTACATTTTTAAATGGTATTGAAGGTGAATTAAAGTTTCCTTCTCTTCTGATAAACTCTATAACATTGGCTATTATTTCGCGAGATTGACTGTTAATCACGCGGCCTCTTAATTTGCTATTAAACTCCATACTTAGGTTCTATTAAACTGTAATGAGCAAAAAACACAAACGATAATAAAAGAAATGTTTTAGCGAAATTTACATCTGACATTTACGTCTGAATGAAATAGTGAAATACTTGATGCGCAGAGTGTACTTTCATTGCGTAAATCCGTCGGGATGCCTGTCAGTAGTGCTTTCTCTGTCTAGCCGTCGAAAGCCTCTAGAAATTTGATGAACTGTAAATTGGCAAAATATTTGACTAGTTTCAAATCACAAAACAGTCAATATGGTTGTTTTATGATTTGAAACGTTTCCATGTAATTAGGCGTAAAGCCTGTTTGGAAATAAATAAATAAATAAATAAATAAATAAATAAATAACTATCAATAAATAACTAACTATCAATAAATAACTATCAATAAATAACTATCAATAAATAAAAAATAAGTTGTTAGGAATACATTTTTTTCCCTATATTCCTATTATATTGACACTCTACTAGACCCCCAGTAGGCGGCGATAACAATTAATTACTTTGCCAAATGATGACGTAGCTATGTTCTTCTAATTGTAATCGGACTCTACCGGCTAAATAACAACAGTTACTTTTTAAGAACCATATTAACTTACCTTACCCAATAAAGTAGTAATATTGGTAACCAGACAGCACAAATAGGTCCATTGGACGTCCATTCGATGGACAATTTTGGATGTTTGGACGTCTAAAAATGAGTTTTTTTTCTGGTCGTCCAGTGAAGTATACAAATGGCACACTTTTGACCATTCATAGGACGTCTTATTCTGGATTATATTTGGACGTTGAATACTGGACATTCAAAAAACGTCAATTCCTGGATTATATTTCATTAAGACCACATCCCCACTTTTTTTATACTTCCGCAACTCACCACTCACTATTTTATATTTTTAATAATTTATTTATTATTCTCACAACCCGCTATACACCATTTATTTTTGTTTTATTAAAAATCACTTAACTGGAGTAGGGATCGAACTCACGACACGTTCATTGTCTTTCAAGCGCTAGGCGACCTCGACCAAGGAGCCACTTGAAAAATTCTTACTAGATACGGTTATAATAGAATAAGTTTTCAAACTTCCGCTGACAGAATGAAATGTAATAGATTCAATTTGTCAATTCTATTTAAAAAAGGGGAGTGTACTCGTATATAGATGGGTATTATCTGGTAGGCTAAATAAATAGTGAGCTAAGATGGACCTCTACTGGACGTCAAAATAATACTAAACTTAAAATTAAGTCCAAAAACAGACCTCCTCTGAGTATCAATATGCAACTGTCAAATTAATAATCATAAACGGATGTACGCTGGATGTCCGATACGTATATGGATGTTCTGGCCCTCAAATGGATCTAAAGTGGACGTCCATTGGACTATGGTGTTGTCTGGGTACTAGGGTGTATATTGGCACATAATAACGAAATTCTATTGTTCGCCAACGACTTGAAAATATTTAGACCTATTACTCTTACTATCACTCTTTAAAATGATGAAACTATTTTACAAAACTGGTGTACGCGTAATCAGCTACCCTTACATATTGACAAATGAAAATATTTAACGTTTAGTATAAAACTTTCTAACATAAACCATAACTATTATGTAATCAACAATGTCCCTCTAAAGAAAGCCACTGAAACCAAAGATCTTGGTATATATTTTGACTCGCAATAACAATAATTGAATTTCATCCTAAATTATAGGTAACACAGTTTCAGCAGCCAAGCGAACAACTGGTTTAATATTTCGCACATGTAAACATTTTATTAACATTATACAAATTATTGGTAAAATCCCGTTTATAGTCCAATTTGGGTCATATCAAAGTGTTTTTATGAAGTATATAGTGTCTAGTAAGGGGCTTTGGAATTCAAACGCAGTTTATAAACACTCTTTAAAATACGGCTCTGTCAGCCAATCTGGTGGGCTGTATTTCCGTGAATTAAAATTACCTAGTTGTAGTAGATTCTCATAATCACACTATCAGCTTGTCCTAAATTCTAATAGTAAAATACTATGATGTGGCAATTCAAAGTTCACACTTTACTTTAACACTATTTAATAAAAAAAGTAAAAATATGAACTGTTTACATGTATCTCTACATAATCTCTACATATCACAAAAAGAATGGACGTCAGTTATCTACTAAATTTACAAGTAGTAACATGTCACTTGCTCAGAAGATTATTCACTTAAACTACATTGTATGATATATAACAAGCCTTAAGTTATATATTTAGTGGCACAGCTGCCTTATGTTACATAAGGAAGTAATTCAGATTTTAGCTGCCGCTGACACAAACAAAAACAAAAAGCCTGCGAAAATGCTTCTTTTGTTCTATTATGGGTTTGTTTTGGTTCAAACAGAACCGCCAATTCCAGTTCTTAAATACAGTTGACGAATTCATTTTTCAAGAGTATGTCGCGATAATAATCAACCTATTGAGCTGAACGTGTATTTAACTGATTCTGAATAAGTGCGTGAAAGAACCAAAACAAGCCTAAGTATCCCTACCATCGGCCTTTCGAACTTTCTGGTAGTGTCTGTGATGTAATATTTAACGCGGGAAAGCTTGGATTGCGTCAGCTTTTCTATGTACTATGTTATTTATTTAAATTTATTTTGTCGTTTGTGTTTGTACGTGCAAGAGAAAGCACTGGGCCTAACATGGATACTTTGCAATTGTATTGTTCTCAGAACTTTTGATTGATACTGTTTTATTTAAATTATTACTTGGATTATTATTAGATTGAATTATTTAGAAAGTTGATTATTTAATTGTCAATTAATTGATCAGTTTGGCACCCAGGGTTGGACTAGTTTGATATATTAATGAAATGTTAGATATATTTCCAACATCTAGCATTTAAAATTGATGGTGTGTATATAATAACAATCTAGTACTAAATCGCTTCTGACTTTTATCATAAGAAGCCAATAGGAAATGTTAGTTTATCTTAAAAGGTTTAAACCTGTTAGACAATAAATATTTCTTTTTTTAAGATATCCTCCTTAACATTGTTGGTACAGTTCCATAGAATTAATTTAATCTGAGTCATTATAATGTGGATATTTTAAAAACATGTTTTACTCTGAACGACGTCTTAACTATGAAGACTAGTCTAGTCAAATCTTCATAGTCTTAACAACTTGAAGAAAGTCCCTAGAAAAAGTAACCTACCATCGTCTCGGTATCTGTATTTGTAACGTGTTGAGGGTAGATTACCTTAAGAAACTTCGTTAGGCCCATTGCGCATCCTCCTAAGATGATAGGCACCTTCTAGCTCGTGAGCTACTAGAAGTAACATGGAAAACATGATAAAAATGATCCACAGGAAAGTAATTTAAATTATTGGTTGTTTGATACCCTTTTAAGCAAAGCAAATAATTTAAAAAATCCATAATAGTGTCTAACAAGCAAAATATACCTAGGTGTCTTTTCTAAATAATTTAATGTTTTAGGATTGGCAAGAGAAAGAAAAAAAACGGTTCTAGTGAAAATATAGATTGAAGGAGCAGCCCACAAAAACTTTAAACAGCCCCAATGCAAATACGAAAAATTTTAGTGAAAAGACAGGATAAAAATAATATTTAGGTAAGTATTTTAAATTATTGATCTCATTTTTCTCAGTTTTATAAAAAATGCAGTTACATGGTTTTTATTTTGGACAGCCGATGTTAACTTGTTGTCAAAGGTGAGACCTAGGTACTTCACCTCTGTTGCAAAGTTTAGTTTTGTGTTTAGGGGCTTTGGAGCTTTTAATTCCATTTTCATTAATTTCCTATGAAAATGATCATTTCTATCTTCTTGAAAGCTACTTGCATTCTTTCGAAGAGTGTCTTCTCAAAATTACCTGTTTGCAGAATGACCGGGTCATCGGCTTACGCTATTGTGTAATAACTGTCATTATTGAGGCAGCGTATGAGGGTGTCGAGGATCATGCTCCACAGTAGAGATGATAGCACCCCTCCCTGTGGACATCCCTTCGCAACCAAGTCTCTTATTTTCATATTTCGTCATACATAAGAACTTTATTTGGAAAATTTACAAAAACAGAAGATTAGAAACGACATTGAACGAAGCAGATCTGATTTAATAAGTTGTTCAACATGGTGCCTTGGGTAAATTCGGCGAAGAGAGCATAGGCAGAACAGATAACGGCATTCAGGTAAGTCGTTTGATATGGGGGTATATATAGACAAACACCTAAAATGGGATATACATATTAATTTTTTAATAAAGAAACTCAGAATCTTATTATTTAGGTTTAAATTTTTATCAAAACTATTGAATTTTGAACAATAAAAAATGATCTATTATGGGCTTGCTGAATCACATATTAAATACGGGATCATAGCTTGGGGAGGGGCATTAGAATGCCATATAAACAATCTCAATAATACGCAAAAATATCTCATAAAAATTATTTTGAAAAAACCATATACTTACCCAACACAGCAACTATTCGAAGAAAGCAAATTATTTGATGTTAGACAACTGTTTTGTCAGAATCTATTAATAAGGCAGCATTTCAATAAAGGCGAATTGAAAAAAAAAATGAATACAATTATAATACCCGTTCAAAAAGTTTATAATTTTTTAATACTTTTGCGAACGTTGGTTTTACGTCTTAATTGTAAAACTTCTGGTTGACGTAGTGTATAGCGCGATATTATGTCATAGAGTTAAGCCGAGAAGAGACTGATGAACTTCTTTTGCTAAACATAAATTAATAAGTTTGGTTAATGGAATAATCAATGTAGTTTTTGACTAAGATGAAATATCGGGGTTCGATGTCATTTTATCCTTTAATTTTAACTGGCAGCAATTATTTCATATTCTCGAATCATGTCGTGTTGGTAGAGATTGGCCGCCATTACTGTACATGTGATGAACTTGACTTGTCATTTTCGGAACTATTTAACCGACCTTCGTATAGTAATAATGTTAAAAACACGTACGTAACGTGGTTTCTCATAAATGGACAAAATCTCGTCAACCTTGTATTACTTAAAATGATCATTTGGATAGTGTATTCTTCTAAATACGTCAAATTTTTTATTGTTATGGTTTTTTGCTTTTTAATTAAGAAAATCCAATTTACCTAATTTGATATTTTTTTATCAGACTACATATTAAATAATAATATGTTAAATTAAGGATTACTCATAGTTTAAATTTTAAACTTATTCAATTTAAGCTGATGTTATATAACAAAAGAGCAAATAATTATTTTATGTATATACACATACAAGGGATTATCAAAACAATGTTTTCATCAGAACGTCTATTGTTACGTCTAATAAAATATTAAAATATAATTATTAAAAATTCGCCAAATAAAATATTACATTTAAAAAATCCCAGAATCAAAATAATGAATATTGTTCAAAAATGATAAGCATTTTTTCACAGATAATTCAGTTACACTATTTATAATCCACATAAATCACCTCGTATAAATAATATATAATAAATATAAGAACAACAATATATTTTTTTTACTCCATTTCTCTAATGAGAAGTAATATTTTTCACCCTAGGTAAATAATGATAATTAAAAAATACCTAGATAAATATTGAAATTGAATTCCATTAGTATCATTATGTTAATTTGACAACTAAACTCACAGACTACTTGATATCTCGAAATATTTAAAAAATAAGTAGGAAATAACTAAAGTTGAGTTTATCAAAATCTAATCAAATCAAATATGGGAATATGTCACTGATAGTAGCAAAAAAGTCTATATATACTTCTGCTGAAAGGGCCATTACAAACCTCGCTTCTTAACCAAAGTGTTTAATGTACTATTATTATTTATTCAGTACATTATATCACAGAATTTAAAAATCTTTCACAAAATTGATAGACGGCTCTGGCCTCTTAGCAACAGTAAACACAATTTAATGGTTTTTCGAATTCCAGGAAAAAATAAATTTGTACAACTTTTTACACCTACATTTTAAGCGCTATAATACATCTCTCTCATGGAAAATTACCAGCAATTTAAGCATTAACGCTAGTTTCGTCACACTCATAAATATGCCTAACTCGCGCTAACATAAATATAATAAAAAATAGACCGTTAAAACACATCCACAGCTACAAACGACTGTATTCTATCCTTCTCTTCAAAGTAAATCGCGGAAACAGCTTTCGATACTTTCTCAACCAATCACAACAAAACACGCCCATAATTACAACTACACACGCTTGACTCGACAAGATATACATTGAGAACGATTTTGGCTCTCGACGTATCAATATTTGGTTTCTCCCGTCGCGCACTCGACGCTAATTTTGAGATGTATTAAACCTGCTAATTATTTAATTATTCATAAATAGTAAAATTGTTATTTACGAACATCATACTTTTCTACTAGCTGTATTACTACATTTCTAAGCAAAGTAGTAATTATAAAAGGGAAATAAGTTCCGGTCCTCTACATTAAGTTCCTTCACATTAGTATACTTTATGCAATGTTTTTAATATTATTTTTATAAGTTTATTTCTTTTGTGATATTTTTTGTACTTATATTTATTTTTGGTCTTTTTTTTGTAATATTTTTTAAGAAAAAAAAACAACTATTCTATTTTCGTAATATGTTGCAATTATGATACCTATTTGTAAATTGTATTATTGACATTTGATTGCATTATTGTATTATTTTGTCTTTTATGTGGGTTACCCGTATATATAAATAAATAAAACGCCCACTGCCCCAACTGATAGGAACACACCCGTCTTTCTGCGAAGGTGACTGAGAAAATTTCAAAGTCGCAGAGAACAAATATATCTTCTTTCAATTCTTTCAATTAAAGTTGTTTGTGGTACTATTCTCTATAATTTTGGTCACATAAATGATTTCTCTAAAACGGAATATAATTGAGAAATTTGAGGAAAGGATTCTATAAAGTAAATATTGAGTACGGCCCATCAAATCCAGAAATGAATTACAGATTAAAATTATTTAAAACATTTTGTAACTTCATTGCCAACAAAAATACTGAAAAAATCAAATTTTGCACTTTTCCTCAAATTTCTAAATTATATATTAAAAAAAATCACATATTTGAACAAAATTATAGAGAATATCACAAACAAATCTGGTCGAAAGAATTTTCTTCTATAATCATAAATAACAGAAATATACCTTTAAGTAATATTAAAAAAATTTGATAGTGTGGATAGCAAGTTGGTGGTTCGAGCCCCGAAACTTTTAGTTTTTTTTTTGTTTTTTTTTCCTAAAAAAAAAAGGAAAAATATTATTGTTTTATTATTTCACAGTCTTGGTAATTTAAAATGTTTAGTTTTATTAAAAAGTATATACTTATTCAATGCATAGTGGCGCATAACGAGGTTCATTCATTTTTATGTTGGCCGGCAATTAAACCCCGGAAAAATTGTGTGCCTTTTTGGAATTAATTTTTTTTATATTTAATTAAGACGCTATTAAAATTTCAGCGTGAATCAAAAACTTCAAATCATATTTAAAAAAAATCAACTTTGGGATTGATTTATTAATTATAAACCCTCTCAAAAATATCTACCTAAATTACTAGTATTTTTAGAATTACCTAAACTTTCAATTGTTGTTTGTTGGCCTCTTGTTGGGTCATATTTTACGACCCCTTTCTATTATGCGCAGTACCTGGTGTCCCGGGGTGGGTCTAGCCAACACAGGTATAACTGCTTTTCCATCCAAATGATTTCAAATTACAAAATTTCAAAGTGCATCAAACACTTAATGGAATGTGTGTTACTAGCTCTCCAACTATATGCCTTCTGCTTGGTCTTTCTAATTTTAGTACTTATGCAAGAAATGCATCAGCTACGTAACAATCGAGTTCTCGCACAATTTAGATAAAAACACTTTTTTTATGATGAGTCATAGAGATTGTAAAGAATTAACCGTTGTATTATAATGTTTGAGACATTCATCACTAGATTTAGATGTAAAGGTTATTACCAAAAGCCTTAGTTGGTGCACTACCGGTTTTAAAGTTTTTGCAAAAACATATGGAGCAAATGGTCAAACCAAATGTAAGACACAAGTACTTTCTTGATTTTTTATATATTGAGATGAGATAAGAGGCATCCTTTAAATAAATTTTTGACATAAAATTGTCCTATAACTAAATATTCTGGACAGACCTGAGATCTTCCAGTTTGAAATGCGAGGATCTATATATTTGTTAAAGATGAATCTAGATTAATCATTTCATTTGGGTCTTAAAAAATATGTGAACCAAACTTATTTTCTTTAGCAAGCAAACACCTGTTGCATTCTTTAGTACAAGTTTTTTTTTTAATTGAAGTGTGTAGGTTAGTTTTTTCTCTAAGAGAAACCATCGTTGAGTGAAAGCTCTTTTGTGTTTTAAAACCTTTAACATATCTTAGGACCTTCTTATCATTAGTTAAGTTACAAATTTATTCAGTCTACCAGCAATCCCTCTTACCTTTATTTCCTTCCCTAATAACTCCTTCTCCCCTCTCTGTTTTTCTGAATCCTTGTTGGTTCGTCCTTTGGGTTTTCTATTTCTCCTGCTCTTTCTCTGGCCTGGTTTTCTTCAGTCGCTATTTAAAAGTAGGCGCCTGAAGTTTAAAGACTGATTGAAAATATTGTTTGCTTTTTATTGGTGCCTTTAAATTAAATGTATGCCAGTTTTTTCAAATGCTTTGTCTGACTTCCATATCTCTACAAGATTCTTTCCAAAATGAAAAACCATCGATATCTGCTTTTTCTATCATATTTTTCACATTTGTGTTTAAAGACGGATATATAAGGTGCCTACGATGCATATATTCTATGGTAGATATCGGGTAATACTTTTGTTATATTTGCATTTGTTTTGATGCATCTATTTCTGTTCCCTCCAAGCTTACAGCGGGGGAAGCACCGCTTCCCTACACTTTGAGATTTAAAAATAAACATTTTTCAGTTTACAATGCATAGAAATTAATATTAAATTGGGTACTATATTTTCTCTGAAACATTACGTAAACTTCGTAAATGTACGCACCACCCATGAGAAAATTAATTGTGTAAACGCATACACCATTATACTTCGAGTCCGTCGGCGGAAGCGCGTCTTGAAAAAGCCCGCACATCTTCCAATAATTGATTTCGCTTCGTGTTATTGACTCTGCTTTGCCGCGACAGTAGTCAGTCTGTTTGTACACGTGAAATACGGTCGAGAGGCAGCGATTTTTACGTCGCCTTACGCATATTGCAATTCGCATCGCGAATCGACGTGTGAGAAAAATAGTAGACTTCAGATAGATTTCGGTTTGTTTTTCGAAGCTGTTTTTCTTTTTGTAAAATGGAGGAACTATGCTTTGTGCCTGTGAGTAATAATAATGTGGTAAATTGTGTCTGTATTGTGTGCTCTTTATTGAAAAAAGATTTTCAAGTAGAAATTTTGAAAAGAAAACGGACATTATTAATCTAGTAGACTAAAGGATCCTATTAATTTAGAGACGAAAGTAGAAAAGCCAGCAAAGAAATTTACCAGGCATTTTCACGTAGGGTTCTATGAAAAGTATGAATGGTTAACCGGCTGCAAAACTTTGAAGAAATTGTTTTGCTGGCCTTGCCTACTTTTTAATATAGCCAAAAAAACACATTGGAACTCAGTCGGTATTACAGACTCGAATAATTTTCACAAAAGTGTGAAACGACATGTAAATAGCAAATCTCATATAAGTGCTACAATTAAAGAAAAAAGATTCGGAACCTATCGCATTGAACATAGTTTGGACAATCATTTAAAAAATAAGCAACAAAATTCACAATGAAAGGGTAAAAAAATAGGGACGTCTTACAACGATTAATAGATTTAACTTGTTTGCTGGTAGAGCATGAACTAAGTTTTAGGGGTCACAATGAAGCAAGTGGATCCGCCAATCGAGGAAATTACATGGACCTTCTAAGTTTTTTATCAAAATACGATGATACCTTAAAAAATCATTTTATTGATTCGACGACTTTCCGAGGTACTTAAACAGAATCCAAAATGATTTAATTAAATGCACTACCGACGTTGTGATGGATCACGTTAAAAGTGAAATTAAAAAAGCACCTTTCGTATCAATTGCGCTTGATGAAACCACAGATGTAGCAAACTTAAGTCAATTATCAATTGTTGTGCGATATGTATTGGATGGCATTCCTCAAAAGCGATTCTTAGGATTTTTGGACGTCACTAGCGAACGAACTGCAGATGCATTGTTTAAAATTGTTTGTGACATTATTTCAAGTTTAGAATGTGGTTCTAAGCTTATTGTCCAGAGCTACGATGGTGCTGCCGTAATGGCTGGCCATTTAGGAGGCCTTCAAGCTAAAGTGAAAGAGAAGTTTAAACATGCAAATTTCGTTCACTGTATAGCACATAGACTTAATTTGGTTTTTTCGCGAAGCATTGATAATATTAAAGATTGCAAAGTTTTCTTTTCGACGCTTAGTGGTTTGGCTTCCTTCTTTTCAAAGTCATGGAAAAGAACTCGCGCTTTGGACATTCACGTTCAAAAAAGGATTCCAAAAGTTGCTCCGACGCGATGGGACTACAATGGACGTTTAGTGCAAACAGTGTTTCAATACCGTGATTCTTTGATACACTTTTTTCAAGACGTTTGGGATAATAAAGAAACATGGGATGCTAAAACTGTTACTGCCGCTAAAGGGTATTTGCATTGGCTCAAACAAAACTTTGATTTCAATTTTTTGCTCAACATTTTTGCTTGCAGAGATTTTCCCTTTTACTGACATTTTATTCGATATTTTACAGACAAAGTCAAATGACATTGGCTTTTGTATTAAAAAAATTGATGATTTTAAAAATAAAATGAATAAAAAACGAGATCAGTTTGAACACTTTTGGAATAAGACTCAAAACATTGGCTTGGAACCTGAAAGAAAGAGAATTAAAATTGAAAATGTCGGCGACAGAGAGACCTCCTATCGTCGATTATACGCCGAGATTTTTAATAATATTTTACAACAAATGAACTCTCGATTTCGAAACTTTAACGAATTAAAATTTGTTGAATTGTGCAATTTTAATATTAGTAACTACGATTCATTAAAATTTCCATCGGAAGCTTTTAATTCACTAAAATTAAATTATGGAAATTTTTTCGATATTCCAGCATTAAAGTCCCAGTTAAGTGTTGTTTATGAAACAACTGAAATTAGTGACAAAAAAACGACCATCAATGTGTTAAATTTTCTTATAACAACTGGTTTAAATAAGTCCCTTTGTGAAGTCATCAACTTGTGTGAATTAATACTATCCATCCCAGCCACAAGTGCGTCAGTTGAGCGAACTTTTTCAGCTTTAAAGCGCATTAAAAGTTTTATACGAAATTCAACAAGTGAATACAGACTCTAATTTAGCCCTAATATCCATTGAAAAACAGCTTGTTAAACAGTTATCAGAAAATCCAAAATTTTACGACGATGTTATAGACAAATTTGCAGCCATTGAGGATAGGAGAATAGATCTTAAGTATAAATAAATGTTAACTGCTGTGTCAACTTTGCGAAAAATGCTGGAAAAAATAAAAAAAACTTCAGTTAAATGTTTTTTTTTACGTTTAAATAAACCAAGGAAGCTTTTCAATGGTAAGTTTTTTTATAGCTTCTAGTACTAAACTAGGTAATAAAGTACTAGAATACTTCAAAAATCTCAATCTCGAATATGCGTAGTACTGAGGAAAAAAAGCAAGATTTTGACATAATGGTGGATGGGCTGCGAAAAATTTTCACCTGCGGCGCTGTGCTTACTGGCCTGCATTTTTATACAATCGCTTCCCCTTCCACAAATGTCACCGCATGCCACTGATGGCCAGATTTGTAAATATGATAATATTCAATTTTTTCTTCTTGTTCTTCTTTTGTTTGAACATCATTTAAAATTTTAGTACAATGAATCGTTTTAAAAATATATACCATAACTTTGTTTTGGATCCATATATTCCTTAACAAAATTTATTACATAAGAATTAATGTTGATTTTTGGAAAAGTCACATATTTATATTCTTGTATTTTCAAATATTTTTTCTCTTTTTACTTGTATATCATTTATGTCACTACAAGTAAAATATATTTGGTTTTTAAGACTATTTAAAGGTTTATCAGTTATCGGGATGTCTAATACGGGGTTTACAAGAGCACTGATGGATTTCCAATGGTTGAATCCCCACAAATATTAAATATGGCCCTAAGGCACGCTTACCAAAATGGACTGCCTCCTGAAGCCGCTGGCTGCAACCATCTCCATGTGGACAATGAAAGCTCAAATACTAAAAAAAGGCAGGTTTAAAGAGTATTATCACAAGAAAGTATATCCGTTCTGTTTATTTATCAAGTATTGTTTGAGGTTATTTTTGAATACATTTATTTATGTTTTTTTTTTTAATTTCTGTAGACAGTCTATTACATTTTTTAAACCTTTAATACAAATTTTATTTTGGGAACTTTTAGTGATGGCTTGCCGTACATGAAAGTCAGATTGGCTTCTTGTATTATAGTTGTGATATTGCGAATTATATTGAATTTTTTCTATTAGATCTGAGGCGATGGTACTATCTCATTTTTATTTTATAAATAAATATCAGTCATGTACTGAATATAATTCTGAACTGAAAGTCAATTTATTTTTTTTAACATAGTTGCAATACTCATCCTTCTGTCCTTTATTAATAGAATATAAATAGGCGAAGTAAGGAGCCCAAACATTTTACATGAGCAGGCTTAAGAGGTACAGGGGCCAATTATTATTGGATAAATTGCTCAAACAAGTTTTTAAACCATAATCAAAAGGCGATATAGAATGGTTTTAAAAATAAACACTTGTGAAAATCGTCACATCGCTTAACCTAAGTAATGCCAATGATTCACAAATCAAAAAATTCAACGTCCTAATACTACTATCGGCTTTTGGTCTTTCGTTCCAAGTTAAATCATTTCTCGTTTTTGTTACGCTACGAGTTTACCCTTGTGGGCCTCAGTCTCGATAATGTGGGAACCACCATTTTAGCGTCTCTCGAATTTATTTTTAACATCCAAAATTATGTATTTCCACAAACCCATTGGCACATTTTAAATTTAGACCCCTTGCAATTTAAATTTTTTAGGGGGGTGACTGCATAGAGTAGAGGGGTAACGTTACGTATACAAGTATTATGGTAAAATGTGTCAAGGTCGACGTATTTCACCACTTTCTTAGAAAGTTATTACCTCCACAGTTATTTAGAGTGGGTTCTTTTTGTTGGGACACCCTGTATATATAATAGTGAAATACTGACTCATCACGAGATCTCCAAAACTTAAGAGCTCGATGCGCTGGTTCAGTGATGATGTATTTATGGTTCCACTGACAATTAAAGTGACAGTAGATTTTTAAGTGCGTTTTGTTCGTTTTGTTCGTTTTGTTTACCTAAATTATACAGTTTCTTCACTTTTATAAATATATTCCTAAAGTAAGTAGATAACATGCATCAAATATTAAATCGTTTAGTTACCAATTACATACCTTTAAACTATTTTTTATGACCTGTAAACAATATTTAGAAATAAACTAAAAACAGTAAAAGCGTATACGTCAAATTTATTGATGTTTATGTTAAAAGTTTGGTTAGAATTAAATGTCAGTGGAACCAAAATGACATCACACTGAACTAGCGCATTGACTTGCAATTTGTCATAGTTCGTCCTTTCTCGACGTAGACACCCACTAAAACAGATTGTATACACAACACGTTTTAAGGGGGAAAACGGGGGTTGAAAGTGTATATGGGCGTATCGAATTTATTAAAGGTAGGAACCTGAATATTGGAATTGTAGCTACTACCCATGATAAATAAATAATATATTTTAGGGTTCTTGGATTTTCACCTTTTATGGGGGAGAAACGGGGGTTGAAAATTTGTATGGGAATATCGGTTTTTTTGATAGTAGAAACTTTGAGCCCTTAATATTAATTTTAAGAGGTCTATCATCGCTATTTTTGATTTTTAGTCATAATTTGATGTTTTACGTTATAGAACTGTCAAAACTTTAAAGTGAAAAAAATTCCTTTTCACTTATTTTTATATAAAATTAAATCCTCTACAAAAAAGGTATTATTAAACATTTTCGTCAGACGAGCCGTTTCCGAGTAATTGAGCTTAATAGATCGATGTTTTTTCGATTTGTCCTTTTTACTTTGAAATTTTGTAACTAATGAATCAATGAATATTTAAAAAAGCTCACGTCGGATTCTTAAAGAAAATTTAATGTTCTACAAAAAAGATCTCTTAAAATTTTTGCCTGAATTTAATTCTTCAAAAGTTATTCACGATTAAAATCGAAGAAAAAATTGAAATTTTTTGTAGATAATTTTCTTTTTCTATAAAAATAAGTGAAAAGGAATTTTTTTCACTTTAATGTTTTGACAATTCTAACGCAAAACATCAAATTATGATTAAAAATCAAAAACAGCGATGATATGCATCTTAAAATTAATATTAAAGGCTCAAATTTTCACGAATGACATTCTCGATATATTTAAAAAAAAAATAGTCAATTTTTTTGGCCCAGTCTATTGTAGCTACTCATCACAAATAAATAATGTGTTTAAATTTTTACATTTTAAGGAGGGGAAACGATGGAAATGGTGGTGAAATAAAAATAATTAAAAATAAATAAATAATAAATTAAACTAAAAAATAAATAAAAATAAATAAAAATAAATAAAAATAAATAAAAATAAATAAAAATAAATAAAAATAAATAAAAATAAATAAAAATAAATAAAAATAAATAAAAATAAATAAAAATAAATAAAAATAAATAAAAATAAATAAAAATAAATAAAAATAAATAAAAATAAATAAAAATAAATAAAAATAAATAAAAATAAATAAAAATAAATAAAAATAAATAAAAATAAATAAAAATAAATAAAAATAAATAAAAATAAATAAAAATAAATAAAAATAAATAAAAATAAATAAAAATAAATAAAAATAAATAAAAATAAATAAAAATAAATAAAAATAAATAAAAATAAATAAAAATAAATAAAAATAAATAAAAATAAATAAAAATAAATAAAAATAAATAAAAATAAATAAAAATAAATAAAAATAAATAAAAATAAATAAAAATAAATAAAAATAAATAAAAATAAATAAAAATAAATAAAAATAAATAAAAATAAATAAAAATAAATAAAAATAAATAAAAATAAATAAAAATAAATAAAAATAAATAAAAATAAATAAAAATAAATAAAAATAAATAAAAATAAATAAAAATAAATAAAAATAAATAAAAATAAATAAAAATAAATAAAAATAAATAAAAATAAATAAAAATAAATAAAAATAAATAAAAATAAATAAAAATAAATAAAAATAAATAAAAATAAATAAAAATAAATAAAAATAAATAAAAATAAATAAAAATAAATAAAAATAAATAAAAATAAATAAAAATAAATAAAAATAAATAAAAATAAATAAAAATAAATAAAAATAAATAAAAATAAATAAAAATAAATAAAAATAAATAAAAATAAATAAAAATAAATAAAAATAAATAAAAATAAATAAAAATAAATAAAAATAAATAAAAATAAATAAAAATAAATAAAAATAAATAAAAATAAATAAAAATAAATAAAAATAAATAAAAATAAATAAAAATAAATAAAAATAAATAAAAATAAATAAAAATAAATAAAAATAAATAAAAATAAATAAAAATAAATAAAAATAAATAAAAATAAATAAAAATAAATAAAAATAAATAAAAATAAATAAAAATAAATAAAAATAAATAAAAATAAATAAAAATAAATAAAAATAAATAAAAATAAATAAAAATAAATAAAAATAAATAAAAATAAATTAAATAAAATTAAATATAAATAAAATAAAAATAAATATAAATATAAATAAAATAAATAAAAATAAATAAAAAAAGTGACAAAATACTTGACTAGTTTCAAATCATAAAACAGTCAATATGATTTGAAACTACTCAAATATTTTTCCAATTTATTTTTTTTTTATTTTCTTCATTACATTTTTGCCCAACTAGCAGAAAGTTAAATTTTAAAAAACCTGGCGGCCATATTGAATTTAGTACCACTCCAGTTTGATAGATGGTAGCACATCGCCTCAGAATTTTTCTATTGAGTTTCCCATCTATTCACTTTCCCCTAATATATGCTCTGGATTAAGAATATTTTTTTTATATAATTTAAAGCTTATAGCATTAGCGTTGCGAATGTTGGATTGTGTCCTTTTTCTTTGTGCACCCCTTGACAAGTACCTAACCAAAGAGTATAGTGTCTCTGGTATAGTTAACACAAGAGATCGCACTGAAATGTCAATCGATCTGTGACCTTGAAAATTTAAAATGCATCTAATCTAATATAACCTAGCTTTCTGATCATTTCTCTTTTTGGTTCAAACATTTATTTATGATCTTATTTTGTTATAGATCTGTATTTTTTTAATACAAATTACATGATGAAGGTTTGTGCAGTGAAAAACCGCAAAAATACTAATCAATTTTGATGTCATTTTTCTCATGCGACAGAAACCAACGCTCCGATTGGTGACGCCAGACTTGTCAAAAATACGCCAAACTTGTCAAAAATACTTCAAACCAATAGGGAGGAGGCATCGACGTCAACATTATTTTAAAAACCAAAAACACATAAATTTTGTAATAACCACACTAATTTTGTCCTCAAGTGGCTTAAAATCTGAATATTTTTTAGTTTTCGATGTCATTTTTCTCCATGTGACAGCAACCAACGTGCTGATTGGTGACTCCAGACTCGCCAAAAATACCCCAGACCAATAGAGAAGAGGTGCCGAGGTCATTGAGATTTGAGCCAGAATTTAACATGGGAAGTATAGGGAGTGACAGGCCTGTGACCTAACGTTCCTTACGGGAAACTGCCTCTGCCCTTGAAATATAAGGAATGATCCACAAAAACTTCTTCTAAATTAGGCATTCCAAACTGAATGCCTACCAGTGGGCTTTGACGGGTTATGATATTGCAAAATTATGGCAACCCTGTAGACCTGGTGATTTGACAAGGTTAATGAAATAGCTAGTTACATAGATTGATTATCCATATTTTTCAAAATAAACATAAGCGTATGCCTTGAAGTAAAAATGTAAGCAATTATTTTTTTAATATCTAAAGGCTAAAAATTGGTTTTAAAACACATTTTTGTTAAACCGATTCAAATTAATAAATATTTGCCAGGCAATATGGCCGCTCGTAAACGACCAGCTTTGAGCAATCTATATAACTATATATGTATCATTGACCCTGTTAATGACAACATTACAACAGGGTTGCCATATCTAAACTGTCATTACCACTGATCTGTATTATTTTACTGGATAGGATATAGGCTATACTAACATACTAAAAAATCGTTCCACCAAGGAGACCGGAAGTGCAACAATGCTGGCCGATTTGGGCAAATTATGGTGGGTTCACAGAACTGAAATTTGGGATAATTTGACATTTTGCGGCCGATGTCCTTCGGGAAATTTCACCCATGATTTGATTTTTTATGAAAGAAAATATAAAAATGGAAACGTGAAGCTTATTGTGTCTTCAGGAATGAACGTTTATTGTTTATTTCATACTCTTTTTACTTTGTTTTCCACAATAAAAACATCTCATCGTAGCTTGTTGACACAATTAAATGACAAATGTGATGACAAATGAAAAAGAGGTTACGTTAAATAACATCCGGTCCGCCATATTATTTGCCCAAATCGGCCAATTTTTCGGAACGTTTTTTAGGGGGCTATATCCTATCCAGTAAAATAATACAGATCAGTGGTCATTACCCACTGGTAGCCATTTGGACAGGTCGTTGGAATGCCTAATTAGGTAGGTGGGCCACGAGTCATGTCACTGATGCCTACGCATGACTTCGAATTAAATCCAAACCGACCCTTATAAAGAAGCCTATTTTAGAAATATCTTTTGTGGATCACTTGTCACTTTATATTATTATTGCTGTCGTAAATTTTATAGCTTCTGCATCGACAGTAAAATTGATTCCTCATCCCCGATTTATTTCTAATATAATTTGTTGCTAAACGTACGTCTAGCCGGTTTATCAACATTCAAAGCCTTATTGCTTCACGATGACTTATGACGCACGCTCCTTTAGATTCTTGTAACTTGTAACACTTTCTCCGGCATATTGTTTTACTTTCTTCCGCTTATTTAGCTTAGAGGAATGCATTCGATTATCGCGATTCAGTGTGCGGTTGCCAATAAGCACGACCTTGAAATTTCAAATATAACATTTTTTTTAATCCCGTTTTTAAATTGACTTCCAATTTTTTTGTTCTACATAACAATGCAACCAATTATTTACATTCGTACTAATTGATCATTATCTTTATGGCCTAGAGATAAAGTTATATTTTAACGAGGTTTTTATTTTTTAGTAATTTTTTTAGTAATAGTAATAATCATTACGATCTATTTTTAAAACCACATCCGTTTTTGAAGTTCTTATCTAATAACTTTTCTTTTAAAATAATCCCTAATTAGTTATGAAACGATTTTTCATAATTAAACAGGATGTATTTATTGAAATACGATAGTGATATGTTAATCGATAAATAATCAATACGGAGATTTGATACGATCACGATGTGTGTTTCCGGTATTTTTTTTTTACTGAGGCCGAGGTCCTTCCGAAGATGCAAAAAAAAATTTTTCCCCTGTGCGTATGCGTGCCGACACGATCACTCTAGAAAGAAAGATCCGATTGACTTGCGGTTTTGATTTTCTTGAATAATTACTTCTAAATTAGAACCTTATTAATTTTCAAAATTTTCGGTTCAACCTAACTATAGCACAAGTAGAAGTTGGAAAGGCTTTTGGTAGGTAGAGAGGGGGTAAACGTCATACCTCGCCGGATGGTTTCGAGAATTTCGCAGTAATGTTTACCTGCCAGTGTCGTTTCAAAGAATAAGTATTTTTAAATTGTTATCGTTGGAACCGGACAATCGCATGTATTTATGACTATAAATCATTATTAAAGATGTATTATAATATTCAAATCATAATTTTACAAAATTTCAACAGCTATTCACAATTTATTAAACTATTTACTCGAAATTGTTATTAACATCTATAAAATAATTTTGTACGCCAATGTATCGCGTCCACTTCGGTTAGATCCGCCAGAACCTGTCAGTTTATGTGTATAAAGAGGAAGAACTGGCAAAAGCCTTTCCAAGTTCTACTTGTGCTATATTTTAATATCAATGTTCTTAAAATTCCATGTATTTCTTATGGGGCTTATTTTACACGTTCCAAACATTCCAATCTCCGAGAAATTACAACTAGAGGGAGCGTTTAACGAGTTTGTAGGCGATTGTTGTGTTAGCAACATCTGTAAACAACCCCTCTTGTTCAGTGGCGTATCATTTCTCTGTAAGAACACACATTGTCCAAACTTTTTAATTGTAAAAAAATTCGCTTATTTTACTATTTTTAAAATGTATAACGTTTTATAAATCTGTTCTCTACCTGTCGAGCAAAGGTTTTGCTTATCCCAAATACAGGTTCGGGTCCTGTGAATGGTAGGTCTGATCCCTCTTTGGGAAGTTCGTCAGCATCAGCCTTCTCATTTTCTTAGATACGTTTAATGTCCTGCTAGTTTTATCTTATTGTGGGTTATTTAGTATTCCAAACTTTGACTTGATTCTGTTTGAATCAAGGGCCTTTTAGGCTGCTTGGCTATCCAAGAGAGTTATGATGGTTTGTTTTTTGTATTTTCTTCTTAATTTGTTTGTACACAGTGCTATGTTTTCCCAGTGAAACGGTGATACCGTATTTGGGTTAACTCCATGTACGGCCACAACGTTTCCTTGTTAGTTTTATATCCA
The DNA here is from genome assembly GCA_927349885.1 of Psylliodes chrysocephalus. Lineage (NCBI taxonomy): Eukaryota > Metazoa > Arthropoda > Insecta > Coleoptera > Chrysomelidae > Psylliodes > Psylliodes chrysocephalus. Next base: position 60,584,483 of record OV651819.1, on the reverse strand, counting down.
TCTGTATACCTTACGAGACCGCTAAGCAAGTATTTCTCTACCTCATATTGATCTGATTCCAAGTTTATTATGTATTATTATGGTATGTTTTATAATTTCCAGTGGGTTCCAGTTGTTGGAGATGTTCAGACGGATATACAGAATGTATGCACTCATTCTGTCCTCTCCCTTTATGACTAGGTCAAGCGATGGAAGGTTTAGAATGATTTTCTGTCGGTGTACTTCTCAATGCTCCTGTAATACAAAGGCATGCAGCCTCTGTACTCCTGAGAGGGTATTGAGGGCTGTTTTCTGGCTTAATTTTGGCTAGCAAACAACCGTTCCATAAGATATCGTGGGTCTTGTTATTGCCGAATACAGCCAGTGGATAATTTTCGGTTTACCAAGTGTTGGTTCCAAGTAAGTTTGCTATCTAGAATTAGACCCAAATATTTTACTTAGTTCTTTCTTTTTAGCTTTCCTACAAACAGGGTCGGAGTTTTTCAGACCTGTCCCAGCTAAGATATAACGTTGCCAAACCTGTCGGCGATGTTGTTTTAAGGGAACGTAGTAACATTATTATACAACGTAAATGAGAAGTTGTTGAGGAAAATCAAAACCTCGCAAAACTTCTATTTTTTACTTACGTATTTAACTTACCTTACACTTAACTTACACTTAACTTACACAACGTTGACCATCATATTGTTTTCGAACATAGCCATTCGTTTGTCATAAGTCATAACAAAACCAACAAAACAAAAAAATGTTACTTGTCACTTTTTCTTGTGGTATGTATTTGGAGATTTTAAAGAATTTGTAAACTATTTATACGTTTGAATAAATTTGGTAAGTTCTTTTCTTCTTTTTAATAAAATAGAAACATATTTTCTAATTTATTGTATATTGTTTTAAATTGCAATATTTCAGTTTCCAACTACAATAAAAAATAAATAATTGTAAAAGAGAAGATGCAATTAAATGACTGCCCTACATTTTACACGATAATAGGGATCTTGTCATAGAAGTAACGATATTAAACAATGAAAGTATCGATATTTAGGCATTGATACTGAAGTACCAATACTATCGCCGTATCGATACTTAAAAGCAAGTATCGTATAGCTATATGTGTGATTGTTACCAACATAGGGTTTGTTCAAATATGCGTGAAAACCATAATATTACGGTACAAATTATGTGCTCAAAAAAATTGCATACAGCGCATGATTTGTACTGAAATACTCTAGTTTTCGCATGTGGTGGAACTTGGAACAGACCTTAAAATGATTAAGGGTTACCACTTTTTTTTTGTAATTTAATATACGGTAAATTGCCAGTTATTGACACTATAACTTATACCAGTACCAGGTAGTTTACCAGTCTTTGGTACCAGTAGAGGCAGTAGAGAAAGAAAGGGTGCCATTAACAACTGTCAACTACAAAATATACTTTACTGATGCAACTCTTGTTTTTAGTTAAGTTCCCCACTTCGCCCTGTTGAATGGGGGTTGTCGGTTGTCGGCCGTTTTAAAAAAATCTTTTATTTGTTCGATACTTTGTTACTCGATACTTATAAATATTGATATCTTTAACATAATATCCAATAGTATTGATGCCTCTACCACAAAGTATCTCACATGATACCGGTATTGATACTTTCGACCGATACTCATAACCCTACTCCCAACTATAAAAATACAAAAACAGAGAAGTTATATACTGCCGTCCTAGCAAGAAAGGTCCTATCTGTAACTATGGTCGCCCTAGTATAATAATGTTTTATAAAAATACATTTTAAAAATATTATGTTGTAGGTTTACTTTGATCTGGAATATAATTCTAGTAAAATTCTCAGGAATTTTAGAAGCTAAAGTAAATAATACAGAATTGTTTAAAGAATATATAACATTGAAATTATTTCTTCTTTCATAGCAGAATATCGTGCTAAAAAACATTGTTTTTCTAAAAAGCTCTGTGTAAGTTGGACAGCATCAAATTTGTAAAAATCAAAATAAATATCATTATTTATTTAAAACAACAAAGTAAGTAAAAATCAACTAAAAATAGGTGCAATGATTTAAACGAGCATAATTTTCATTTTCTTTATACATATTATTTTTTTTAATAATACTTAAACAAGTAAATCTATTGCCTCCAAAGTTATTTTTCACAGAAGAAACTATATAATTAAGTTCACTTTTATATTAAAACTATGATTAGTACCAGTTGTAGGTAAATGTATTTTTTTTAGCATCGTACAACTGCCATCTTAATAAAAATCTAGTGACCTTTGAAACATACCTTATATAAATATATACTTTTTACTACTTTTGTACAATCGGTTACCATTTTAGCTACTAGTGAACGTTTGCAATATAGGTACCTTATTATACTCTTTCGTGCAATCGTTCAGTGTTTTCAATTCTAGTGAACCTTTGAGATATTCCTTATATAACCTTTATACCTACTCTTGTCCAATTTTTCTGTGTTTTATAGCTAGCTATCACACATGTGTAATTGTGTTACCTTGTGATATACCTATATTATTAATACCTACCTCTACTTGTACGATATTGGTACTTGATTTCAAAAGCTTTTTAATAATAATTTATACAATTTTTCATTTTGTTTTATTCAGATTTTACTATATCCTCAATATACTATTTTACATATAGTGGTTTCAAGGATGGACATAAGTATACTTGTAAAAATATTTTTATTTTAAATTTTTCAAATAAGTTATTTTTCATAATTTCTCAACGTTAATCGTATTTATTTAACAAGCAAAAGAAATTATGAAGAGATACTTTTTTTAAATTGGACACACTGTAAAATGCTGTAGAATGAATTCACATTATAACATCTATAAAACGTTTCAGAGCAAGTTTTGGGGAAAGTACCATAAAATTGCTGGTGTGATACTTTCCGAACTTCACTTTGTAACCTCTATGAGATGTGCTATAAAAGTCTTGCCGTTGCGGACATTCGACGGTTGCGTGGATATAGAGTAACATTAAAAGTACATTCCATGCGAGCTAAAGAGCCTAAAATTGCAGCTTATTAACGTAGATGGGATGTTTTTGTGCTAGCTGGGGTAACCTTGTTTTTCGAGTAAAGGTTGTTCGAGTTGTGATTTATAAAGGTTTACCAAGAGATTTTCCATAGCACACCACATTTATGTCAGCTTTAGATCTCTTTGCAAGACTGTGCTTTGGTGTTTTCCTCGGATAACGATGACTAATGTCATCAGCTTAGCTATTGATTGCTCAGTGTTCTCAGCAGTTCATCTGCCATTAGGTTTCTTGTGTGCATCTCCAGTGGTTATTCACCTACATGGTTCCATTGAACATGTGTGCCCGTACTTGCCGTCCACGTAACATGTCTTCTATCCACCAATATATGGTGTCTTCTATTTCATGTTTCTCAGCAGCGGCTACCATTGATTTAAAGGAGATTTTATCAAAAGCTCCTTCTCTGAGAAGAATACTCCTAGGACTATTTCTTGATTACTGAGTATCCCATCTATCTTGGTTACAAGATGATGCAGAATAAAAAAAATTCTGATAGGCATATAGGTTTGTATGAAATGGCCCCTATGTCAGAGTGGTTTGCTGGACATGCTGGTCAATCAATTTTTCCAATCCTTGCAATAGAAATGACGGCAGAGTTATTGGTCTGTAGGCGTTCGCCCTGGTTTAGGTATAAAAACCACTCTTCTTTGTTTCCAGGTATTTGTTACTTGCCTACAAATGTGCAGAGCCATCATAGTTTCTATAACCCGTTGCAGAAGCACAGGCAATACCCCATCTGATCCCAGAGATTTGTAAGAGTTGAATGTGCGTATTGCCCATGTTACTTTCTCTGTTTTGTGACTACCCGTTTTGCGTTTCCCACTCTTGCCTGGAGACTCTTCTTTGAGAGTTCCAGTTCGTGTGGGTTACCTGCGTTCGGGTTTATTGGGCAATCAGGGAAATGAGTATTGAGAAGTAATTCTAGTGATTTCATTCCAGTTTTAGTGTATTCGCTATTTGGGCTTTTAGAGTTCCCACAGAGTTTATAGGATTTTTTGCTAGAGTGCGTTGGAGTCTAGAGCGTTAAAAACGTTTCAGATCCCTCAAAACGACAGTAACCGTTAAAATTGTATTCTCAGCACTGTTGCCAATCAGAAAATAAAAACAATAACTTATTAATGATTATATTGACCTATCTAGTCATATCTTTAACCTGAGAAAATATGAAGCACTTTTATTTACGGTTAAATCTCATGTTAAGTAATATCATAACAATACGTTATGTAATAACAAAATCATTTTACATTTTGATTATTTGGAAACCATTAACATATGATAACTTACTCTATATTTAGAATTGTAGGTACAATTATCACGAAATGCGTATTTGTAGATTATTCACAAAAAAATCCGAAAATTAATAAAATAAAGAACCATATACAGGGTATGATTATGATATTAAATTTGAATGTGCATCTAGACTTCACTCGCTGTATCAAATGGAACACAACTGCAAAATATTTAACGGTTTACTGGGAAAATCAAAATAAAATTATGTATGCAGAAGAGACTAAACAAAATGTCATTTAAAAATGAAAGGAATTAAAAACATGTCCAAACTAGTTTCAGATCTATATCGATAAAAATAAGTACAATCAGTCTGTGAATGTATTTTTAACTGATTTGATTTCTCTTATCAAAAAATAATATACAGGGTGGCGCAAAATGTATGACCTAATTTAAAATATTCATAACTTTAAAAATAATTGAAAGATAAATTGATTTTCTTCTTAGGAGCCTATAATACATTTTTTTGAATTAAGGATCACTTTTTTTATGCTTTTTTTACGTGATTTTTCCATTTAAGTCGTACACAGTGTTGCCAATGGGCGGAGAATTCTCCGCTTTCCGGAGAATTTGAAAAGGTTCGAAGAATTTGGTGGAGAATAAAATTTTGCAGTGAATTTGTCCACCTGGCGTTGACAGTTGACTTGTGACTGGTGTCGAATTTTTGTCAGTGTAGAATCTCGTGTATTTTCGGCACTTTTCGCTTTGATCAAAGGTGCAGAACAGTGTTTTGTCTTAAAACTATTTTTTGGTCTTGCACCAATCTTCAAAAGTATGCCCCACTCACTGCGCATGCGCATTAGTATCTAGCTGATCTAGCACAAGAACTATATTTCCATAGGTTTTTTTTGTTCCATGCGGGATGGGGAACGAATTATAAACGTTTCTAGTCACTGTCCTAAGCGGAGCGAAGAATCTCGTGTAAATTTGGAGAATTTGGTTATCTGTCAGCGGAGAATCGAGGAGAAGCTTACGGCAACACTGGTCGTACATCTAAATTCATCCCTATTCATGATCCAAACTAAGTGATACGCCCTCTGGAGGAAATTTGTAGAAGGTTCATATAAGTAGGATATCGTTCAGTGTTGACAGAAGTAGCAAAATTTGAGTATTATTTCGGTATGAAGGTACTTTACAAAATCTTTTTTGAGTTATTTGCAATTGTCAATGGTAGAATTATCTGTTTGATTAAATTAACAAATAGGTATATATATTTTTTAAGACCTATAAATTTAACTATTAGGCATACCTATATTAAATTGTTTAAATCGTTGTTCATCATTGACTTCTTGAAAATTTTTGATGTCAAAGTGAAAGTTAATGACAAATAGAGAGAAAGGTGTCAGCTTAGATCATAGAAAGTAATCTGAGGGTTAAAAATCTATAAATGTGACTATAATTGTATTAAAAATGTAAATGTGATAAATCTTTAGATTATAGAAATCTATAATCTAAGGGTTAATCGTTATTTTATCATCTTCTTGGAGATTACTAATGCCGTGGAAAAACCAAAATGATAACAAGGGGTGAAATTATAAGATGGTTACCTACCTAGGATTTGGTATGAAGATAAGATAGGCAGTTGCAGTTAGTATCTTAATCAGTTCCCAATATTACCTTAATATACCCTGTTTGATTAGCTTTCTATATTATCTGTAGCAGTGAGAAGTTGTGGTCAACGATTTATAAGTGAATTAAAAAATGGACTTGTTAAACCCCCAAAGAAAAATGCAGGAGGTAAGAAAAAAGTGGAATTTACTGAACAAATTTTGGATGCAATCAATAGTGATCCGTATTGTCCTAAAATGGGAAATACAAAACTACGGAAAACTCTAATAGATTTGAAGTTCAAGTGGGCTAAACAGGACAGGAAAGCAGCACTTATTGATTCTGATGAAATTGTTTGTTGTAGACGGAGATACCTCAGTACCATTTTTAAATTACGTACAGAAGGCAAAAAAAATATTTTATTTGGACGAAACCAGGGTGAATGAAGGTTACACAACAAAATATGACAGGACACAAACATGCAATCTTCACGACAGTCTTTTTTGGAAGGATTATCTACAGGATTGAAGGTTCATTGTTTATTCTTATTTGTTTTTGTTCATTTTGTGGTTTATTCGCTTATTCTGTTGTAGGTTCTCTGGAGTATTTCTGAGGTCTCTGTATTAATTCGGCCAACTGTCAATATTGCAGTGTTATCCGCAAATGTTACTATTTTAGCGCATTGTTGTTGAAACGTCTTTTGTAGGTGGTCAGCGAAACTATCAGCTTCCTGTTGATTGTCTCTTGCCCATTTGTTATCTGCTATTCTGATAGGAAGACTGATTACACGAGTTTTTTTATCTTTTTAGTTGCCATTCAGAGTCAATAATCAGTTTATTTCCCATCTATTAGCCCTACTAGGTAACTGTTAAAGGGTTCTTCTTTGTGATATAGGATTTCTCATCTCAGTCTTTGGGTAGCCCTATTTAATATATTTTTATCTTCTGGTGATCTTGTCATCTGTCATTCTTTTCTTAGTCTATTTTTTCTGCTACCAGTTCTCTTATCTAGACATAGTAGTTTTTTCCAGTTGTTAATCTTCTTACTTTTGGTGTGTTCCTCCATGCAGCTTGCTGAATTCCCTCTATAAACTTTTCAGTTCCTTATCTAGCTGTTAAGTCCCCTTGAAAACCTTCCCAATTGGTTTTCCGACTTGCTAGAGTCAGTTTTGCTTCTTCTTGAATACCATTATCACTTAGAATAAGGATTATTGCAAAATGGTATGAATCCATATCAAAATTTTCTTCTACTTCTACTAGTTTGTTGAAATTTTTCTGACAATCTAGAAATTCAAAAGGTCTGCAATCTTATTTAGGTCGGTTGGCCAATAGGTGGGGTTTTCGAAAGATTCGTATTTACATCCAAGTTCCTGCTGCAGATCGTTGCAATTCTTTTCCTATGACAGTGGTTAATCTTGAACCCTAGATGGTATTTTTGGAATTGTGATCTCCGCCAATTACACGGGTCAACACAAAATTTGACCTTAACATTAGAGTATGAAATTTCGATGAATTAGATGATATCTAAATGAGAATGCAGCATATGTACTTTTAAAGACATCCTGCAACCCATGGCTTTAAAATTTTTCAACATATTTTCAACTAATTCTTCATAGTTTTCAGCTTTGTTATTTCCTAAAAATCCAGGGACTACTGCTGGCTCTGTAACGACTAAGAAACTGGCTAAGCTAAGCTGAGTTACATCTAGAACTACAGAATATTAGGAAGTCATCGTAGGCTGAGCTACCATTAAGACAGCGACACGGACCAGTTCGACCGTTGAAATCCGGAAACACAAGATAAGTGTCGACCAGGACCACACACACAATTTTTGAGTCATAGTCATACTAGTCAATTTTAATTTTAAACTCATTATCAGTCAAATAACGTAAACCGTAAAATTTGTTAAAATCAATAAATTTTATTTTCTTTTTATTGTAATATCAGTCATCAATTCAATTTGAAATTAAAGCCGATTAATTGTTTTGAAATTTAAGTTCTTTATTTTTCCTTACTTTCAACTGACAAGTTAATGACAAATTTACTTTTATTGTACATCTAAAGGTATGGCGCCCAAATTAATTTAATTGAATTCTTTTAAGTCTTTTTAATTAAAGACCTTGTCATTGACTTGAAGGTAAATTCTAAACGAATCCCACTGGCCTATTTTGATCTGAGCTAGGCCTGAGGCTTGTAAGAATTCTTATTATAAGAATGAGACCCAGGTAAGGGTTAGAAACTTAACGTATCATCTGGTGCAAAATATGTTTTTATAACGTAACTTTATAACGTAACATTTTTTTTATAAAACGTAACATTATCTAGAGTCTATTCCGCCATATACTTTTTATTATTTTACTCATTGATTTCTGTAGGTGTTGTTTCCCAGAGCTACTTTAGGGACAACATTCCTGATTAGGACAACACAACGGTGAATGACCGAGTGAGTAATTATGAATTAGAATTATTTATAATTAATTATAAATCAGATACAATATTTAATTAGTTCAAATATTCCAATATATTCTAATACTTTTTGAGCGCCCCTCGTATTTGGAAATATAGATATTATGTTAAAACGGGAATTTGTCTCTGTCTGAGACATTCGATGGCTCAACCAATGATGCGCTTTCTCTAAAAGTCAATAATTACGGTCAGAGGTTATGCGCACGCCTGCTTATCTCTGGATGTGGTCGTTTCATATTTCACACATGCTGTCGGTTTTTGAAATTCTTTTTTCAATCTAGCAGCGAAATAAACCGGTTGGTTTTAGTGCTTTGTTTAAGTATGTCCGAACAAACTAAGGAACTGGCCAATATAAGGAACTGGCTCTGTAACGACTAAGGAATTGGCCTTTATAACTAAGAACTGCAGAATGTCTAAAGTCATTGTAAGCTGAGTTACATCTAGAACTGCAGAATGTCTAAAGTCATTGTAAGCTGAGTTACATCTAGAACTGCAGAATGTCTAAAGTCATTGTAAGCTGAGTTACATCTAGAACTGCAAAATATTAGGAAGTCATCGTAGGCTGAGCTACCATTAAGACAGCGACACGGAACATGTTCGACCGTTGAAATCCGGAAACACAAGATAAGTGTCGGCCAGGACCACACACACAATTTTTGAGTCATAGTTATACTAGTCAATTTTAATTTTAAACTCATTATCAGTCAAATAACGTAAACCGTAAAATTTGTTAAAATCAATTAATTTCATTTTCTTTTTATTGTAATATCATTCATCAATTCAATTTGAAATTAAAGCCGATTAATTGTTTTGAAATTTAAGTTCTTTATTTTTCCTTACTTTCAACTGACAAATGTTGGCCAAATGTTACGTTTTATAAAAAATGTTACTTTTACAAAGTTACGTTATAAAAACATATTTTGCACCAGATGATACGTTAAGTTTCTAACCCTTACCTGGGTCTCATTGTAAAAATCCTTATAATAAGAATTCTTACAAGCCTCAGGCCTAGCTCAGATCAAAATAGATCAGTGGGATTCGTCTTTAATTAAAAAGACTTAAAAGAATTCAATTAAATTAATTTGGGCGCCATACCTTTAGATGTACAATAAAAGTAAATTTGTCATTAACTTGTCAGTTGAAAGTAAGGAAAAAAAAAAGAACTTAAATTTCAAAACAATTAATCGGCTTTAATTTCAAATTGAATTGATGACTGATATTACAATAAAAAGAAAATAAAATTTATTGATTTTAACAAATTTTAATGTTTACGTTATTTGACTGATGAGTTTAAAATTAAAATTGACTAGTATGACTATGACTCAAAAATTGTGTGTGTGGTCCTGGCCAACACTTATCTTGTGTTTCCGGATTTCAACGGTCGAATTGGTCCGTGTCGCTGTCTTAATGGTAGCTCAGCCTACGATGACTTCCTAATATTCTGCAGTTCTAGATGTAACTCAGCTTACAATGACTTAAGAGATTCTGCAGTTCTAGATGTAACTCAGCTTACAATGACTTAAGAGATTCTGCAGTTCTAGATGTAACTCAGCTTACAATGACTTTAGAGATTCTGCAGTTCTTAGTTATAAAGGCCAATTCCTTAGTCGTTACAGAGCCAGTTCCTTAATCGTTACAGAGCCAGTTCCTTAGTTTGTTCGGACACACTTAAACAAAGCACTAAAACCAACCGGTTTATTCCGCTGCAAAATTGATTTTTTTTTTTCATTTCATTTTTCATGAAACTATTCCAACTTGCTTTTTGAACTTTATTAAGCAAGCTTGGAAATTTTTATCAGCAAAAATTTGCCGAATCTGTGGACCAACAAAAACTCCAGCTTTCACCTTTGCCTCTGACAATTTCGGGATTTTTTTTTTTAATATTTAAAAGCTTTCGATTTTTCATCCAGTTTCTTCACAAATTGTTTCATCAACCCTAGCTTAATATGCAAAGGCGGCATTAACACTTTTTCTGCTTCAACAGTCGACTCAAATTTTACGTTCTGTTCTCCGACCCAAAATTGTTATCTTACAGGCAGACCATGATCGTTGAGTATAATGTTGAGCATCTGATCTGCTGTCTCATAAACACAAATAACACGGATATTTTGTATATTCACCCTGGAGTCCCATTACAAATCCTACCATTTTCAAGTCTCCAATCAGCTGCCAGTTATATTCGTGATATTTCACAGATTTTAGTAAGATTTTAACACTTTCATAATTTTCTTTTAAATGTACCGAGTGGGTGATTGGAAGAGATGGAAATTCATTCCCGTTGTGTAACAAAACAGCTTTCAGGCTTTTTGTAGAGCTGTCGATAAATAAACGCCATTCACTAGGAACACAGGGAATTCCAATTTCTTCAAACATACCTTTCATGTCATTACATCTTCTTTCGTAAAAAATGATGAAAATATTTCATGCCGAGTTCGCTGGTCCGTGATATTGACATCAATCAGTAAATTCCACTGTTTTAAACGAGAACCCAAAAGCTCTGCTTTACTTTTTGGCAGATTTAAATCTCGAATTAAATCGTTAAAATCTTCTGAAGAAATAAGATGGTGTTTTGGTTGTTCAGGCGTAGGTAAAAATTCTTTATCTGAACCACTTCTATTGGAGCTGTAAGATGAGCTTTTTTGAGACAACTTCATCGGAGATTCAGGTACTGGAAGTGTCGCGCTATGTACAATCGGAGCAGAAGAAGAATCAAGGTCAGGATATTCAATAGATTTTGCATTTTTGCCACTTCGTCTTTTACGTGGATTGACAATGCAAAAAAAGCAGTCATTAATGTGGTCTTTTGGTTCTCGCCAAATTCTTGGTACGGCGAATTTCATAAACCTCCTCTCACTTCGATACCAACCTAAAATAAATGGATACAAAAATTAATGTGTTTATAGTATTTTGTCATCGCTTAAAAATTACTCACCTTCCAAAGACCTTTTACAAGTACTACATGCGACATGCGGAGCACATGGCTTGTCTTGGTTCCTAACAGGTAAGTTGAAATATGCTTCGTAGGCTTTACAGATAACGTTACATGCCTTCAATTCATATTTTATGTCACGAACTTTGATAAATTGACCACATATATAACAAAACGCATCAGCATCATGTTTACACTTTCACGACGACATTTTAACATTTTCTAAACTTGTACAAACATCTGATTGTTATTTATCACTCAAGTGCCATCTAGAGGCACTGTGTGAATGTAAAAACCCCACTTTTATGTCGCGGGATTTTTGAATGTATCAGAATTAATTAAAATTTCTATAAAAACTCGAAAATGAGTATAATTACGACAGTTATCACAAAAGCAAACTTTATCTAGAAAAAAAGGTATTTTTTTATCGTTTTTGTGACTATTTACCAGAAAATCATAAAATAAACTTTAGTTATTTTGTTATTTTATCATTTAGTTTTTTAAGTACATTAAGAAACTTTTCTATTTTCTGGTTGTAACTTGGTGTTAATGATACTAATAGTTACCTGATTTTCTGATTATTGGATGCTTGATTCCTCATAATGGGAAATGTTCCCCTTTTGCTGCATTTGATATTTTATTAATGTGATTCATGATTATCAATTTTTCATCAAATTATTTTTTTAAATAAGATCAATAATTAAAAAAAATCCATTTGTAGACAACTTCTGTATACTGTATAAGTTAATATTTGACTACTATTCCGGTTGAATGGCCAAGGCTGTAGTCAGGGGTTGGATCAGAAGGGACTTCAATGTTTATTAATTTGTATTGTTAACATTTTAGTAAAAATACATTAAATTTCTTTAATTTGAACATTCTAAAAGAAAGAAAATATTTAATTGCACCATTAATTACCTCTAGTCCGTGTCATAATACAAAATACTTATATAATTAAAAAAAAACCTATGGAAAAAAATGAAAAGAATAGGAAAATAATTATATTTTTTTTTTGTAAATAAATCAGATCTTTTAAAGGCCGTGTTAGGGAACAGAGAAGTCTGAACAAGTCCTCCAAAAAAGAGACAAAATAAAGTTACCCGACAGGTGCTTCCTCTAGTTAGCAACTACGTAACATATATACGGGCATGGGTTGACTGGGCTGGCTGATGGCATTTTATTTGAAAGACGCAATAATTCCATTGTAAAATGAAGATGGGCATTTCAGTTTATGCAGTTATAATTTCCCTAAACTCAATGTGGTTAAATTTAAAGTGAACTGTATCCAAAGATTAATTAAGAGCCGATTCCACCGTTGTGTTAAACGGAGATTAAAGTGACATTGTTAATGTAAAAATGTCATTTTAAACTTCGTTTAACACAACGGTGGAATCGGTCCTAATTGAGTTAATTTATAATAACTCGCAAGGTATGAAATTTATTTTTACAATATTTGTATATCATTGTATTGTGTAAATGGCATCGCATGTGGTTATTAGCCTCTTTAGCAATTGGTTTTACAAGCATAATATTGGTAGATATCTAAATATTTATGTTTTAAAATAATGCACATATAATAGTTGCAGACAATATTTCTTTATTTTTTTACTTGTGTGACAAGGGCGTAGGACGTCAACTAGATAGGTTCTATAAAGTATGAACAAAGAAAGTCCTTAAAAATGTATATTTTTCAAATAGAACACCCTGAATTTTATTTTAGCTCTGGTACTACTGTATTTAACCCTAGAATTTTTTTTAAATATTAAAGGCTTGCCTAGCAATTAGTTTTGTATGAAATTGGAGAATGGTGCAGACCCCAAATTAAATTAATATAATTTAGGTAGGTTTACAATGATTTCAAAATTGTTTAAGATACATAATTATAAGATACTAAACTAACGAATAGTGTTGATAGTGTTGATCTGGTTTATTTTATGCAGAATGTCTAGAGATGCATCAAATCAAACTAGTTTGATTTGACTAGTCAAGTTTGATTTGACTTGAAAAATCAAGTTTTTTTTATAAAAGAATTTGATTTGATTTGAAAATCAATTCGGGAGCTTGATTTGAAATCAAACTTTTTCAAACTGTTTGAAATATGAAAAGTGTACGTACCGGCACAGGCCGTAACGCTTTTTAAATTTTTCAAAGTTACACAATGAGACATACGCTATACTTACGCGGGTTTCGGATTAACAAAATTATTTAAATTAGTCATTGATAACCAGTTCCAATAAGCCTCTTCCCAAGAAATTAGGTAAAATTGCCCTAATGGTCAGATTTAAATTGAATTACATTAGGGTAGGTACTAAATTTGTTACAGATATTGCAGTTGAATTGATTCTTTGCAAGTGTTGACATTGTATGCATATTGTAAATTTAGTGGAAATTTTAAAAATGCCTAGACGTGTGTTAGATGTAGATAGTCGAATTTGTAGTGTATATAAGTATTTTACGGATGAAAAAGAAAATGGCGGTCCTTTAAAAAGATATTCCAGATGGAAAGAAATTTGAAATTCGTGATACCATTTATCGAATGAGATCCAACAAGGAACATGTGACCTTAAATACAATTCTCTTGGAATTAATAGATAGAAAATTTGACGACATTCTCAGAACAAGTCTATGGCAAGTGATACATAACTTGAGTTTCAAATTTCAAAAGGAGGATAACAGAAAGGCCCTTTGTGAAAGAAGTTCTGTCGTGCACAAGAGAATTAACTTTCTAAGAAAATATTCTAAATTTAAAAAAGAAGGGGCGAATTTTATATATTTAGACGAAACATGGATATTTTCTAGGGGTGCAACCAAGAGAATATGGCAAGATGATAACGTAAAGTCCATCAAACATACCGATGGAGAAGGGAAGCGACACCTAATTTTACATGCAGGAGGGAAATCGGGTTTTATAGGAGGTGCTGATTTAAAATTTTTCATCTAAAGCAAAATCCAGTGACTATCACGATAATATGGACACAGAAATGTTTGTAAAATGGTTGCATGAAAAACTTCTACCAGGTTTAAGTGAGCCCAGCGTAATTATTTTAGACAATGCACCTTACCATTCTCAAGTATTAAACAAAAGTCCAACGAATTCTTGGACTGTTGATAAAATTAAAGAATGGTTGACAAAGGAACATATACCATTTCCTCAATTTATATTAAAATTAGAATTATTACGCTTGGCAAATATACACGCAAAACCAAAAAGCTTTGTTGTGGATCAGATTATTGAAAGTTACGGTCATCAAGTTTTACGTCTGCCACCGTATCATTGCCAGTTTAATCCCATCGAATATATATGGGGAATAGCAAAACAATATTATGACTAGAAATGGCTAGAAATTTCTTAGACATATCTGCTACTTCGGCATCAATAGAGAGGATTTTGTCAAGGTCTTCTCTAATAGACATCAACATTAAAATAAAGAAAAAATTAAAATGTAAATCAACATTTATAATTTGTGAATCAAGATTTCTGTTCTATTTTAATATCCAACAAACGAAGTATAAATACTTTATTTTTATTAAGCAGCTTTTTTTATATTCGTAATAATAAAATATTTGCACATAGCGATTTAATTATTCAAACTTTCAAACTAGTTTGATATTTCAAACTTTAAAATTTTATAGTTTGATTTGATTTGATTCAAAGCACTGCTAGGTTTGATTTGAGTTTGATTTGAATTCAAGTCAAATTCAAGTCAAACTCTTAAAATCAAATCAAACTCGTGCATCTCTAAGAATGTCTTAAAACCAAGGTTGCCAATCTGTGAGTAATTCCTCACATTTGTGAGTAATTTACTAGTCTGTGAGTAATTTTGTGAGTAAAGGGCAATTGTGAGTAATATGTGAGTAATCAGGAAGTCAGCATGGGTATATTCATGGTGTTAGGCAAAATCCTGATCGGATAATTGATTAAAACCGTGTTCTTTTTAAAAATTTTAGTATAAGCCTAATTTTACCACCCTAGCACTTTTAGCAGTCATTACAATTTTGTAGTTTTAAAATTGCAGCGTCCTCTATTGCTTGGTCAATGTAATAGAGTAAAAGTGATTTTGATATTTTACAACACTAGGTGTCGTGTCGATAGTGATAGTCCCATTCGGACTGTCCCAATCGTTGATTAATATCTTTTTTTGTTCATTTTAAAAGTATATTTTTTTTAAGTATTAGAATTAATTATTTATTATGATTTGGCCCGTTAATAAAGAAGATACTCTAATTCTCCAAACCTTTTTATCTGTGTTTTTTGTTCAGCTGATTACAAAGAAGTTTTATTTACAGGGTGATTCATAACTATTGGGACATAGGCTAAGGGCAGGTTATTTGTACCATTGTACCAAAATATGGCGATAGGGCCAAATATACCTTAATACAATATTGCTGTGGAATAAGATACAGGGCGTTAAATAATAATAGTAATAATTATTTGACACTTTAAAGCAACTTTTCATAAATGAAATATTTTGGGAGTTGTTCAATTGCGTTTTTCTCGAAAACGGGTGAAATGTTCTAATCAAAAATACTAAAAAGTTTCGTAAAAAAAGCTACCACTTAATTTCATAATCAGGAATAATTCACGTGGCGCCTCCTGTAACAAAATGTGAAATAATACATAAAATAATATTCCTTGTCAAAAAATATGCCTTTGTGCCAATTTTGATAACAATTCATAAATATACAGTGACATCAGAAAAAAACGAATAAACAGAATTCAAATTTAACTCCCTGTATCTTATTCCACAGCAATATTTTATTAAGGTATATTTGGTACTATCGCCAAATTTTTGTCCAAATAACCTGTGCCTATGTCCCAATAGTTATGAATCAACCTGTACATTACTTGGTTATTAAAATAGTGAATGCACAAAAAAAAGGTGCATCAGTTTTGACTCTTGTATGTTCTGAAAATTGCTCTTTTGATGTTTGGCAACATTGCACAGTAGTAAAATAAATTCAATCAAAAGTGCACGAATACAAAATATAGCATTTATATAAAAAAACCTAGTAATATTGATATTTTTAAGTTGTGAGTAATTGTGAGTAATCCGGAAAAGTTTTTGAGAGTAAATCGGTAAAGACCGGTTGGCAACCCTGCTTAAAACATGTCTTAAATAAATTTTAAGTTCAATTTACTAAATTTTTTCAAATGCATTATTTTAGCATAAAATTTCTTAAAATTTACCTACCCAATAATACCAACATATTAGCCAATAACACAAATACAGGGTGTCCCATCAGTGCGTAATTGATCGATAACTGTTTTATTATTGGAAATACGAAAAACAAAAATAATAAAAAAGTTGTGTGACCGTGTTTAATAAATATTCTTAAATATACGGGGTGGTCCATAAAAGAGGAGCTGACCCATATTTGATTGTTATCACATCGTCAATCAATTTTAATAAACTTCATTTATTTGCTATGTTGTATATAGAGTGTGTCAAAATGCGGGGTAACAATTTTCTCAATTTTTTTAAATGGAATATCCTTTATGTTATACCACCAATTAATTAATACAGGGTTTATTTACAAAATTGAGAAAACTGTAACCTCACGTTTTAACACACCCTATACAACATAGCAAATGAATAAAGTCAATTTTATTAAAATTGCTTGACGATGTGAAAACAAAACATGTATAACAACCTGCAGGGTGTTTTGCTTTTAAAAAGTATATATTTGGATTTGGTTCGCACCTCGTTTATGAACCACCCTGTATATATAAGAAGAATTGTTAAATTTGGTCATACAACTTTTAGGTTAAACATTTCTTCGTATTTCTAATAATAAAACAGCTATCGATCAAATATGCACTAATAGGGCACCCTGTATATGTGTTATTGGTATCGTTGTATTCGCGATTCAAGCTAAGTGATACGCCCTCTGGAGGAAATTAGTAAAAGGTCCCTATAAGTAGGATGACGTTCAGTGTTGCCAGAAGCAGCAAAATTTCGTTACGTCGTCGGATTTTAGTTTTTGAAGAAATGGATAAGACCTTTTATTTAAGAATCAAAATTTGTGTCTAGTAATATGTAATCATACTATTTATTTAAGGATTTTTTTATAAAATCGATTTATTATATTGATTTTTTTTTAAATATCAGTTCATTTTTTAATTTTAGTTTTAAAATCAGTCAGAGACAAAATCAGTTCATCATTTGGCAACATTGGCGTTCCTGTTCATTGTTTACATTTTAATTTGTATCAATTACAATTAGAATTTTTTGTTACTTTTTAGCTTTAAATTTGTTTATTTCTTATAGTATGTGATAGTATTTAAATTAAAAATGAAATCTGCGAAAAAGCCTCCAGCAAATTGCAATCTGTATGGTGTTATTGTCAAAATCAAAACTGGAGTATTCATTATTTTTCAAGTGCAAGTCATAAAATTCTGTTTCTTACGATAAATGGGTATCTACAAATTCACAATATTGAAATTTTGCAAAAAGTTGTTTAGAATCAAACTCCAATATGAATTGTGACGGTTTTATTACCATTTACATGTATACAAAGTACTACACAATTCACTTCATGATATAAGAATAAGGATAGTAAGATTTTTAAAGAAGTTCATCAATAATAAACGTTTGGTACCTGATATGTCCTTTAAACCACATAATAAAACATGTCCTGGGTTTAGTAAATACATATTTCTAGATGTTCTTGTAGCAACCAATAGGTCAATATTTCCAACAAATTAGTTTGTACTACACATGAAAAATTACATTTATAATGAAAGCACGAAAACTAAACTTAAATTAACACTAAATGAAACTCAAAAACACTATTATAATAAGAATATTATCTAAAAACAGTTAAAAAATCACAAATACAAAATCCCACAACACGTAAATAAACAAACATCCTACTTATACGTGACAAATGACAGGCGCGCGAAAATTAATTTGAATCGCGAATAGGCAAATTTTTAAAGAATTTTATGATAAGATAATATGTAGGGTGACGCATTTGAAAAAAATTAAGTAAATTAAACTTAAAATCAATTCTATTCATTAGCTTAGTATCAGAGATAACGAGGAGATGTAACTAGTAACAAATATCGTGCGGCCCTGAATAAGACATATTCTAAGGGACCCAAACGGGTATAATATCCGCTGTTGTCATATTAGTAGAGTGTATGTATTAAAATATTCGCTCTAGAAAACGATTTACCTCCCACTCTTTTGTCACAAGCTGAATTTTTCAGAGATGAAAGGTCATGATAAGGTAATCCTTATTCCGTAGATAATACAAAATTAGACTGTGCAGAAGGGCACTTTCATCAAAAATCCAGATATTGATACCACCGAATAGAGAAAAAAATACTAATTTTTTGGTCTAATGAAAAATAAAATCTTTGTTTCTACTTATTTAAAAAAAATCATTTGCATTAACCCTTACGGCCGAAAAAATATATATACGTAAATATCGTATCTCGGTTTCAGCCCTTCAAAAATTTGGTTAAAAAGTCATCTTTTTTAAATATACCACTCATTTAACAAAAAACGAAGGCCTAAATGAAAAAAGGTAACAGAATAAACACCATATTTTTTGCTTTTGAATTAACAGAGATATAACAATAAACGATGAGAGATGGCATAGGTTTACGCTGTAATTAATTCTAACCGCCAATTTCATAGACTCGCTGTGTATCTTTCTCTTCACCTTCAAACGTAGTGTTATGTGAGCCATTTCATTATTCAGTGATGCTCTAATCCTCCAAGTCCCTCTCTGTCTTATTTGGCCTTTGAGGCTCAACTTGTCCGATTATCAAACATAATTAAACCCCTTAAAACCAAACATATGTGATGACTATGGCGGAGGCACTTTCACGAACATTCCCGAGTCATCGTGATAATATTTCTGGTCTATTCCGGATATGAGATGCTTTGGTGGAGGAGCATTCTGGATCACCAATTTGTATATAAATATTGGTGGAAGATCAACGAAAGTCGTTAGATATATGAACAGTGAAGATAAATAGTGAACAGTTTAAAGACATTCGAAATATAAATAAATTATAATAGTAGTGTTATAAAATAAATAAGTGTTTAAATAAATTATTAATAAATAAACTGTTGTTTAAAATAAACAAACATCACAGTAGCATAGCTCTGTTTCTCTCTACGTGCCGGCTGATGTATCACATTATTGATATGGTAGGATTTTTTCATTTTTTTATTATAAAACTTCTCGTTATGTTCCAATGGGCAATGTGTCATATTGTTATCTGTTTTTACTAAAGAATTAATAAGTGTATGTGTTATATATTAAATTACCTAATAAATTGGGAAGAAATATAGACAATTTATTTATATTGAGAATTTATTGTATTTTGCAAAGCAATAGCCTTACTGTTTATAATCGATACCTATATATACTATATTTATACCTTTAATAAATAGTTTATATTTTCTTATTTTTCATTTTCCTCCAAAAATAAAAAAAATCTTGAAGTAATTAATGCACCCTATTATTCATAGTGGATAAATCAATAATCCCTGTATAAAATAATATAAGAGAGTCAAACGTTTCAACACTGAGAGAGATGCATAGAGAGAGAGGCTCTGCCTTCAATGTTTGCTTTCTAGTAAAACCATGACATGACTAATTCTTTATTGCTAGATTTTTGTTAATTTAAAAGCAAAAAATATGGGGAAAGCACTGTTACCTTGTCAATACATAGGCGAAACTTTTATGAAGAATAGTTTTTTTTTCATTTAGGCCTTCGTTTTTCGTCAAATGAGAGGTATATTTTTAAAAGAGTATTTTTTATACAAATTTGTAGACGGTTCAAACCGAGATATTGACATTTAAATTTTTTTTCGACCATTAAGGGCTGATGATTTTTTTTAAATATTTATGAAAAAATACTTCCTACAAAGACCTGATTGAGCATTAGAACAAAAAATAAGCATTTTTTTTAAACGGTGGTATCAATAACTCGACTTTTTATGATAGTGCCCTTTTGCACCGTCTAATTTTGTATTACCTCCGGAATAAGGATTAGCTTATCATGTACTTTCATCCCTGAAAAATTCAGCTCGTGACACCGAAGTGGAAGGCAAAGTCAAAATAAGTTTTAGTCTACACTATACTATACGTCTATTTCATTATTCTCGTTTTGTTTACAAAATTATTTACATATATTTAAAAAGCTAAAATAATTCAACCTATTTTATTGCAACTGAACCCAAAACATTTTGAATATTAGTTATATTAAATTTAACTAAATTAGATAATTTTCAATAATTTCCATAACCTATACTCTGTTTTTAAACTAAGAGGAGCGATTTTAATTTAAGTTGGCAATTCTGTAGCCTTCTGATTGGTCAGATTACAGTCAGTTTCACACATTACTTTTTAGCATGAACATCAGCTAATAATTGATATTGTTGACAGTTCTGACATTTTATAATTTGATATCTCATCCATTACTTAGTTTTTTACTTTATTTCGTAAATAATAGTTCTTCAGTAAGCAATTGTGTTGAAAATCTACAATTATGGATCCTTCTACACTTCTACACCTTATTATTTTACATGCTGATTCTGAAGGTTTTGTAGAAAATGCATTATTGGTTTCTGAAGGTAAAAAGATGGGAGATTACCATGAAGAGATGAATTCCGAAGTATTTTAGAAAAAAATAATTTTATTACTGATTTTTTAATACTAAAAATTGATGAATTTCTAACCAAAATGATTAAAATGTAACTAAATATTTAAGCAAATTTTGTTTATTAAAATAGAATAAAACTATTTACAAAATTGTTAAAACATTTAAAACACCATCTACTACTTTAGGGATAATCTTAATTTGGCACAATGAGTTAACATTACTTTCACAAAAAATATTTTAAAAATACTTAAAATTAATACATAGGTATGTATGTATGAATAGTTCACTTTAAAAAATATATGTTGACAAGTAATGTTATGAAAATGTTGGTTCCAGTTTTCAAAACAAATTCCGACTCAGGCCTGTAAACTTTTGAATGCCTTTATTTACCCTCTAGCGCATTAACCATGG
Organism: Psylliodes chrysocephalus; assembly: GCA_927349885.1. Lineage (NCBI taxonomy): Eukaryota > Metazoa > Arthropoda > Insecta > Coleoptera > Chrysomelidae > Psylliodes > Psylliodes chrysocephalus. The sequence continues at coordinate 60,563,165 of OV651819.1, read as the reverse complement.
GTTAACACTAAATAAGCCATAATATCCACATTAATCATAGAAGAGATACCAGTTACTGTATGATCCACTTGTCATTCATTGATTAACTTTTACTTTTTATACCTATAACAAATTATCCTTAAAAATGTAAACAGATCTTTATATTTTATACTAACCTGGCTACATCTGGATATTCCATTAACAATTTTCTTAAATATTTAATATCCATTTTAAAAAGATCATAGTTATTCTCAAAAAGTCGATTTCAAAAGCAAGAAAAAAGTATTTCTGACATCAATCAACAACCATATTAGGCATTCCAACGACCTGTCCAAATGGCTACCAGTGGGTAATGACAGTTTAGATATGGCAACCCTGTTGTCATGTTGTCAGTAACAGGGTCAATGATACATATATAGTTATATAGATTGCTCAAAGCTGGTCGTTTACGAGCGGCCATATTGCCTGGCAAATATTTATTATTTTGAATCGGTTTAGCAAAAATGTGTTTTAAAACCAATTTTTAGCCTTTATATTTAAAAAAAAAAATAATTTCTTATATTTTTACTTCAAGGCATAAGCTTATGTTTATTTTGAAAAATATGGATGATCAATCTATGTAACTATCTATTTCATTGACCTTGTCAAATCACCAGACCTACAGGGTTGCCATAATTTTGCCATATCATAACCCGTCAGAACCCACTGGTAGCCATTCAGTTTGGAATGCCTAATTGATTTTAATTTGACAGAGACATTTCGTTTTAGACACACATTTCAGATCACAATAATGTGAAATTTGCGACCGTTGTCTGGGACCAATTAAAAAATTACTTCTATGACATTTATTCGTTTCTTAACCGCTCATTGGCCGTTCGCCGACTAAGGCCGATAAAGATAATTATTTCATAAATTTTGAACACGACTATATTTCGAAACTCGCTCTTAGTAACAAATCTAGTTACTTTTCCCTGTGTAAATGCGTCTTTTCAATTCGCTCCTCCTAGTTTAAAAACAGAGTATAGTGATGTTAGATTGGAAGTGGCAACAGCTCTTACACTGGCATGGAAATTTACGTTGTGTATTATAAGCGCGCAGCGTCTTACACATTTATTCATTGAAGAAAATAAGTTGAGACAGCGTAAAATTCTTCTCTTTATCCCTTCTCTTACTTCTCACCTTTCGTCGCCTCGCTTATATCTCTGTTATCTCTGCTGAGTATCTTATAAGTCTGTACAATAAACAATTGTGAAATCAATGTAAACCTACCTAAATTATGATAATTTAATTTGGGATATGTATTATTCTTTAAATTAAAAAAAAAAATTGCTTAGCAATACTGTAATAACTAAATAAAATATTCTAGGATTAAATATAATATTACCAAAATATTCTAAAAATAAAATAAAATACAGGGTGTTCTATCTAAAAAACATACATTTTTATTTGCTCGGCAAAACCGTGATACCCTGTATATCCAAAAATATTTTTAAAATATGTATTTTTCAAATCCATATAACTTTTATTTGAAACTTTTTTGCGTTTCTATAACACAAATTGAAATATTGAACAATTACGCACTAATGGGACATGTATAATTATGAACACTGATTAATAAAAAAATTATAAAAATAAATTAAGATTAAAATTCAAATTCGTCTTTTCAATACTGATTAATTATTCGGTTGGCCGCGTTTAGCCAAAATGTGTATTCTGTATCAACATTTTTGGATCGATACACAATATAAATCAAGTATCATTTTAGCAAAAATATTATAGTTCAGATAAATTTTTTACCACCTCTATTCTTTAACTACCGTAAAGGAAGGGCTGAGCGGATGAGAACCGTTAAAGTGACTCAGAATCAGAAAGGGTTTCAAAAAGAGAACGCAATAGTTTTCAACGCTGTTGTCAGACACGAAGAAAATTGTTGAAAAATCAAAATTTTAATGTAGAATACATAATGAGCTACGCATGGTTAGAGAATGCAAATCTCGTATTTATTATTTATCATATCTTTTTACTTTGGTGAAGTTTGAAAAATATAAGCTTAAAATAACATTTTACAAGCGTCTCTTTCAACTTTAGTAAAAATATATATGGGTGCCTTATAGGTAGGATATTTGTATATACAATAAAACATTGGTAGGTAGTTATAACTCATATCAAATTTTCGCTCCAGTATAATAATTTTTATTATTATTTATTATTTTTATTATTCTTGTTTAGTGGAGAAATTTCATTAAATATATTTGGCAACATTGTATGAATAATCGGTTCAAAATTATAAACCAAATTACACTTTTTGAATAGAGCAGCATAGCGTTGTCACGTAGTGTTGCCACATGTATGATAATTATCGTTTTATGCGATAATGTTGGTGTTCTTTACAATTTACGATTGTACATGGTACATACAACGATACTATTAAAATGTACAATAATTTCACAGCATGCTTTATTCGATTTTTTCTAATAATTTAATTCATTCTGACTAATATAGACATCGGAATCCCAATCAGCACAACTTACAAAAAATTGCGTTGCCAAATTTGAAATTATTTGCCGAGATGGGCCTACATTCACTTGAAGCGTATAAAACTACCTTAATCCTTTAAATATTGTGTACCGAGTTAAAAAAGTACAGGAAACAACTCTTAATTAACTCATAATTACCCATTAGTGCATTAGGTAATTGAATAAAAACAATAGATTTTTGCATTTATATCGAGTGTGGAGAAACAAGGAAAGTTTACCTATAAATATGCACCAAATTAAGGTCATTACACTGCAAAAATTACAATTTATAGGTGATTGTTTTTCTATAGTTGCATGATTAATCAATAAAATTCACTTTACATTCAAAGAAAAGTCTTGTTTGTAAACAGTTGATAAAATTTTCCGATAGAGGTTATTTTAATTAAATCACAATAAGCAAAATTACCCACAGGAAAGTTTTACTACATTTGGGCAGAATATGGTAGTGCGATTCATTTTCGACCAGTTCGGTCATACTCTAATCCCGTAAGTCCCTGTCTACCTTGTTACGGACTTCACTTTTCCGATTACCAAGAAAGATATACTCTCTATGTTATACCACCAATTAATTAATACCATTTAAAAAATTGATAAAATCATAACCTCCCGTTTTGAAACCCATGTTATGTTGAGAATGGGATGTTAATACACTGCGACCTAAAAGATCTATTGTGCCCCCTTCTGTCGCCACTGCACTAAGAAAATGTCTCAATGCCTATAGCGACCCTTCCAATCCTATTTTCTCAAGGAAGTGTAGGATTTGAAGTGGCTTCAAGTTAGGTAAGTCTCCCTCTTCTATTTGATATCCTCCTAGATATAGTGCCCTTGGATTCTGGAGTGCTACACATTCAGTTAGGATGTAAATGGAGGTTTCGTCCTCCTCCTCACAGAATCTGCACTCACTATCCTCTACTACTCTCAGTTTACTTAGGTGTCCTTTTAGTCGGCAATTACGTAAAAACTCAGCGCTTTGATGGCTGCTTGACTATCGGACATGATGATAATCTCTTGTCTATGATAGTTTCTCTCGATGTTAAACTGGATACACTTCTCGATGGCGTGAATTTCCGCCTGGAAGATGCTTGGGTATTTTCCTAAGCTTTCGGAGTGCTTGGTTCTCGGCCCATACACTCCTATTCCAGTTCCTTCTATGGTTTTGGAACCGTCCGTATACCACTGAATAGCACGTCTTTCGGTTGCAAGCGCGATGGATTCTTGGCTCCATTCTTTCTTGCAGCCCAGCTCTGTGGTTTTGAAGTTTTTCACAAAACTGTACTTCTTTTGCATTTCATCCTGGGGCATGTCCCAGGTATCTTTAGTCCTGAAGCAAGTATACTTTCGTCTGACTACTCCGTTTCTCATCATTCTATATCGTGTCCTTTTTGCCACATTCTCTATCATCAAATGTAGAGGGGTGATGTTTAAGATCACCTCCATTGCGGCCGTAGGACAGGTTCTCATTGCACCAGTAAATAAACTAATACCCATATACGACATAGCAAATGAATGAAGTCAATTAAAACTGTTTGACAATGTGAAAACAATCAAATATACAGCTGGGTGTTTTGCTTTAAAAAGTATAGGTTTTGTCATCCCCTCATTTAATAATAATTGTTAAATATGGTCATACATCTTTTATATTAATTTTTTTTTCGTATTTCCAATAATAAAACAGCTATAGATCAATTACGCACTCATGGTACACCCTGTATTGGCTAACATGTTGGTATCGTTGAATAGGTAAATTCATAAGGGAATTTAATTCTAAAATAATTGTAACGTGATACTTGATATTTTATCAATTTGTTATAATGTGTTTAAGCTCAATTGATTGGGCGTGGATTAGGTTATTAAATAAATCGAATAACTTTGAAAAAGAAGTTGGGCACCACTATATTTAAAACTTACTATACTTGACTTTAGATTAGTGATAAAAATATAGAAAATCACTAATCACTAACAAATTATATTTAAACCAAGTTTTAGATAAGGTAGTAGCAAATTCTAATTCACATAGTTTTACTAAATTCAAATTTAAGTTGATTTATTTAAAAAACACTTATATTTTGTTAACAGGAGGTAGTAATATAAGGAATGTTATTGCATGGTATTCTTCAGGCCTTCTTCAAAGGGATTCGGGATCCTTATTCGTAATTCTGCGACTTGAACGATCTCTTAGTATTTGGTATTCTAACTTAACTCGAAATGTGCAGATATTCTAAAGATGAACCAAACCACTGTCTTAAAAGGAATCCATACTTCTAGATATAAATCCACATAAACTGTCTAGATATAGATCCAAATAAATTGTCTAGATATAAATCGAAATAAACCGTCTAGATATAGCCATGCTAAAAAGAAAGGGAAATGTTATGACAGGAAATAGGAAATTTTAACAGGATTTAGATAAAATGCTTTTAACTAATAAATTAACAATTTAAAACTATTAAGTGAATAATTTCACAGAGACTAAAATTAATATGAAACGGAAAAATCTTATTTAATACATTTAAACATTAGCATTAGTATATTACACACCGAGGTGGGAAGAGTTTCATTCCTGTCGTGAGATTAATTAGATTACCGAGACGCGAAGCGTCGAGGTTAGCTATGATCTCGAGACAGGAATGAAACTTCCTACCGAGGTTTGTATACTATTTTATTTACAACCATCATATTTCGATTAAAGTTAATAAATCTCTGTTTTGTTCTGAACATACCTAAAATATTACATTTAACGACAAATTACCAAACGCGCGGTTTTCTCAGAATAATCAAGTAGGTTAGTAGGTAAACATATTGTTACTGTGATTACAGGGTAAACAACTGTCACCAATATAAATAAATGTCAGATAAAGCCGGATATTAAATTCGCGAATAATAAATATCAATAAGTAATTTGTTATAATTTAGTTCATTGTTGTTTTTTATTGTTTGCCATTAAATAGGTATTATAAAATTTGTCAAAAAAATGTGTTATTTTTTTTAAATATAAAAAATATTCATCTTGAATAGATAAAATGAGGTCGGGAAGTGAGGGCGGGAAGTGAGAGCGGGAAGTAGAGGTGTATAATGTGACACTTCCCAACCTTTAATAACGTTAGTAATGACAACATTACATATATGGTTGTAAATAAAATATCTTATTCCAAACAAAATAATATATAAAATTATATAAAACGTGTTATCCATTGTTGACGTTATGTTCAAAATTTGACATTTTATTTAAGAAATTCTTGTACAAAATATATATTTTCGACAATATATCAGTATTAAAACTTACCTTATAAAATCAGACGGAATTTACGATAGATAAAAATTATTTAGTACATCGGATGACCAAGATATATTAAAAATTAAAATCAACTTGATTCGTTGACAAATTCAAATCAAATGAAATACTACAAGGCATAAACGACAAATGACATTTGAGTAGAGGTGATTGTGTTGAAATAACAAATAACGGTTCCAACCGTTACACCCCACTTCCTCCGGGTAAAAAAAATTAAATTTTAATTTGATTTTTTTTATTTTTCTTTACTACTTCCATATTCTATTATTTTATTTTATTGCAATTAGCTAGGATGATACAAGAGGTGAAACGATCAATGGATTACTTTTCAAGATTGTTGCCCGCTGATATCCACAGTAATCAAAGGTCACTGCAAGAAAAGGTCCTTCAAAAATCATTTCACTCCCAATACCACTGCTAAACCATTTACCGTAGTAGAAAATTAAAAATTGCAAAAAAATGATTATACGCCATCATACAATGAATAACACAATATATTGCTGTAAAAAAAATGTTAAAAAAGTAAGAAGAAATAAGAAAAGATATACTTCCTATTAGATTAGTATATAAAGAAAAGAACATTAGTAAATTAACATTATATAATATATGCTTCTTTAAAAAATGTTTAAAATGAAAAAATTGATTTTAACTTTAAATCTGTACTCTTTTGTAACATACAAATGTCACAATCAGGGAAAGATAAGATAAAGGTAAATAAAGGTAGGTAAGGTAATGTAAGGTAAACTAGAAAGAATGATCATTGAACTATATTTGCATACATCAGAACTAAGTAAAGGTGAACCATTTCAAATCAAAGGTAAATATCTTGATATTCAAAAAACATAGTACATTACGTACTAAAGATAAAAATAATATTATTAAATGATAAATAACACATTCACTTGACTAGTGAATAAATATATATAATAATCGCCATGTCACGAAGTCGTGTTTTTTTGCGAAGTCTTTTCTTATGATATCCTGTTCCGATCCCGTATCAATAATAACATTTGTTAATGATCCGTTTACAGTAGCACAAGCAGTCAGTACTTTATACTGAGCGATACCTGGCCTCCGTGTTGACAGGACTAGTCGGGAGGCTAACGACGTTGTCATTGTGCGTTTGAGGAGTCTCTTGGTCTAAAGAAGCATGTTGCTGCTAAGTGACCTGTTTTCTTACATATCTGACACCTAGGTCGCCCGTCAGATGTACGGGTTACAGGCACAAAGTTGGTGGATGTCCCCTGTGTCTGTCGGCCTCGAGGCAGTACCCCATTGTTTTGTGAATCGTTCCTTCTATTAGGCATCGTTTCACTGTATCGGTTTTTGTTTGTAGTGTATTGTTTATTTTGGAAGTGTTGAGGTGGGGAGTTGTACTGAGGTATGGAATTCTAGTTTTGTGGGTATTGGGGGTAGTTTATTGGCGGAGAAAAGTAATTATTGGGAACCTGATTAAAATGAGGGTATGAAGGTTGGGGATAAAAATTGTAACGGGGTGGTCTTTGGTATGTTTTTTGGAAACGAAAGTTATTTTTGTATCCGGTGTCCTTTTTATTTTCCCCTGATTGAGCATATAGAGCCCCATTTGGATTCTGTTGAGCTGGTTCAGCATTATTGTATGTGAGCAGGCTCACTGCAGCTTTATTATTCATGATGTCTTGTAAACTTAAAATGACATCCTTGAATCCTTCCATGGTCATATTACTATGCCTAAGGAATCGGTAGGGGGTATATAGCTCTGGGTCTAGCCCGTTTTAGAAAAACTTTGTGAACCCGTCCACACTCATATGTGGATCATACTCGAAATATAATACTTTCAAGTCATAAAAATATGACTTAATCGCCTCACCCTTCCTTTGTTTTCTGTTGAGAAGGCGCATTTCAAGGGTTCGGTGAGAGTCGCCCTCGTCAAATTCCTGAATCAGGTCCGCTTTGATCTGAACCCAAGTTTTATTTTCATTTTCACTTTTTTTCCTATACAGGGTGAACCATATATTTGCCGCCCCTTCTAGGAATGATCCTAGATAGCTTATTTTTAACCCACTGTTCCACCCATTGGCAATCGCCGTTCTTTCGTAGCTTGCTAAAAAGGCATGAACATTTCCAGACCCAGGGTTAAAAATTGAAGGTGAGATGAATTGGGGTATTGCGGGTTTCTGGTTGTTTGTAAACGCTTCAGAGAGAGTTGTGTTTTCCATGATTTGTCTGAGTGTTAGAGTCCGTTGCGATATTTGTCCTACACCACGAGGCGACTGGGTTGGAGTTTCGTGCAGTTCCTGTGATAGAACTCTTTGGCCCTCCGGTTGATCTGCCTTCAATTGAGAAGGAGAATCCCCCGATGTCCCTTCCTCGTTTTTATTAGTAGATACTTGTCTACTCGAAACGAGTGTGTCTTCTGGCAATATATCCAGGTTTGGGGGAGGCGAATGTGCTACCTCCGTGGACCTTACAAATGGGCTTGTTTGCCCTGGGAGAGCTGTGCTGCTTAGCACAGTGTTAAAACTGTTAACCAATTTTATTTCAAGCCCTTGTTTTTTCTTGTCTCCCCTAGTGATTGGCATTAATTATTAAATTTAGTTTTTAAAATTTTAAATTTAGTTGTGCGTCAAAGACTGGCAATTTTATGTGTTTATATTCAGATACCATGTTAAAATTATAAAAAAGTAAACAATTTATCAATAGGATAGTTTTTTAAAAGTTGCTAATATAACGATAAAAAAAATTCAAAAAAATGTAAAAAAAAAATGTGAAAAATATCAAAAAATGTAAAAAGAAAATGTGAAAAATGTCAAACATGTGATTTTTTTAAAACCATCAGCTAGAGCAAAGTTCAGTGAAATATAAATTTTTTTGGGTTTTGGGTCATATTGACTTATTTTTATAAATAGAAACTAAAAATTTAACAAATATCTTAAATAACATTTTCATGTTAATTTTATTTAGGAAAAAAAAAAAATATATATATAAGCCTTTTTGATTTTATAACTATTTGAAACAACTTATTTCTTATTTCTGCAACAAACAGAAAAAAAATATTCTTATTCTGTAAATTGTTGAATTTACGTTTTTATTTTTAATATTCAATTTATGGTTATCCTACCAATTGTTATATTTCACCTCGCTTTATTCAGCTGTAAATTTATTACATATGAGGGGTGGCTGACTATTTTGACTAATTAAAAAAAAATATTGACGAAATATAAAAAAATTAAAAAACAATTAATGGTACATTAAAAATAATTATGATGAATTATTTTTCAAGAACGAAGCTAGGCACCTCCATCATGTCACGAAGTCGGGGTTTTTTGTACCAGTTTCGTTTTTGAAAGAAAATACAAAATACACTTACCACATTTCTAAAGTTTGGGGCACGTCACAATCTTCCCCAAAAGGCACAATGAAAAACTTTTTTAATTTATAATGATTTTAAATTATATCAAAAAAAAATCCACCTTTTTCGCTGTCGCGTCTACAACTAACTTTCTTGTTTAATTTTCATATCTAATTTTTTGAATATTGCCGATCTGCAAAATTTTACGTAGTTTAATCAAACTTAAATTACGTGGTTGATGACCTGATATTATTCTAATTAAGCAATATAATTTCCTTATTATTTCCTACGTATATTAGCAATTCGGCAGTATTTTGTAATCGGTTTTAAATTTGTTTAATTATCTATTTTTTGACTTAATAAAAAATGCTGAATAAAAAATAAAATGAATGTGTTTAATTTACTTTAAAAAACACTAAGAAAAATTATTATTAATATTTTTTGGGATTTGTGACAATAATATTATAGAAGATAAATTATGAAAATCAAGATAAATAATGTACACACTTTAGTGAGTACATCAGGTAAGGTATACGAAACATCTTCGTAATGCTGTCACTTTTCTCAGTGTAAGTCAGCAAAGGTACATACAAAGTAATAAAGTAAGGTAAAAAAAATATAGTAATGCAAGTTCTCGGTTAACCTAAACTTAACCCAAATATGAAATTTTGCAATACTCAACTAAGTTATTTGCAATATAAAGTGAAAACAGAGGTATCAAATGATATTGCTAAAAGCATAAATTCTCAAATTATAATTGAAAAAAGAATAAAGATATACAAACTTTACTACTTGTATTAATATATAATTTAAAGTTGGTTCGGAATCAATTAGTTATGCAATAGTGAGGTACTTAGGGCCGATTCCACCGTTGTGTTAAACGAAGATTAAAATGACGTTGTTAATATAAAAATGTCATTTTAAACTTCGTTTAACACAACGGTGGAATCGGTCCTTAACCATATAAAGAAAAAACATGAAATGCTAGATAATATAGTTCAAAGTCAAAGGTATTTTAAGATTGAATTTAAGGAAAAGGTAAACAAATTAAAATATTACTCAAGTTTAATAACAATATATAGATTTACTGCCAATCAAGAGAAAAAAATTCCTAATAAATGTTTCAGTTAAATAGTCATTCAAATCAAATGAAATAACTTTTTACACAAGGCATAAACGACAAATGACATTTGAGTAGAGGTGATTGTGTTGCAATAACTAATAACGGTTTCAACCGTTACATAATATATAGAAGGAGTCGCATTTGAAAAAATTGAGTAAATTGAACTTAAAATTAGCCTCTGTATAAAATAAACTAGTTCTATCACCACTATTAGTTATCTTAGTATCCTACAAGCCTGTATACTTAACAATTTTGAAATCAATGTAAACCTACCTAAATGATGATAATTTATTTTAGGAACTGCATTGTTTTCTAATTTCATAAAAAAATAATTTCTTGGTAACAATGTAATATTTTGAAGAAAAATTTTAAGGTTATTGGGGTCTATTCTGTAACAATTCCTTTGTATTTAACGGCCTTTAAAAATATTTTCTTCTTTATTTCTGTTATTATTTAAACGGATCTTTAAAATACATTAGAGGACTATCTTAAAGAAATCTGTTTAAGTAATGACAGAAGTAAATTAACGAATACGAACATATTTTTATAGGCCGCCAATATTTTTAAAGGCTGTTAAATATAAAGGAATTGTTACAGAATAGACCCCAAATACGGTATTACCAAACCATTCTAAAATTGAAATAAAATATATATTTTTATTAGCAAATGGTTAGATGGTTCATTGATATCTTTGTTTGTAGTCTTCTGTGTGCTGCCTCTGCCTGGTTGTTTGTCCTCTCAGTGTCTGTCAATACCCGATTATGTACTGATCACAGCTCTGCTGGAAATATTGCGTGGCGACGTCCGTTTTCTCTCCTCTTTGGACGTGTCGTATGTATGGTATGAATCCTCAAACCATTGTAAAATGGGCTCTGGGGGCAACATATTTGACAATTCGTTAATAGCTTCGTCCAAATGGTCCGTCGGCAAAAATGCCAACGATGTTACCATGCGTGCATCAATAGTAAAATCGGCGTCATTATATATCCCAAGATTTAATTCTACCAAATGTTTTCGCATGTTTTTTGTCAAACGAACAAACATCCCATTATTTTCGCATACAGAAACGCTACTTTGTGTGCGTTGATGACAACCAATTTAAAATCGTATAAACAAAAGTGCATAAGCGACGAATTTTTTAAGCATTTGATGGTGGTAGATTTGCTTGTGCTTTGCTTCATTAAGGCCTAAATTAATAATTTGTAATGTTGGTTCCATCGTTTCAGCAACACGAGGTTTCATTGCAGTACAAACCATCCTCTTTTCTAAATTCTCCGAATTAGTATAATGTGAATGGCTATGTAATTCATTCGCAATAACGGCATATAAGATATGAGTATGCCATTTACAATCTTGATTTTTCTCCAATATTTTTTTAACATTACTCTAATAATTATTATATCCTTCTATATCTGTAACGTGTGGAGATTGGGTTAACCCACGACACTTAAGCCTTACTAGGCCCATTGTACATCCTTCTAAGTAGATAGGCACCTCCTAACTCGTGAGCAATCCTACAGATTTAATGTAGTTGACAACGTCCCCAAGAGATGCTTTTCTATATCGACTGATGATAGCCATTTCTCGCCGAACACAAATCTTCTAATAATTGAGTGTCGGGCAATCGTAGAGAATTCTGACAGCCCCATGATATGGAGATGCTTCCGTACTTGGCAATGACCAGTTAGAATGTCTGTGACCAGGCGCAGATTCTGGCTGGTCATAGGTCATAGTCAAGTATTTGTTCGCTGTAGAGTTGTCAGGATAACTTAAAAGCTCCCTACCAAGTCTACAGTTCTTGTTTTATCCCATCTTTTCTTGTATTTCACAAGGGAATGTTCTTTAATTAGGTTTGTCACTACCGATGTTGTGATTCCAGGTCCAAAAAGTATTTGGTTGGCTACCTGCCTTCTTTGCTAGTGAATCAGCAAGACGGTTAACTTTCAATGTGACGTGACCTTTGATCCATTTTAAATTGACCACATTATTGATAGATACTTCGGCCAAAGCTTCGTGACATTCTATTAACCCTGAGTAAATTCGTGGTCTGTCCAGGGTGAATAGTGCTTTTCTGGAGTTTGTATAGATGAGCATGTTAATAATTGTGATTGACCAGTTCGTAACCAAGAGAGAGATAATTGGGTAATTAGTAATTATCCTAAGTACCCATCCCAACCCCAGACAGCACAAGTCAATTCATTGGATGTCCATTAGAAGCCCACTGATGGACATATCGGCTGTCCAAAGGACGTACAGCATTTTACCGAAGGACATCCAATGGACATCCATTGGACTATACAAATGTACCAACCCTGGACCCATACAGCACACATTATTTCAGAAGTGATTTAGAAATATTTCAAACGTTTCAAACATATAATATTTCAAGCACAAGTTTCTAAAATATTTCTGAAATATTTTAGTTAAATATTTCACTGAAAATGTTCCTGAAACATGGTATACATGTTACACAAAAGGTTTCTAAACGGGTTATGTTGTAAAAGGCCAACAATTAATGAAGAATTTCTGATTTGTAAGAAGAAAATGAGATATGTAATGTTATTTCTTCCTATGTCCCGGTCCAGCCACCAGCTAGAATCAAGCCTATATTCTAAATAATTTGTTGTCGGTCTTTAGAAATTGAGGTGAGAACTACATAAATAATTAATACTTGTTTAGGCATGAGTATTGTTTTATTATAGTTAATTTTAAAAAATATTAATAAAACTATTGTTAATCACATAATTTGTATAAATCCTTTTTAATTACCTATAGTTTGTTTCAGATTAGTGCATTTAGGTTTCATCCTACTATTCTAAGGTGGTAATTTCAAAGTTTTAGCAGTAGTACCTATATTTAAGTAACTTACTTTTTATAATGTTTTAACTGAAATTACATTTGTAAACTTATATTTCACTTGATACATCCTGGTACTGCCGTAATACTGATCTTCATAGGGATACTATTGAAAATATAATACAAAAATGTGCCAGCAGTCAACAACAACGACTGCTCTAACATGAAAACCTTGAGATTATCCAGCTTCTCAATAATGCCAATCAAATAAGAAGACTCAAGAGAACCAGGCCTTTTGAGTTAGTTCAGTGATATTAGATTAAGGGTCGATCTTTTCACCTCTGAGTAAAGTTACCTGTAGATTTACTTGACAGATTAACAAACAATAGTAACGGGGTGGGTGGCTCAGTGGTAGAGTCTCTGCCTGCGGATCCAAGGGTCCCAGGTTCGAATCCCACAGATTTTTTCACATAATTTAATTATTTAAAATGAATTCTGATGCCTTGGTAGGATCCCCCACTCGACCATTCACTGTTGGGTACTAATTAACAGTGCTGTTCCTAAAGTGGCGCTGGGAAACAGTAACAAAGCCTACACAGAACACGAGGCTAATAACCAAAGCAGTTTATGCCGATGACACACAAAAAAAATAGCACTATAGTTTAATCAGCAAGTAGTTACTTTTAACTTTACTCAGAGGTGAAAAAACTGGCCCTATTCGCGATTCAAGCTAAGTGATACGCCCTCTGGAGGAAATTTGTAGAAGGTCCGTATAAGTAGGATATCGTTCACTGTTGCCAGAAGTAGCAAAACTTCGCTACGTCGTCGGATTTTAGCTCTTGAAGAAGTGGATAAGACCTTTTATTTAAGAATCAAAATTTGTTTATATCTTATCATACTCTATATTTATTTAAGGATTTTTTTATAAAACTGATTTATTATATTGATTTTTTTTATATTTCAGTTCATTTATTAATTTTGTTTTAAAATCAGTTCATCATTTGGCAACATTGGCGTTCGTGTTCATTGTTTACATTTTAATTTGTATCAATTACAATTCGAGTTTTTTCTTACTTTTTAGCTTTAAATTTGTTTATTTCTTGTAGCGTGTGATAGTGTTTATATTAAAAATGAAATCTGCGAAAAAGTCCCCAGAAAATTGCAATCTATATGGTGTTAATGTCAAAATCAAAACTGAAGTATTCATTATTTTCCAAGTACAAGTCGTAAAATTTTGTTTTTTAAGATAAATGGATATCTACAAATTCACAATATTGTTATGTGAGCCATTTCATTATTCAGTCATGCTCTAACCCTACAAGTCCCTCTCTGTCTTATTTAGCCTTTGAGGCTCAACTTGTCCGATTATTATACATTATTAAACCCCTTAAGATCAAACCTATGGGACGACTATGGTGGAGACACTTTCGCGAACATTCCAGATACTATTTCTAAAACGTGATAACGTTTCTGGTACATACTGGCAATTTTGGTGGGGAAGCATTCTAGACCACCAATTTGTATGACCCATCAGAATCAGTTGACATATGGACAGTGAAGATAAATAGTATTAGTAGATAGACAGTGGTGAATATAAATAGTGATCAGTTTAAAGACATTCGAAGTATATATAAATTAGAAATAGTTGTGTTATAAATAAATAAGTGTTTAAATAAATTATTAATAAATAAATAAATAAGTGTTTAAATAAATTATTAATAAATAAACTGTTGTTTTAAAGTAAACAAACATCACAATATTGAAATTTTACAAAACTTTGTTTAGAATCAAACTGTAATCTTATTTTTTGACGGTTTTATTACCATTTACATGCATACAAAGTACTACATGATTCACTTCATAATATAAGAATAAAGTCTAGTAAGATTTTTAAATAAGTTCATCCATAATAAACGTGTGGTACCTGAAATGTCCTTTAAACCACATAATAAAACATGTCCTGTGTTTAGTGAATACATATTTCTAGATGTTCTTATAGCAACCAATAGGTAGGTGAATATTTTCAACAAAATAAGTCATACACATGATAAATATTATATATTACGAAAGCACGAGACTTAAACTTAAATTAACACTAAATGAAACTCAAAAACACTATTACAATGAGAATATTATCTAAAAACAGTTAAAAAAATCACAAATACAAAATCCGCCCAAAACAAAAACATGTAAATAAACAAACATCCTACTTATAGATGACAAATGACAGGCGCGCGAAAATTAATTTGAATCGCCAATAGTGCGGTTAAGTGTTATACGTTAACGGTAGTGTAACTAAATAATAGAGAGTTTTAGCAAATGTACGTAAGATTTCCGCTAACGTTACGTTAAACTTAGATTGTGACCTTTTACATAAACATTGAACGGAGTAGATTACAGTCTATCCCTAAGGTAACGTTAGCGGATGGTTAGCGGCTGTTTGCTAAAACTCCCTAATTAGACTCTAAAGAACACTATATAGGGGTCTATTCTGTAACAATTCCTTTATATTTAACGGCCTTTAAAAATATTGGCGGCCTATAAAAATATGTTCATATTCGTTAATTTACTTCTGTCATTATTTAAACAGATGTCTTTAAGATAGTCCTCTAATGTATTTTAAAGATCCGTTTAAATAATGACAGAAGTAAAGAAGAAAATATTTTTAAAGGCCGTTAAATATAAAGGAATTGTTACAGAATAGACCCCATAGTGAGAAGAATCTTAGTTTATGAAGTTTTTCATTCCTAAAAAAGTAAGGTAAAAATAAAATTGCTAATTGATCTTAATGATTAGATTATAATAATCGTAAATGTTTGAAACATTTATTTAAAAAAAAATCCTAGTTGTTTCAGATTAGTGCATTTAAAGGAATTGGTGGAAATGAAGCAATTCACTTTTATATTTTAAGCGAAATATTCTTTAAAACATATTTATTTATTTGTTTGTTTGTTTAAGATTCAATGTTTGAGTTTTGTGTATTTTAAATAAACATGTATATTTTTAAATGTCTTTTTTTAGTCTAATAATATATTAGAAAAGAAAACTAGAATACATTTCTGAAATATTATTATTTAATATTTTTAAAAGATTTATATTTTTCATTTCAGAAATATTATATTTAGAGGACATTTTTACGTGTCAAGCATATTTCAGAAATGTTTCTGGAATGTTTCGTAATATTTATACAACATTACAAATATTTAATGTAACATTGTTGAAATATTTCCGAAATGTGTTTGTGTTGTATGGGTGGCTTCTATATTTTATGAGATATTGTTTAAAACTTATTTATTTATTTGTTTAAGTATCAATGTTTGAATTTTGTGTATTTTAAATAAACATGTATATTTTTAAATGTCTTTTTTTAGTCTAATAATATATTAGAAAAGAAAACTAGAATACATTTCTGAAATATTATTATTTAATATTTTTAAAAGATTTATATTTTTCATTTCAGAAATATTATATTTAGAGGACATTTTTACGTGTCAAGCATATTTCAGAAATGTTTCTGGAATGTTTCGTAATATTTATACAACATTACAAATATTTAATGTAACATTGTTGAAATATTTCCGAAATGTGTTTGTGTTGTATGGGTGGCTTCTATATTTTATGAGATATTGTTATAAATAAGTGTTTAAATAAATTATTAATAAATAAACTGTTGTTTTAAAGTAAACAAACATAACAATACAGTCATCAAATATCAAATTTTTTTAGTGGTATACGAGGTTTGTCAAAAAATATGAGTTCTACTCAAGAGTAAAGTACCTTTATTCTTTATACGACTGATAAAATTTGATATTTGATGGTTGTATTTTAGGTTTAGACCACGCTCGACTTTTTATAAGGAACAACTTTTTTTCCTAAAATTAGTAATATTAAAGCTTTCCTATGCCACCAACTGTCTACGTAAATTGGCGGCAAATGAAAATCTAATTTTAATGATAGTCTTCCCACTGGCCAAAAGAGAATTCATCCCAGCTCTAATGACCAAAATAGCCCTCCTGAACCCCTGAAATTGATCTTCACTCCCCCGCAGACTACCATCCAATGCTCCCACCACAAACACCACTCCCAAAAAATACCCCCAAAACCCAAAAATCTGTTGCGAAACCCACACTTAAGAAGGCAAAAAAGACTAAAAAAGACGCCAAACTCTCTGATGCCACCAAGGCCACAATAGAAGAATTTTATCAGAAAAACCCCAATGATATCTTCCTACCTATACATAACTTTATTGCTTACATAGAGAACACCTTTGGCAGTAGTGACCCCTATTCTGAAGCTTTGTAGTTTACCTCAAATATTGGATCTCTACTAAAAGACATCTAATATATCCCGAACTTCAGATCTTTCACTAAAAAATAGATTTTCGAGATTAACAAAAAAAAATCAAAAATAGAATGGAAGAAGACGAAGTGGAAACTGGAAGCATCGCCAGCTTATCCTCACTGACTTCTGTTGAGCAGGATGAAGAAAATAATGCCTTTAGTTATCTGCACCAATAAAAAAAACAATATTTTTCATCTTCAAACTAGTCCAGTGGAATTGCGATGGATTCTATCCGCGCCTGGAAAGAATCCACTTAATCACTGATACTAATGTAGATGCTTTCTGCCTACAAGAGACCAATTTTAAGGAATCCCACAAACGTCAACTAAAAGGATTCGAAGGTTATCATTTCATCAGAAATTCCGGTTTAATTGCAAGTGGTGGAACTTCTATATTTATTTCTATAAATATGTACTCTAAATCAGTGCTCCGCAACCTTTCCTCATCTGAGGCACACCAAACTGCTCCCTAGAATTTCGTGGCACACCAAAATCTAAAATATATTTATAGCAGTGGCGTAGCTAGGTCGGGGGTCAGTTCACTCCATGTATACTAATTATTTATGGATGTCCAAACTACCTTAGTTTTTTTTATTGTTTTAAAATGTGAAGAAGCCCCTTTCAGATTTGGGGCATCAAAATTTTCACTCAGGACATAATACATATTTTTTTTTTATTTTTTTTTATTATTCAGATAGAATGAAAAATACAAATAGGTACATACATGAGAACTATACTAAATACTAGGTAGGACAGGTAGGTATACTAAATTTACTTCTGTTGACACGTCAATAGTAATAAATATTTTGACATGATGATGACTGATTAATGTGATACCTGCGCTTGCTTCGTTGAACACAAAAGTTTTATATTCGGCTCAATTTTAGACAGCGCAACTCTCATTTCTTGGTCAAGATCTTTTAAGCATGACCGTTTATCATTTTTAATTAATACAAGCGTTGAAAAACTTTGCTCACATAAATATGTTGTGGAAAACGGAAGTAGTGTGAAGATGGCCTTGTCGGTGATGCGTGGATATTCTGTCTTGATGGAAATCCAGAAAACATCTAACGGAACTTCGTCGAATTTAAGTTTTAGGGTCATATCATTACTTAATTCTGTGAACTCCTCTCGAGTTTGCAATGGCAGTGCTTCCGTGGAACTTATTGCATTGGTTGCGAAAGGATTTCGAATCCAATTGTATTGTTCCGTGTTGATAGAATGGAAATAGTATTCAAATTTTTGTTGAAGCATACTTAAATGTTGTTGGGCCAAATCCACAATCAACTGCTTGTTTTCGATCGTACTGTGGTTGGTCCTGTGATACATTTCTAGACATCCTTTTTGCAACTGTTCCTGCCAAAGTTCAAGTTTCTTTTTGAACCCTTGTAATTTATCGGAGCACGTCAATATATTTTCATTCCGTCCTTGCATTTTTTTATTAAGTTCATTCAGATGTTCGAATATATCCGCCATGTATGCAAGTTTGGCTATCCAGTATTCATCATGAAGGTGCTGGCATAGATCGTACATATCTTGACTTGAAAGAAACTCACGCACTTCGTAGCGAAGTTCAAACAGTCGAGCTAAAACTTTTCCCCGGGATAACCAACGAACTTCTGTATAAAACAGTAAGGATTCATGTTCGCTTCCCATTTCTTCACAGAGTATTCCAAAGATTCGCGAATTTAAGGCTCTCGATTTAATTATGTTTATGATCTTAATACATTCATTCATTGTGATCGAAAGCTGTTCGGGCAAATTTTTGACCATCAATGCTTCTCGATGTATGCAGCAATGTGTAATTTGTATTGACGGATTTTTTTGTTTTACACAAGATACAAAACCTTTCTTACTGCCCATCATTGCAGCAGCACCATCTGTACAAATAGCAACGCAATTGGTCCACTGAATATTATGTATTTTAAAAAAATTATCAGTTACTTGGAAAATTTGTTCACCGGTAGTTCTCTCTGGAACCTCCTTACAAAATAAATAATGTTCTTTAATAGAGTCCTCGTCAACGAAACGTACAATAGCCATCAGTTGTGCTTTATTTTTAATATCGGTTGATTCGTCGATTTGAAGCGCAAAAATTCCAGCCGAAATGATTTTTTTAATTAGTGTTCCCAAAATATCACTTGACATATCTTGGATACGTCTTTTAACAGTATCGGCCGACAAAGAAACTTTACTCACGTCCTTAACTTCGTTTGGCCCAAGCATAAGTCTAACAATTTCCATGCATGCTGGTTTAATAAGCGTTTCACCGATAGTGTGCGGTTTTTTTTGTTGTGCAATTAATTTTGCAACAAGGTAGCTTGCTTCTAATGCCTTTTCAGAAACCGTAACCGCCGATTTCATAAACTGCTTTTGTTTCTTATTTTGATCCAAGCGCCGTTGGAAAAATTGAATGTCTTTTTTGACGCAACTGGGATGATTTGTGATCAAATGACGGTTTAGTTTGCTGGGTACCATTGCTTCATTTGACAACTGTTCACCGCAAATGACGCATTCAGGCTTTGGAGCCGCTTCGTCGCCACACCAAGTGAAACCATATCGAAGGTAGTCTTGATTGTACTTCCTTTTCAGCACCTTTTTTGCTCTTTTTGCAGCACTTATGCTGGAGCTTGTGCTAGGTTCTTCGTCATCTGCTCGTGATTTCAGCAAAAATTTATCCATATTTGAAGCACTATAGTTATTTATAAAAGTAGATACTGCAACAAAACTTAGTCCAGTTCACTTATTTATAAGGCACAAGAATTTATTTATATAGTAATTCACTATTTATTTCACTCTACGATTTATTTGTTTGCCCGCGTATTTATCTGATTCACTTGACTATTCGACTCTCTCTGAGTCTCTGAGCGACGACAGGCGCGCTTATATAGGCAGTGGCGATGTTCAGGAAAACATCGAGTCGCGCCTCGAACGGCACGGATCTTTCTAGTTAAAGCCTTGGTTTCTTTGAACACTTCGTCGCGGTGAGCGGACAGTCCGTCAACCGTCGCGTTTTGACGATTTTATCCAACCAGAGTATTTAAATGGGAATGGTTTTCTTGAATCCGCTTAGCTGAACAGGACGGCGTCATGCCGCTGATTTGTCGCGAAGAGTCGGTTGATATCTGTTGAGTTTGATATCAGCGGAATCGTCGGCGTGTGCGGAGACTATATTGTTATTAATTTTAAAACAATGAGTGACAAATTCACACATACAGATGACATCATGACTTTATTTTTAGGTTTCTTGGAAATTATGTCCTTTATAAAACTCAACACGAATTCAAAAAGATCTGTAGAAAGTCTAAAATACTCCCTAAATTTGGTTTCATTTCCAAAAAGCCTCCGCTGCACAGTGATATTAAAGGCACCTTCTGTATCGCGACAGAAAAACAACTCATTCACTGGCTTATTGGAAACTTTGACGGTTGCAATTGCCAGTTCCTCTTGTTCTTCCTCTTCCAACAATAATAACAACGCAAACAATTTATTTGCAACCATTTTAGTACCTTTCGTTTACATTCATAATACATAAACAGCACGTACAGACATAGAGAAAGTATCATTTTCTATATTTTTTAACAAACCACCTCGGGCGAAAATTGCTGTCCTCAGCGGTCGACGGACTGTCCGCTCACCGCGACGGAGTGTTCAAAGAAACCAAGGCTTTAGTCGCCTTCGAGAATCAAGCCGCCGCGCCGCGCCGATAGACGGATAGACGTTTACCATCGGCGCTGTTGTCAGATTGCTTTATTTTTCGCGGGTCTCGCTACAATACGAATCTGATTCGTATTGTCTGCAAGAGCGGCACACCTCAAGTCGGCTTACGGCACACCAGTGTGCCGCGGCACACCGGTTGCGGAGCACTGCTCTAAATACTTGCCTCTAACCACTAATATCGAAGCAGTAGCTGTCAAAGTTTGGCTTCCAGAAAAAGTCACTATCTGCAATATTTATATTCCTCCTGCTTATTAATTGTCCAAAACTGAACTAACCAACCTTATAAATCAATTGCCTCTTTATAATGGTCGGCGATTTGAATGCCCATAATACTATGTGGAATTCCGATAAGACTTTTGGTAGAGGAAAAACTCTTGAAAACGTTTTAAACAACACCAGTGTATGTATTCTTAACACTGGTTCTGCCACTCATTTTAATATATCTTCTGGGAGCTACTCATCAATTGATCTCAGTATTTGGAAAATTGCTGGTGCCAACTGGAAAGGATTCAGATCGCACATTGAAAACCACATATCTCAGTACCAAATTATCGAAAATGTTGATGAAGTTGTTCCTGATTTCAATGACTTCCATAGCTCTGGTTAGTGTGGTTTTATGGCTCCTGTTATGTTGAGACATGCTGTTATTTGAATTTGTTCTAGTTTGCGGATAGCTGTTAATTTTTGGGTTTTCGATACCCAGACAACTGCACCGTATATTAGCATAGGTCTTATGATAGCCATGCAATCCATGTGACGACTCTGGGGGAGAAACCCCAAGTGCGCCCCACGGTTCGGTGGCATGGTTCATAAGCAATTTATGCTCTTTTGACTCTGTTTTCTAAGTGTAAGTTCCATGGTAACTTGTTGTCAAAGGAGCTACCTAGGTACTTCACCTCTGTTGCAGTTTTGTTTTACGTTTAGGAGCTCTAGAGGTTTTAATTCCATTTTCTTCCTTTTCCTTGTGAAAACGACTATTTCTATCTTCTTGGGATTGATAGACAGTGAATGGTCCTTGCACCACTGTTTAATAATTAAAGACACGAGTGGATAAAGGTGTCATGTCACAAAAAGATTATTTCGAGAAAATTAAGTTTAAAGTTTTACAATTGCATTACGATATATGGCTCATGATACCCCTATCTGATGAATAGCCATTATTTATCAAAATTGGAAATATCACAAACAAAAAAATATAGTATATTTTAAGTATAATATGTCATAAAAATCATTTTTTGAAAATTCCCTATTTGCAGAATGACCAGGTTATTTTCTTACGCTATTGTGTAGTGACTGTTACTATTGTACCCTACAGTACTTGTTATTAAAATAATCTATTTTACATAAAGAACATTGTAAGAATTTTCTGTATGTCATTATTACTTTAGTATGTGTTCAATTCTTATGAACCAAATGACAAAAACTAATTAATTTTCATACGTTTCCCAGTGTATTAAGTTCCCATGTTTTAGTAGCCAGTTTTGCCAGTCTAGTACAATTGTACTAGATCTAGTACATTTTCTGAGAATCTGATACTCTAGTACACTTAAAGCAAAATCTACTACTTTTTTCAGCGTATATTCCATTTGAATTGTAAAATATATTGTTCAAAAATTGCCAGAGAAATTAAAATATTTGTTAAAAATTGCTTCAGAGATAAAATAGTAGACATTTCTCGAGAGATAAAACATTGTTCAAAAATTGCACGAGACATCAAATATTGTTCAAAAATAGATTGAGAAGTCAAATGATAAAATAGTATTAGAAATTGCTTGAGGAGTAAAGTTTTGTTCAAAAATTTCTCTAGGGATAAAAATACCTACTGTTAGAAATTTAATGAGAGATAAAAAAATATTTAAAAATTGTTCGAGAGATTAAATAGTATTATAAATTGGTAAAGTCGTGTTCAAAAATTGCTCGAGGTAAAATATCATTACAAAATGTAAAACCTTGTTAAAAAATTGCTCGAGTGATAAAATACTGTTGAAAAATTTATTGAGAAATAAAATATTGTTCGAAATTGACTCGAGATACTGTTAGAAATTTCTAAAGAGATAAAACATTGTTTAAAGATTTCTCGAACGATAAAATACTATTAGAAATTACTCGAAAGATATTGTACAAACATTGCTCGAGAAAAAAAAAAGTTGTTAAAAATTGCTTGAGATATAAAACATTGTTAAAAAATTATCGAGAGTTAAAATATTGTTATAAATTTGTAGAGAGTTAAAATATTGTGCAGTTTTCTAAACAGATAAAAGAAGTTGTTAAAAATTGCTCGAGAGATAGAATAATGTTAGAAATTTATCGAAAAATAAAATATTTAAAAATAGCTCAAAAGATAAAAAAGGTTTGAAAACTGTTCGAGAGATAAAATAGTATCATAAGTTATTAAATTCTATTTTTAAAATTGCTCGAGAGATAAAATAGTATCAGAAATTTGTCGAGAGATAAAATATTGTTTAAAATTATTGTGTTCGTGTTCTCTATATATAAACCTTTTTTTGCTCTTTAATAGGGAGTTTTAGCAAACAGCCGCTAACCATCCGCTAACGTTACCTTAGGGATAGACTGTAATCTACTCCGTTCAATGTTTATGAAAAAGGTCACAATCTAAGTTTAACGTAACGTTAGCGGAAATCTTACGTACATTTGCTAAAACTCTCTTATGACCACACTTCACAATTAGAAAAATCTGGTAACTTTATAGAATCTAGTACATTTTTATGTAATCTGGTACATTTTTTAAACAAATCTGGTGCATTACAAAAATTTATTCTGGCAACACTGTTTAGTACATACAAATGCTGCGTTTGAGAATCCACATCGGATGCATTTTTTACATCTCGAGCGTTTTTTTATCCACATCGGACACATCTATCCCATTACATTTACGTATACTGAATCACGTGATCAAAGATTTTTTACATCTCAGATGCATCGGATGTGGATTCTCAAACGCGGCAGAAAACTCATTCAGTTTCGCTTCTTGGGTAGGTATTCTTTGCCTTGACTAGATACTAGATGAAGGCAACGTAAACAAAAAGAAGAGCTCTGTTCGTTTGATTGATCCGATCATTAGTATTCCGATTTAGTAAAATGAACAAACAATTTGGTTGTCATCTTGACATTGACAATTTTGAAGTATAACAGCTGATTTCTGATTTGATGTCAGAAGAAAACGCGCATTTATTTTTTTCAATTTATAATTGTCAAACAATGGATTTGTCAGCATAAAAGAAGTGTTACGTTTACACTATGAGCTTGAATATTCAAAAAATTCCAGTATTCGTATTTCCAAATGCTTTGAAGTTTTATTTAGCTACTAAATCATCACACAAACAATTGTTGACTCTTTATAATCCCTACGATTTTCCTGTTAGATTTAAAGGTATTTTATTACGAAAAACCTATTTGATTCCATAGTTCAATTATTTGCATTTTAGTGCTATCTACTGCTCCGAATAAGTACGCAGTGATAGATCCTGAAGGCAGTATAGGACCTCATATGTTAGTTGATATTGTTATAAGACACACTAGCCCTGTAAGTAATAATTGCAATGTGGTCGACAAATTTCGAATATCTATGCAGGATCATGCAACCAAACAGGTAATATTATTTGTGCGAATGTATTTAGTTACTCATTACATGTTTTTTAGCTTCTTGGAAAACGTGACATAGAGGCTATGTTAATTCCTGGAGAAAAAGACAATATTTCAAATGACGGAGATTTTCAGAACTTGCCTCCGCATTTAGATAGGGCAAGTTTGACTGATGAACAAAGAGTATATGTAACAAATAGGTATATTATTTTTCTTATATAGTTAACACATATTTACACTGACAGACACTTTATAATCCGTTCTGAAAAGAATGTAAATAATAATAGTCTTTATGTTCTTTAAGATTATGTTACATGATATAAGATAAGGCATAGGCAATGACTGCCAACTACAAGTTAACTCTCAGTTTGCATTCTTGGGTAGGATGCCAACTAAAACTTATCTCATTTTTTTTTTCTCCTGGACTTGTCTGACTATGTCTCCGAATAACACTGAAGCCTATTGGCTTATTGTCTTTTACCCCATGTTAGTTCATAGCATCCACTCTGTCACCTTTGTACCTTGTACAAGTTTGTACAGATCCTTGGGTGAGTGGGTTCTATACATTGTTGGATTAACCTGGGGTTGTCCAAAAAGTGCCTGTCTTTTGCGATTTAGAGCTTTGCACAGTATGTGTTTGGCCGCGTCTGGTTTCTTGTGACATAGTTGGCACATGAAATAGAATTTATTCATCTTTGAGAATTATACACTATACAAAGACACTAGGTACATAATGTAAAATCCTATTAGACTAGTCAAAAAAGTGTTAAGTAAAATACATTAAAAAATAAAATATATAATAGACAATTCATGTTAAGATTAGTTTAAAAGTTCAAAAAATCTTCTATACTATAAAATACATTATTTACAAGAAAATCATTAAGATGTTTTCTTAAATCATTACAACTAATTTGATGATAACCTGTAGTATCTTCTGTGTTACTGAACTTATTGTAACACTTAATCCCAATATATTTTGGTGAATGCTGATTTATTTGTAGTCGTGCAAAAGGTTGATGGATGTTAAATTTTAATCTAGTATCATATGAGTGCAGGTCTTTATGTTTCTTAAATATATGCTCATTATCTTTTATGTATAAAATAAGTTGAAAAATAAAAAAGGGAAGATAGTGTTAAATTTTGCATTTTCTTGAGAAGTTCTTTACATGATGTTGTTGGTGTCACCTTATACATGTCTCTCAGAACCTTCTTTTGAGATACAAAAGCTCTTTCAAAGTATGGTGAAGAACCCCAAAATATTAACCCATATTGTGAGTTGAAAGAACCAAACCAAAATAGCATAGTTTTAAAGTATCAAAAGATAGTGTCTCCTTTAAATTTTTGATGATATAACAACAAGTACTTAATTTTGAAGTTACCATTTTTATATGAGCTTCCCAATTTAATTTGGGATCTAATATTATTCCTAAAAATGTTATGTCATCAACGCTTTGAATAGTTTTTCCGTCAACGTGCAAGTAGGGTTCGTAACCTGGTAATATGTTTTTGGGTAGAAATTGCATGAAGTTTGTTTTTGTTACATTTAATGCCAGACTGTTATTTTTACAATACTGATTAAACTCACGAGATGCCTCGTTGCTACTTTGAGTGACTAGTTCAATTTGATCATCTGCCATTACAATATTGGTATCATCAGCATATTGAACAATGAGTTCCCCATTGTACATGCCAATTGTGTTCAAGTGTCCCTTTACTGGGGCGTGCCCTGTCATGAACCCTGTTATCACTTTTAACTGGTTCCTATTCATAAAGAGTAGTTCTTTTGGGACATGGTCTGCCTATGAATGCTTTTCCATGCGCCTGTTTTGGGGTGCTTTCCCAATAGTTAATATGTTGTTCCCGAATCCAGTCGTTTATGAAACCCCGGACTGTACTTTTTGGTACTCCTAGGTTTGTGTCTGGTTCCGGTGTTTCTTTTGACCCTCTTTTTGCAAGTTCGTCAGCCTTTTTGCAAGTTCGTCAGCCTTTTTGTTGCCTTCGGTCCCTTGGTGACCTGGCACCCAAAATAGCTTTACTCTATTTCGGTCTGCCAGTGTTCTTAGTTCTTCAATGCATTCCCATACCAGCCTCGACGTAACTTTCTGACTCAATATGGCCTTAGTGCTGCTTGTCTGTCTGACATTATTTGAATATGCAGATTTTCGACAGCTCTTTCATTGTTCGTTTTTGCACATTGCAAAATTGCGTATACCTCGGCCTGAAATACCCAGGAATGTATTCCTATAGCATAGGTATGGTTAGTATCAGGTTTTTTGGAGAATACTCCCGCCCCAGTGCCTTCCGCAGTCTTAGACCCGTCTGTATACCAGGTTTGTTCTTGTCGTTATGGTGATCTCCGCTCTTTCCTGTATTAAAACCTTAAATGGAGTATTAAAAGAGTATTATACAGTGAGCATCATAAGTCTTACCCCCCTAACTAACTCGTTACTGGAGTCTTGTTAGGAAAATCGCCGAGACATGTCGATTTTTGATTTCTGCAATGTACATTTTTGTATGAATAGTTTACTCTTAATTTCATCCCTTTCTGGAGGGAAGTAACCCTTTCAAAAAATTTAAATGGCATGGGGTGGTGAGTGATAGCTCATTTGAAAGGGGGTTTTATTCTCTATTCAACTGTGCAATATATTTTGAAATTTGCTTCATTACGTGTTGATTTATTAATGTTTAAAAATAACAAAACATCACAAATAGGAAAGCAACTAAACTAACAGTGACCTTATCTAATGAAAAAAAGTCTTACTTTACGTCTGAGCCAAAATCGATATCATGCAGGGCCGAATTTTAATTCTAAGGATGAGTGCGCTACGTTAATTTCCGTTATTCTGAAACAATAATTAGGCGAGAAAAAATCGATACTCCCATACCTACAAATCTTTACCAGTTCCCCCCTTTTAAAAATTAAAAAATCCTGAAATAGGTTCTTATTTATTTATGATGAGTGCTACAATTCCAATTTTCAAGTTCCTACCTTTAAAAAATCTATACTCCCATATAAATGCTCACCCCCATCCTCCCCCCTCTAAAATGAAAAAAAAATCCAAAAACCTTGAATACGTCATTATTTATTTATGATGAGCAACTGTAATTCCAATTTTAAAGTTCCTACCTTTAAAAAATCGATACACTCCTACGAAATTTCACCCCCAATTCCCCCCCCCCCCCTCCCTTTAAAATGTAAATTTCCAAAAACCTTGAAATACGTCATTATTTATTTATAATGAGTAGCTACAATTCCAATTTTCAAGTTCCTACCTTTATCTATACTCCGATACAAACGTTCACCCCCATTCCCCCCTCCCTTAAAATGTAAAAATCCAAAAACCTTGTATAATGTCATTATTTACTTATGATGAGTAGCTAGATTTACAATTTTCAAGTTCTTACTTTTAAAAATTTGATACTCCCATCAAAGTTTCTCTCCCCGTTTCCCCCCCTTAGAATGTGATTTTTATAAAATCCTTTCTTGTGGGTGTCTAAGTCGAGAAAGGAATAACTATGTCAAATTTCAAGTCAATCAGGCTTATAGTTTTGGAGATCTGGTGATGACTCAGTGAGTGGTATTTCGCTTTTATATATAGATTATAAAATATCAGTGTCATAATTTGATTCAAAGTAAAGGTTATTTTGTCTTTTCCAAGTGACTATTGGAAATAGTAAATTTATCATTTGAACACTGACATGAAAGACTTTGTAAAAAAAATAAATAACTACAAATTCTAATTAGTAGAGAACAGAATATTATGCATCAAAATTTATTCATATGTGCATTTTGCATATATTCCACTCTCTACTAATTAGTGACCATTCGATCAATAATTGGATCATATTAAAATTTTCAAGCCTATTTTAGACCAACCTAAAACTTTAACAATGCTAAAAAAAAGTAATACAAACTATTTAAACACGTTAAGAACATTGGTATAAATAGTATAAAAAAATATCACATTTATATCGATTTAGGTTGCCGACTAGGGTAGCACGCCTTTAAGCCTAGAAACAATCTAAACGGACTAAAGTCACTGTTACTCCCGCGATGTCATCACCTGGATTAAAATTATAATAAAATAAAAAAGAAAGTTATTATTTTAACGTAATTATAACAAACCATTTGTTTTTCATCTAATTGCTTAAAAAATATTGTTCCAGTCATTTATAGAAAAATTCAGTCAATAATTTGTATCTAAATAGTTTTAAATATTTAATTATATTTTAGGTCACTGCCAGCTGTTCAGTCTACGAACTACGTATTAGCAATTATAATAGGTCTAGTGTGTGTGATAACGTTGCTTTTACCGACGCAAGAAGAGATACCCAAGCCTTCTAGTATTCCAGCAAATTTACACATCAGTATAAACTTCAAGTTGGTGTTGGCTTACGTATTGGGACTGGTGACGATGGTCATCTTTCATCCCTAAACCTTCAAAATGATTGGTGACTACTGTAAATATGGTGTACAGTTAAAAATAAAAAACGGAGTCTATATGGTTGGGCCATGTGTTCAAAAAAATGGTGTTTTTATTGTAAATAAATGGTTTTATTTTTTGTTATACATTTTAAATGATTTTATAATAAAAAACGTAAAATGCTTTTAACAAATCGTTTATTTCTAAATATGTTCAAGGTACAAATGAGATGAGAGGGAAAGAAAACATGCATCTTATAACATTTTTTTTTTTATATAATCAAATCGGTAAATAAAAGTGTTAATAATACTTAAATATGTTCAAATATTTTTATTTGTTCTTCCAGAAGATTTAGCAGAAAATATAGAGGGCGATTTGAATTAAATTTTTATTTATAGGGAAATTAAAACTGGGAGTATACGAGATGGTGTACATTAATTTTTGGAATAAATCTTAGACCGCGATATTTTGACAAAAAATTCCGAAGATTAAAAAAAATTGATGGTGGCTCTGACGGGACGAAACGCTGTATATAAAATTTAATAGTACAGGTTTATATGCGAATATTTAATTTGAAAAATTAATGATAGTTTTTACTTTATTATCTATAGTCCAAAAATGTTCCATTACAAAACTACGGGAGCTAAAATTTTAGAAAAAAAAAAAAGGAATTAATATTTTCGAAATCGCTCGAGATATTTCAGTTATATTTAGTAAGCAGTGACAGTTAATAAAGGTGCATATTTTCAAATAATTTTCAGCTTTAACAATGACGTGCGTACTGGCACTAACTTCGATATTGGTTTTTTCCAGAAATAATAGTATATTAAAATACAAGTTGCAGAAGGCAGCATATTCCCGCACGAATTCGAAATTAGGTCACGAGCGATGAAGGAGCGAGTGGACGAACGAATGAGTGCGAGAATAGCCTTCTGCAACGAGTGTTTTATACTATTTTCTCGATTTTGGGCTATATTTTTTGCCACCCTTAAACGTCCCTTCTAAGTTAGAAAGAGGTATCCTCAAAAAGAACAATTTTCAAAATGACCATATTTTTTTTCCACCCTGTATACTGCTATCCTAAGTCAAAAAGCATCAAAATACGAATCTTTAAAATGACCATCAATATTCTTTTGCCACCCTGTAACCGGCCCTCCTAAACTGGAAAGAGGTATCCTCAAAAAGAACAAATTCAAAGTGACCTTCAATATTTTTTTGCTACCTGTATACTGCATATCATCATATTATAAGTGACAAGAAATATTTGAAACAATCCGGCGGTATTTAAATTATTTTTTTTTTTAATTCAAAGGAACACAAAAAATGCGTTTTTCCTAGAAACTCACTTCAACTAAAACACCGTTTTTTTTTTTATTGGCTCAGAAGGGTAGTATACTAAACCGCCGTAATCCAAAAGAACCAACCACTTCTCGGAAGAACCACAATGAAACGTACATACCGCGATCAAATTGGAAGCAAATATTTTCATACATTTATCAACAATTAAAAACCTACAAAGAAATCCGATCGATTCAAGGCGATTTAGATTTCGACTTAGAACGACTCCTAGACCTAGATTTCGATCTGCTGCCCGATTTCGATCTAGATCTAGACCTAGAACCACTCTTCGACCTCGATCTCTCTCTGGATACACTTCTTGATTTGGAAGCGCTTTTAGATCTTGATCTAGATTTAGATCTAGACCCGCTTTTAGACCTCGAGCGCGATCTGGAACCGCTCTTAGATCTAGATCTGCTTTTGGAGCGCGATCTAGATCTGCTACCAGACTTCGATCGCGCTCTCGATCGATCCGATTCCGACCCGGACGAAATTTTGCGTTTCCTTCTACCGCCAGCGTCGCTTTCGTCGCCGCTCGCCACTTTAAGACGGTTATCGTCGCTGTCGTCATCGCTGGACGATATCGTCGCTTTCGATACGATCCGCATCTTCTGCTTAGCGCTGAGACCATCGTCTTTCTTCGCTTTAATTTTCGGTTCCTTCTTCTTCCTTTGTCTCGGTTTGTTGCTACCGTCCGAATCGTTATCGCTGTGTCCCTTGCGTTTTCTTCCTCTGCCGCCTTTCTTCTTTCTGTCTCCGTCGGATCGTTGTTTCTTCCGTCCGCGATCTTTCTTCTCCGAAGGACCGCTACCGTCGACGTTTTCTTGATCACTACCGGAATCCGAGAGTACGTCTCCGGTTTTGCTTCGTCCTTTCGCTTTGGCCTTCTTCTCTGACGGCATGTAATCGAATATGACGGCGTTCTTCGTCTTCTCCTTGTATTCTTGACGTTTCTGCAACATTTGCTCCTTGTTGAGCCGTTGGAATTCTTCGATTTTCTTCGCCTCTTCGATTTGGCGCATCTTGAAAGCGGCGCGTTCTTCTTCTTGTTTACGTCTGATCGTGCGTTCTTCTTCGTCGACGCGTCGGGCTCGCGCCACGTGGTATTGCGCTTGGGACAAGAGATCTTTGCATTGTCTAGCTTCCAGTTCGGCCAGAGCTACGTCGTAACGCTGTTTGTCGGCTAGTTCGACCAAGTAGTTAAAATATCTGAAAAAGAAAAAGAAATTTAATATTTGGAAAGTGAGTCAATATAAATTCTGCTTACTTTAAAGACAGGCCCAGCTCGTGCACGGCTTGTAACACCGTCGATAACGTCGATTTTTCATCCTTCAAAATGACAGTAGCTAATCGTTGCAGCACCAAAGCGATATTGTACAACAGGATAGTATCTTGAGGTGCCACCCTTCTGGCTTTGAGCAGTACCATTTTCGCTTCCTTGAACTTATTCGCTTTGAAATAAGCTCTCGCCAAGTATTGCAGAACTTCGACGTTGTTATATTTATAAAACTTCCTTAGGCAGTTCTCGTACTAAAAAGAAAACACAATTATTATAGTAGTTCAACTATACCAACGAACGTACCATTTGTATAGCGCTGACGAACTGCTTTTGCTCGACGTAAACGTGAGCGATGTTCAACCATACGTCGGAAAAATCAGCTGTGGCTTCTCTGACTTGCGCGAAAATGTCTCTGGCTTCATTGACGGCATTTTTGTGCGCCAAAACCGAACCCACGCCGTTGGCAGCGAATATGTTCTTCGGATCGATCTTTAGAACTTGCTTGTACAGATTCAGGGCTCTGTCTTGATGCCGCTTCATTCTATCCTTGTCTTTGGTAGGTTGATGAAGGGTTTGCAGCCAGACGTTGCCGAGTGCGATTAAAGAATAAGCGTCTTGTGATGTGGAAGGATTCTAAAATAAATTTTAACTATAATTTAGACTCGTTAAATTCGATTTATTACCTTTAAAATCCTTTCATACTTCTTCTGGCCGGGTCCCCACTCTTGCTTGGCCAAATGGAGGTTACCTAGCAACGACCAAGCGTCCGGGTGTTCGGTGTCGATCCTCAAGGCTTCTTTGAACCAATCGGAAGCGTCATAATAGTGTCCTTTATCTCTCGCCATGCAGCCCAATCTCAAATAGCAATCGACGTAGTTCGGGTGCTCTTTTAAAATGTCTTTGTACAGCTTTTCGGACTTGTCAAAGAGGCACATGGCTTCGTTTAGTCGAGCTAAATTATATGTCATCGTTACGGATACAGAGTTGTAGTATTGAGGATCGTGAGTCGCTTCCAATTCTGCTCTGCTGATGGCTTCTTCTACGTTCTTTTTGGCTTCTTCTAGATTTCCCAATCTGTGAGGAAATTTACTTGTAAAATCGGCATATTCCAACACCAATACACTTACCTATATTGCAATGCGCCAACGTTATTCAAAATCTCGACAGGTATGTCACTCTGAACGTTCTTTTTCAACAGTTGCATGGCCATCTCGTATGCATTAAGAGAAGCTTGCAAATCGCCCTGTTCCAAAATTTGCGCCAATTCAATCCAAGCCTCGATATCGTCCGGAAATTGATCAGTCACTTTTTTCAAATGGACTTTAGCTATGTCCCTTTTAGATTGAGATGTCGAATTGGCATACAGAGAACCCAAAATTTTCATCGTTTCGTAATTACCCGGTTGGGCTTTGAGAACTTTCTCAAAACATTGAGCAGCCTGTAAATGCATCGACATTCAAACGATTTGAATAAACGAACCAACCTTTATCCGTAAAAATTTTGCTTGTCACCTATAATAATTGTCAACTTTGACGGGTGACAACTGTTATGGTTGACAGCTGCAATGTCAGTTTGTAATTAGGCATTCCAAACTGAATGCCTACCAGTGGGCTTTGACGGGTTATGATATTGCAAAATTATGGCAACCCTGTAGACCTGGTGATTTGACAAGGTCAATGAAATAGATAGTTACATAGATTGATTATCCATATTTTTCAAAATAAACATAAGCGTATGCCTTGAAGTAAAAATGTAAGCAATTATTTTTTTTTAATATCTAAAGGCTAAAAATTGGTTTAAAACACTTTTAGCTAAACCGATTCAAATTAATAAATATTTGCCAGGCAATATGGCCGCTCGTAAACGACCAGCTTTGAGCAATCTATATAACTATATATGTATCATTGACCCTGTTCATGACAACAGGGTTGCTATATCTAAACTGTCATTACCCACTGGTAGACATTTGGACAGGTCGTTGGAATGCCTAATTAGGCATTCCAAACAAATGAATTGCCAGTGGGAATGTTTGGTATATCTAATGGTTGCGACATACGATGTATTCTATCTACAATACTTAAAATCATAAATAATGGATTACATTTAAATAGTTTATGTCGAACACAATAAATATATTATTTAAAAAACCGCTTGTACATTTTTTAAAAAATTGGCAGGCTTGACGACTGATATTTCGAATAAAAATAGCGTCCAAAATGAAAGACTATGTCGCTACCACCTTAGATATACAAGACCTTCCCACTAGTAGGTATTGTTTGACAGGTCCTTGGAATGACCAATAAAGTTATTTTGTCACGTTGTGAAGTACTTTAACTGTAAATGTTCAACTGTTTGTTTAGAATTAACACAAATGCAGTGATATAATATAATATATTTGAACCTCATAATACAAAAAGACTGAAAAGAAATTGACTTAAATGGTTGAAGATGACTTATCATTGGAATAGGCCTCATCATGCCAAATAAGAGTACATTAGCTCATAAAACTATGTTTGTTTTGATTGCTAATAAATATATGTTTGGAAGGAAATAAATTTCAATTATTTTTCCCTTGCCATTTATTTTACGTTGTTGTTTAAATATATGTTTAAGTAAAGTCAAATGTTTTAAAGAAGACTCACATTTTCAGTGTCTCCTCTGTAGATGTACATTTGACCTAGTCCGAAATGCGGCAGTACAAAAGAAGCTGGCGAAAATTGAGTTGCTTGATAGTAATATTGGAAGGCCTGGTCATAATCTCCTTGTACTTGAAATGATCTAGCCAGTTGGTAACAACTTTCAGCACGCATAGCTTCATTTTCCGTATTGTGAAACGCATGTAACGCCAAATGTTGCACTTTGCTGTAGTCCTGAATGATGTAGAAATAAAAATAAATACCTAACGCTTGCAATGAATTACATTTATTACCTTTTTGAAAAAGAAATGGTTAGCTAAATGATTCAAAACCATGGGATCGGACGAATCGATTGTGTAAGCCTTAGATAACATCTGTACACCAGTTCGAATTGATTCTGGTTGTTGCAAATTTAATTTTAATATCGCTAGACCGACCAGGGCGCCTACGCACTTGGGATCCAAATCTAGGGCTCTTTCAAAGGCCAATCTAGCCTTTTCCAGGTTATTAAGTTTGATAAAACAGTGACCCATACCTGTAAGATTGGAATAAATTATATGTTGTACTTTTAGGTGTATCACAAACACAAATTTTATTAGAAGAGATTTGGAAGTGATTCTGAAGAAACTTAGTATGCAGGCGATAAACTCAGGCGGTGGTTTTAGGGGGTAAACGAGATTTGCACTAAATAACCAGTAGTCTCATATTATTGGAAACCCGAAGAATCCAATGTCAATAGAAGATTTACACTATATACTGGCTCCATGACAAAACAGCGCTGGACAAAATATGGCAAGGATAAAATAGCGCAGGACAAAAGCGCGTAACGAACAAGATATATTTTTTTGATTAATGAAATTCCTTTAAATACAAATACTGTTCCAACGACGCCTATGTATAGAATGTTTGAAGTGTAGCTCCGTTTTTCTCACATTTTAGGATTCGACCCATTTCGCGAGGGACAAATTTGCGCTGAGTTAAATGCATGAGAGACAAGTTAGCGCCTCATATAAAGTGAGACCAAATAACGCCTATTCTAATTATAGTTAGTTAAGTTAGCACTTTTTCGAAAAAGAGTGAAACTAACATGTTATAAAATATGCCAATATTCTAACTGAAATAATAAAAAAAAATCGTAACTAATTTACCTAACCTGTGCGGCCTGGAGCCATAGCGGGTTACTGCATATGGCTCCAGGCCGCACAGGTTAGGTAAATTAGTTACGATTTTTTTTAAATTTTTGTAATTTTGTTTTTTTTGTTCAAAGCAACATCGATGGCATCAGACCGCCCAGGTTAGGTAAATTAGTTTAAGTTTTTTATTATAATTAGAACATTAGAATATTTTGACCTACTCTATTTTGTCCTGTGCTATTTTGTCCTTGCGCTATTTTGTTCTTACGCTATTTTGTCCTTGCGCTATTTTGTCTTCGCCTTATTTTTTCCTGTGCTATTTTGTCCTGCGCAATTTTCTCCAGCCCTATTTTGTCCAGCTTCATTTTTTCCGGCGGTTTTGTCATGAAGCTGTACAAAATATCTATATACAAACTTGGTACAACTGATCATTAAATATTAAATATAGTTTCGCATTAAACGTCGTTTTGACGATGTGGTCTAACGATGTCAAAAGTATCGAATATCCGATCCTACACTCCCACATAAGTATAAATGTCGATCGACGTTCTCATTTTTGTAGAATTTTTAGGGATATTATTGCTGTGTTTAAGTATCCACATCCGATACAGTTTTACATCCCGAGCGTTTGTTTATCCACATTGGACACATCTACATCTGCGTTTGTTTATCCAAGATGTAGCCGTCCAGATTACATTTTTTACATTTGAAATGAGATGTTTGTTCCATGCCAGAAAGTAAGTTTATCGATTTATCCTTTGTTTATTCTAACGTGAATATAAAAGTGATTAGTTTGTTTAATTTTTGTTTAGATTTCAAATTTAGGTTGATTTGTAGTCTCAAAAGTCAAACGCAAAAAGTATAAACTTCTAACTGAGTCATTTTATCACGTGACCAATAAAGTCTAGTGTTTGTTTATTACATCTACATTTAGATCTAATCCTTTATCACGTGATAAAAAATTCACAACATCTCATATGTATCCGATGTGGATATTCAAATGCAGCATATGATCCCCGCTCTAGCTATTCACAAGTATGTTATTGCAGCGAAGATGACAGAATGCGACGTTGCCATTTTTATATTTTTCCCCCAGATTTGGGGAAAATTCGGAAAAAGTGTCTTCAGTATTCAAATAGACAAGTCAGTGTTCTAGGATCTCATCTTTGACAAAATTTGATTATCAATTTATTATTAATATTTTTTTTGTTTTCTTTTAGTAGTGTTTTATATTTAATTTAATTGTTACCGTTTTTATTTTGTAGCATTATACATTATAACTATTAAAACTGCCTATGCAATAAAATATGCAATTGTTATAAAATTAGTTAATTTTAATCAATTTCTTCTTCTGCGATGTGTAATAAACTTGTACCTGTATCTCCCATGGGCTTAAGACCTTTTAATTTGCTAATTATTTAATGTTGTTTCTGTTAGGTATGTACAATTTTAAATCTGAATTAAGTATGTTGTAATATATATTTGCAAATATTGTAAAAGGGTTTATGTACAATTAAATAAATTTTGTCTAAATAAAAAAAAAGGTAGTGGAATTGTATAGGACAATTCAGCCTTTTATTCACCCTGAGTTTTCTAGAAAAAATTAGTTGCCGTATTAAAAAGAAAACATAAAATGGGGTAAAACTACTGAATAAAAAAATGCTTGCAAGAGCAATACTCTTATTTGAGTCATACAAACATTTTGAGAGCATATAGACCACTTTTTGACTTTTGATTATGATCATACTCCTATTTTTTTAGAATATCAACCCCTTTGCCATCATAAAAAATGCTTGCAATATAATCTTGGATTAAAAAAAAAAAACGTGTTTAAATCCCAAATTTTGTTGAAAAGGTCAATATGCGGTTACGTGGCTGAAATCCCTACACCAAAAGTAGCAAAACCGGATAACAAAAAATGCTGAAAAAGGGATTTTTTCATTGTTATTAACATCTAGAAGCATATACTTGATTGCCGGCAAAAAAAAAGAAAAAACTAAATTCCATTTATTTTGAATTTGATAAGTCACATGACAGCTCCCACCACCGGGACATAGTACATGTTGTTCACCCCACTCTCCTGTACCCAACTACAAATGACAAGCAAAAAAGAAGACATGCCACTTTTTGCAGATAGAAGAGACTAGAAGGGATGTTATGGGAATTTTGGATTGTCAGAGGGGTTTGGCAAATTAAAAATGTCAGGGGAGAAATATATTATTGAATTTAAATAGAAGATGTTATTTGAAATTAATTATTGTTAAGTTGGAGAAGTGAAATAAAGAGGTAAAAAATGTAAATAACATTTTATTTAATTGGAAGCCAAGTGTAGCAGAAAGGAGTGTTGAGAGGAGGCAGTGATAAGCATAGGGGGAAAGCAGAACTAGACAAGCAGGGCAAGAAAACAACACAGACAGAGCATGAGAACAGCCAGTGCAGAAGAAAATAAATAGACCATATTTTTTTACAAAAAGTAATTTTTGTATTAATAATTTTTTTTATACTCAATTGATTTCATAAGTTTAAAGCCCCCAATCTGAGATTTTCTATTGATTGGATTTAAGTGGATCTACTGGGTGATTCCATAATATCAGCATATTTATTAATTTGAATTAAAGGAATATTATAATTTAAAAAAAATCTATTTGTTATTAACATCTTACCTAATCTTACAGCTGCTGGGCAATTTGGATTAGTTCTCAAAGCCTTTTTATAGAAAGCCAAAGCAGCCCTATAATCTTTTCTGTTGTAAGCTATACAAGCTTTACCCAATAACGAAGGGATGTTATTTTGCGATTGATTCAATACGAAATTGAATTGGGCATCAGCTTGTTCCATTTTATCACCCTCCAAAAGGCAGAAATATGCTCTACCCAATAAATGATTCTAAAAATTTAAAAATAAAATATGTTGTTTTATTAAAATTTTCCAATCCTTACTTGGT
This sequence comes from Psylliodes chrysocephalus, assembly GCA_927349885.1. Taxonomy (NCBI): domain Eukaryota; kingdom Metazoa; phylum Arthropoda; class Insecta; order Coleoptera; family Chrysomelidae; genus Psylliodes; species Psylliodes chrysocephalus. Next base: position 60,524,690 of record OV651819.1, on the reverse strand, counting down.
CATACATGATAATTTTATCAGCTGTTGTATACAGAAGCGTAGCTTTCGTAAATAATTCCCTTCTTCTGTCTTTATTCTTTTCTTTATTAGCCTTTTGGACGTAGTATGCTGCAAGCATATCCAGAGCACGCATTTGGTCTTTTTCATAATCCCTATAGCTGACGTTGGCGTCAGTTCTTGAAGCTTCAAGTATTTTAATAAAATCATCGATCTTTCCTTGTTTGTAATATTCCAACTAAAAATATATTGACATTATATTTGTATAAAAGTTGCCATATGGATAAAACTTACAGCCAAATTGACCCAAACAGAAAGTTGGGTCTTTTCCTGCCGCAAAATACCCAGGACTTCATCTCCTTCCGGCAATTGTTCAATATCCAATTCAATTACCTAAAATTCGTGTATTGTTCAGTTTAAATATAGACCGAGATTACAAATAAATTTTACCTCATCTGTATCCCGTAAAGGGATTTCTATCACGTTGGCCATCTCGAGTAGATGGACTTCTCTTTGGAAACTATTAAATTACACGGTTTTCTTTAAAATCGCATAATATAAATAGCAAAGGACCATACAAAAATTAAAACTGACGACACTTGGACACCAGTAAACAATAACCCTGTTTAGTGACAACGTAACCAAACTTTCTTCTTTTTTATTATTTTAAGATTTAACATTGGCCTCGTAGTCGTTAGAGAATTCAGCACTCACAGCTGGCCTGGACCTCTAGTTTTCTGGACTGGCAGCTTCTGTGCTGACAACTGGCCTGTATTTATCAATGAACTGGAGTGGGGTAGAAAGCTAATGTGCATATTAGGCATTCCAACAACCTGTCCAAATGGCTACCAGTGGGTAACAATGAACTGGAGTGGGGTAGAAAGCCAATGTGCATATTGTATCAATAGAACAAGATGCGACTCTATGGGCGCTGCCATTTTTATTTATCATCTCACTCGGGAGTATTTATAATAACCATTTTCTGTTTCACATTGTTATTGTTCAATCCACAAGCTGGTGGATCAGACAATAACAAAGTGAAATAGAAAATGGTTGTAATAAATACTACCGAGTGAGATGAAAAATAACCTGTCTTTGCCCATAGAGTCGCATCTCAAGCCTATTGACAAGCATTCTACCCCACTCCAAGGGGGCTATTTTCAAACTCGAGAGAATTCATTTCCATCAAGAGAAATGTCATACGTCAACGTAAAACCGTATTTTTAGGGCTCTTAGGGCCAGTGTGAACTCACTGACTGTTTCTCTCGGTTTATTTAGAGATAATTAAAATTCTCCTAAGAATTTTAATCCTCGATGTCTTTAAATACAGCGTTTCCACATTGACGTATGACATTTCTGATGAGAATCTTGAGAGAAAAGAGTGCTCACATACTTTAAAAATAGGTCCCCAGTTCATTGGTGGGTAATGACAGTTTGGATATGGCAACCCTGGGGGGCTATTTTCAAAGTATGGGAGCCACACAATGAACTGGAGTGGGGTAGAAAGCTAATGTGCATATTGTATCAATAGAACAAGATGCGACTCTATGGGCGCTGCCATTTTTATTTCTTCTCTCACTCGGGAGTATTTATAATAACCATTTTCTGTTTCACATTGTTATTGTTCAATCCACAAGCTGGTGGATCAGACAATAACAAAGTGAAATAGAAAATGGTCGTTATAAATACTCCCGAGTGAGATGAAAAATAACCTGTCTTCACCCATAGAGTCGCATCTCAAGCCTACTGACAAGCATTCTACCCCACTCCAGTTCATTGGAGCCACATACTTTGATTTTCTTTTACTATACGGAGAATGGTCGCACTGCGCAGCTTTCTGAGTGCCTTTTAAAAGGAGATATAAAACTCCGCCATTTTGAACCCTTATTACGTGTGGCCTACATCTTGGCGCAATATTTTTAATAGGTGCGTTTTAATCATCCGCTTCTGCTTCGGAATTGTCGGTTTTCTTGTTTTAATTTGACAAGTTAAAACGACTAAACCGACAATTCCGGAAGCAGAAGCGGATGATTAAAACGCACCTGATATTTTGCTTGCGGCTGTCAGTGTCAGTGAATATTATTTTTTGAGTCACAGATTATTGCTAAAGAATCAGTAGCTCACTCGGACCAGTTGAAAGTTTCAAAATAAGATCCACTCCAGGGATACAAATTTAGGATACGCAGAAGACAGCTGTTTTATTATAGGCGGTTGTTATATATTGTATTATCCGAGTTGCGCAGTGTATAAACTGGAACATTGAGATCAAAAGTGCCGACGCAGAGTGAGCGATCTGATTCTTTAGCTATAAACTGTTGCATAGGGTTCAAAATGGCCGGGCCCTATGTTGGGCGTGTCGGACCTCTCTCTTGCGCCGTATAGTAAAGAAAATCAAAGTATGTGATGGGAGCACTCATTTCTCTCAAGATTCTCATCAGAAATGTCATACGTCAATGTGGAAATGTTGTTTTTAAAGGCATCGAGGATTAAAATTCTTAGGAAGATTTTAATTATCTCTAAATAAATCGAGAGAAACAGTCAGTGAGTTCACACTGGCCCTAAGAGCCCTAAAAATACTGTTTTACGTTGACGTATGACATTTCTCTCGAGAGAAATGAATTCTCTCGACTTTGAAAATAGCACCCCTGGGGGGCTATTTTCAAAGTATGGGAGCACTCATTTCTCTCAAGATTCTCATCAGAAATGTCATACGTCAATGTGGAAACGCTGTTTTTAAAGGCCTCGAGGATTAAAAATCTTAGGAGGATATTAATTATCTCTAAATAAACCGTGATAAACAATCAGTGATTTCACACTGGCCCTTAGGACCCTAAAAATTACTGTTTTACGTTGACGTATGACATTTCTCTTGAGAGAAATGAATTCTCTCGACTTTGAAAATAGACCCCCAGGGGACCTATTTTCAAAGTATGTGAGCACTCATTTCTCTCAAGATTCTCATCAGAAATGTCATACGTCAATTTGGAAACGCTGTATTTAAAGACATCGAGGATTAAAATTCTTAGGAAGATTTTAATTCTCTCTAAATAAACCGAGAGAAACAGTAAGTGAGTTCACACTGGCCCTAAGAGCCCTAAAAATACAGTTTTACGTTGACGTATGACATTTCTCTTGAGAGAAATGAATTCTCTCGAGTTTGAAAATAGCCCCCCTGGGGTGCTATTTTCAAAGTCGAGAGAATTCATTTCTCTCGAGAGAAATGTCATACGTCAACGTAAAACAGTATTTTTAGGGTCCTAAGGGCCAGTGTAAACTCACTGATTGTTTCTCACGGTTTATTTAGAGATAATTAATATCCTCCTAAGAATTTTAATCCTCGAGGCCTTTAAAAACAGCGTTTCCACATTGACGTATGACATTTCTGATGAGAATCTTGAGAGAAATGAGTACTCACACGGTTTGAAAATAGGTCCCCTGGGGACCTATTTTCAAAGTATGTGAGCACTCCTTTCTCTCAAGATTCTCATCAGAAATGTCATACGTCAATGTGGAAACGCTGTATTTAAAGACATCGAGGATTAAAATTCTTAGGAGGATATTAATTATCTCTAAATAAACCGTGAGAAACAATCAGTGAGTTTACACTGGCCCTTAGGACCCTAAAAATACTGTTTTACGTTGACGTATGACATTTCTCTCGAGAGAATTGAATTCTCTCGACTTTGAAAATAGCACCCCAGTTGTCATGTTGTATTAGTCATAGATAAATTAATATTAAAAGATAAACCGTTTAAATGCAAGGCACTGGTAACAAGTGGTAGTTCCCAGCCATACTACTTGGAGCCACCGTCGCAAATAAGATGACAGCGATGTTGTCAGTTTCCATAAACTTTCATGAGATTAGAGTTAATTCAAACGCATAAGCTGCACCTTATTTTGTTTTTGTCGTGCTCGATACCATCCATACAATGGCCATACTATTGCTGAGATATTTTAAAGAGAGGTTTGGCAACTGTGTTGATAACCTCGTTAAAAATAAAGAACGGAATGGCGGAAGACGAAATAGTCGAAAAATGCACAAAAACCATCATAAAATAAAAGTTATTATGATGTTGTGGATATAATTATCCTTCGATAGTTATTATTAGGTTAAGAAGATTGATAAGTACTGATTTGATGAAATTAGTAAGTATTAACAATATAATTTAATAAGGTGTTAGATTTGTTTAAGGACTTTGTTTATCATTGTTTTCTTATAGCCTTAACGAAGTATAATTTCATTTTGGATCGATTTTCAATTCTTTTTGAATATACCTATTTGTAACAAAACATGTCTGGCCCTGGTAAAATTAAGTAATCTTTTTCAGCCCCTTAATTTAAATAAGTATTATTCTAATATTCAGCAGGCTGGTTATTCAAATAAAACCTTTTTTCATTATCCTTCCGATATTAAAATTCGAGAAAACTGTTTTAAGAATTTACATTTATCTTTATAAAGATAATAAAATTCGCTATCTTTTTGAAGATCATTTTTGGCCAGATTCTTTTAGTAAAATTGCTTCAAAACATAAACGACTAATTGCAAATTCTGTACCAATTTTATTAACTAATAGTACATCCAGTTCAACTATACTCAATACTCAACCCAAACAGTCAGATTTTAGAAAATGTTGAGGCTGAAGCACATACACAGTAGCATAAGATAGATTTGCTAATCTGCAACGAAAAACAAGAAATGATTTGCAAACGTAAACTTAGTATTAGTGATAAACAATTTGAACAACCCTCTGTTAAAAATGAAAAGTAATTTTCAAACTCAAATTTCTTAGATCAACTAGAACAGATTAGTTAAAATATAATTCAAATCGACCATTGCACTATGAGAAATAAACTGAAAGTTTTTTCTATAAACTAATTTTACACAAATTTAAAATATTTTTTTTTTTTATAAGGGCAACATTTTGATAAGAAAAATTGTTTAATAAGATGTAAGTATGTACACTTTTTTGTTTTTATAGGAAACCCCTGACACCTGCATCAAAATTTGGTCCAGTTTTCCAAGAACGAGAGGAGAATACTATTAATTTCACTTACAGTTGTTATTTGTACATGTTCTGTATGTAATAAATGTTTAAATGCACCTTTTATTAAATGATTAAACTATACGTATATGCCTATTGTTTCAAATATTTTCATTTATATTTTTTGAAGTTTTATTACTTAAAAAACTAATATTTATGTTAAATACAGTATTTTAATGTAACTATTAGTTTTTTTTAAAGTAATGAATGCCAAAAAATGTAAATAAATAAAGGACATTTGAATGAGCCGCGTTTAGGCTTGACATTCTTCTTTTTAATTTTCTTCTTTTATGTTGCTCTAACTGTTAAGTTAATCAGCCAAATGTGTAGCGTGCGACGGTGGCTCCAAGTAGTATGGCTGGGAACTACCACTTGTTACCAGTGCCGTGCATTTAAACGGTTTATCTTTTAATATTAATTTATCTATGGTATTAGCAATGAAGTAACATAACATAACAATATTTTATTTACACAGTTAAAAATGTATATACATGTCAGGATTGGAAATAGTATATCAACACCACCGGAGATCTTCCTGTCGTGCGGTCAATCGTCCGCCCGGACTTGTCCAACCTATATCTACCCCCTATCCTGTAAAAAAAAATGGTCAAATATTGTGGCCCTCACTCCTTACTGCACAGTATTATTGAGGGATTATGGTTGTTTTGGGATCGGTAATGGGAATTTGTATAAGGATATGTCGCGTTTGTGTTTTGGTTTTTGTCCCCTGAAAAAGCTAGAAAAAACAGGGTTGTCCTTGTGTGTATAGTTTGTTTGTTTAGTCTGTTGTTCGGTATTACAGCTCACAGGCAGACTGCTCGATGCACCGTCCATCGAGGCAACAATCGTGGGTTTCTCGTTTGTTGCTTCGATGGCCGGTTCACCGTTCAGTCCGCCGTCCGACTAGTTTACGTTAGTATTTAGTCGGTGTGGGCTGTTGTTTAGTTTGTCTGGGATCGTTAAGGAGGAATGTTAAAGTATTTTTGTTATTATTATTATTGTCTGTGTCTATATATGTCCAGTTTCGCGTGTAAACAGCCGTGTTTTCTACGCACGCCGTCCCCGCGATAGATGCTAAAGATATCATCCTTCACATAATCGGGGAGACACCGTGTGTAGAAATTCTCGGCTGTTTCGAGTATGTAGTCCTTAATTCGTGGAGTCTGAGTTTGTATGTGCATGTCTTCGATTCTTGCATAACGGTCGTAGCCCAGAGCTAGCCGAAGACATCTGTTCTGCGTAATTTGCAGTTTGCTGTAATGACAGTTGGCCATCGAACAGTACACTGGACATCCATATGTCATGATCGGTCTTAGCATGGTTTTAAATAATAATAGTTTATTTTGCAGGGTGACTCTGCTCCTTCTGTTTAGGAGGGGATATAGAGTTTTGATGGCTGCTTGTGTTTTAGTCACCCTGTCTTTAGTATGCCGATTGAAAGTCAGTCCCTTATCCAGCTGAAAACCAAGATATTTCATGTGATCTTTGGTTTCTACCTGTTGCCCCTGAATACTGAGTGGGGTTATAATGTTTCCTATTGTTCTACGTTTAGTAATTATTAGACTCTCGGTTTTGTGAGGATTTATCTTTATCTTGTTTTTAGTCAGATAGGGGACTAACTTCCTGTTTATATGGATGTCCAATGTCCTGAGGGCGAGTTCTGCAGAGAGATCGGAATTATAAATACAGATATCGTCGGCGTACAGTGCCGTTTGTACCCCATTATCACCCATTGGCATGTCATGGGTCATAATGGTGTACAAATGCGGCGAAAGTACTGAGCCCTGGGGTACTCCCGCCTGCGCGATGTATGGTCCTGTCGTAGTATTGTTAATCTTTACGTTGTATTGTCTGTTTGTTATGTATGAATGAATTGTCTTTACAATATGTACGGGAAAATCATTCACAAGCATTTTGTGGATTAACCCGCAGGTCCAGACCGAATCGAAGGCCTTTTCGCAGTCAAGGGCGACAAGTACCGTTTGTTTGCTGACATTAGTGGCTTCTTTAGCGTAGTGCGCGATTCTTAATATTTGTGCAACGGTACTGTGCCCCCTTCGGAACCCGTACTGTTCCTGCGGGATAAGTCTGAGTCGTTGTTCAATATTGTTAAGTCTGTTTAATATAATAGTGTCTATGATTTTAGTTATTGTATTTAGCAGCGAGATGGGTCGATAGCTTTCTATGTTTTTTGGGTTTTTGCCGGCTTTTAAAATAGGTATAATATTTGCAATCTTCAGGCAACTAGGATAGTGTTGTAGCCTGAAGATTGCATTTATTATGTAATTGAGTTGTACAACCCCCTTTTTGGGAAGATTTTTTAATAAGTTATTAGTAATGCCATCCGGCCCCGGAGCTTTTCTATTTTTGAGTTTCCTGATTGCATCCCCTACCTCTTTAGGAGAGGTCAGAGTAGAGTGGGGGACGTGAACTGGGTCAGATGCGCCGAAGTCTTTAATTATTTCCTCAATTTGGGTTTGATGTTCGTTATTTGCGAATTGATTAGTGAAGTTATGCTGGAAGAGTTCGCCGAAGGCTAGTCCCTTATCATTATCGGTAGTGTATGTGTTTTGTCCTTGTTTCATTGTGGGAAGTTGTGAGCTGGGTTTTTTATACCTTCTTACTACCCCCCACAATGAATTGTCTCCGGGGTTCACTTCGGACAGGGTTTTTTGCCATATTTTATTTCTATGTTGGTTTATTTCATAATTAGTGTGCCTGGCGATGTCCATTAGCATAACCCTGTCCTCGGCTCTCCTGTGTAGCTGCCACCTTTTCCGTATTTTGTTTTTGTTATTAATCAGTTCTGTTATGTCAGGTGGCAGGATGTCTTTGTGTAGTGGGGTTGTTTTGATTTTTGTGGAGTCGTTTCTAGCTTTTTGTATGGTTGAGATTAGGTCTTTTGTGATGTTTTCTAGCACTTCGGGGCTTTGTATGTTATTATTGAGCGTTAATGTGTCGTTTATTATTTGTCTGTATTTGTTCCAGTCTGTGGTTTTAAAGTCGTAGTACTGTTTTTGTTGTCTGTTGATTTTTTGAGTCGTCCTTAGCTCCAAGCACACTGGATCGTGGTCCGAGTTAATAGTACTTATTGTTCGAATGTTTTGAATATCAGGTATGTTTTTCGTGACCGCGATGTCCAGTGTGCTGGGGGTGGATCCGTTAAATGGGGTAAAAGTCGGTTCGTCCGTATAGTGGATGATAAGTTCGTTGTCGTCGGCGTACTCTTTCAGCATGTTACCTGATGGGTTCGGGTTTATACAGTTCGCGTCCCATTCAGGGTGTTTGCAGTTCAGGTCTCCTGCAAGAAAAACTCTGTTGCCTTTTGACATTAAGGCATGCATGTCTGCCGCAAGAATCCTTCTGGCTGGGGGGTTGTACGCTCCTATAAAAATATAATTGTTGCATTTTATTATTATGTGTTCAATATGCTGTGATATGTTTGCATTGGGTAGTTGTTCGAAAGTTAAATTAGTTCTTACAAGGAAAGCTACCCCTCCCGCTGCCCTTTGTCGTACGTTTTGTCTGTTGTGTTCAGGTCTGTCTTCTCGTATAGTGTTATAATCTCGTATTCTGAATTTGTCTGTAGGTTTGAGGTTCGTCTCTGTTAAAATTATAATGTCGAATTTATGCTTGTGAATGAAGTTTGTTATTAAACCGCGTTTACTTAACAGCCCGTTCACATTGTAAAAACAGATTCGTAGTTTGTGTCTATGTGTATTGTTGAATTTAATTTCTGAATTGGTATTGATTTAGGTTTTTTACAAAGTTATTATATGTCGTGAATATGTCGCGGTCGTCTCGGCATTGTCTGAGGGAATTATTGAGGGCACGTACAGCTCGGGTGAGTTCCGCAATATTTACCAGACTATTTAGGGTTGTAAATTCGTCGTTTAGGGCGAACATGTCGTCTATTGACTCCCCTTGGTTGTTCTGTGGTGGCTGTTGTTGTGGTTGTTGTTGACTCTGGGCCTGCGCTGCTGGTGGTGGGTTCTGGGAAGCCCTTCTAGTGGGTAGGGGTGGAAAGTCTTCTTTATTATTTTTGTTTGGGCCTGAGGGTTTTTTATTCCATACATTTACTGCTGGGGGTGGAGCTTGGATGTATTTTTTGGGTTGGCTTAGAGCCTTTCTTTCCTCCATTCTGGAGACTCTTTCTCTGTAGGCTGAGCATCCTGTGTAGTTGGCTGGATGCTCTCCTAAGCAGTTTATACATGTAGCCGGGGTGTCTCTTGACTTTGTACATGATCTTGTATGATGATCCTCGGCGCATTTGAGGCATTTAGGGGGGCGACCACAATTCGCGGTGGCGTGCCCCCACGCCTGACAATTATGGCACTGTATAATGCTTTTTACGGATTTTCGGAGCTCCCATACCACCCTGGTGTTCTCAACCACTCGAATGTTTTTATTTAGGAAGTCGAGCGTGATAGCCGGATCCGTTACGATCAGGAAGAGAGGGCGATTTTTCGTGGACATTTTGTATGAATCCCTGATTTTGATGTCGTACGATTGCATCAGATCCTCTTCAATCTGTTCCAGGGTGGTACCTTCCGCTATTCCTCTTAGAACAAACGCGTGCGATTTGTCTGATCGGCTTGTGTAGGAGTGGTGGGATATTTTGGCTTCTCTAAAGCTAGCCAGGAGGTTTTTATGATCTGCTAGTTCCTCGAGGTATAATATGGTGGAGTTCGATGTATATTTAATTGTGTATTTACCCTTGACAATGCTTTGCAGGTCTTTTTTGAGGCTGTTGTGGTTGTCAGTCCTGCCCTCTATTACTATCGGGGGCATAGTCGATTTTTTTGGGATAGTTGGGTTGGTTTTGTTGACCGTGTTAGTTTTTGGAGGTTTATGTGTTTCTGTCTCCTTTGGCCTGTCGGTTGCGGCTTTTTTAGTGTCGTTTTTCTTGGGTGGGTAATTTTCTTCATCTGAGTCGGTATCTGATAGGGCATTATATTTGTTCTGTAGTTTTATCGATCTCACCGCTTTTTCTCTTAGAACTTTTACAAAGTTAGTAGAAAACTTCTTAGGTGTTTTGAAACCTTCAGAGTCGTTGGTTTCCATGCTTACTGGTCCGTCGTTGTTCTGTTCCTCAATTGTGGGCCGTTGCCCTAGCCTTTTTCGTTTCGAGGGCTGTTCAGGTGTGGTTTTCGCGACCGCGCCCGTGGACCCCGACGGTTTCAGTCCAGTGAATTTTCGGATTTGGTCACTGGTCACGACGGTGTTCGATTGTCTCGTTTTCATCGACTCGTCCTCGCTAGAGGTAATGTTTTGCGCGTCCGTTCTAAAGTTTAGAATTCTCTCGGTGACCGTGGCTGGTAACGGCAGCGTGTTGTATGCCGACACAAAGTTTGGGAAATCATATCCCGATGATTGGGCCTTAGTGTTGGCTTTCCCCAAGCTTTCCGAGCTATTCTCCGAACTTGTATTCTCGTTGTCAGAGCTTCTGTGTATATTCTCCAAACTTTTAAATATATTCTCCTTACTTTTTTTCGTGTTCTCCAAACTTTTCAGTTCATTCTCCGAACTTTTCTGAGTTTTCTCCATACTTTTCAGTGCTTTCTCCATACTTTCTCGCGTTTTCTCCATACTTTCTAAATTTTTCTCCATACTTTCCAAATCTGTACTGTCTTTGGCTAGTTCTAAGAGTCTTTTCTCTGCATTCTCGGCACTTTGAATGATTAAATTGTCAATGTTTTGTTCCGCGATACCGGTGATATATTTCACTTTTTCGCTCGCACTACCGAATTCACCGACGTTTACAAGTGTATTGTTTAGAGGCGAGTTCTCCGCACTTTTAAAGTTTGTAAAATTGCCATCACTATCCGGCGAGTCGATCGGGCTTGACGCGTTCGCGTTATTGTCTAAATTATTTTTAGAAAGTATGTGGAATACTGTTGTATTTTTCAGCACATCACCTTTCTCCATACTTTCTTTGGTATTCTCCATACTTTCATTTTGTTCAACTTCTTGGGCGTTAGAACAGTCTCTTTCGCTGGGTGAGTGACCGGAGCGGTTTAAGTGTTGGGGCTTTTCTGGTACTGACTTATGGTCAGATTTTGGGTCAGAATAAGTTTTCTCCAAACTTTTTTTTCGGGAAATATTTTCAGACGAATCTTTTCTACTTCTACTTCTAGATTTGCTATGTCTACTAGGATTAGGAGTACTCACATGACGGTAAGGGTGGTTATGTCCACTATCCCTCCGGGGGCTGTGTTGGGGTGGTTTGTGTGCATCCAGAGATGGTGTTTGTAGAAGCAGCTTGTCAATTCTGTCTTTATTTCTCCTTGAGAATAGTGTGTTAATAAAATTTGGGTCTCCCTGGTTGCTGGGTGTAGGGGTGGTTGTGGCTACCCTTTCGGGTTCCGCCATAGGCGGTTGTCGCGAATTACCGTGTGGTATTTTACTATACCTGGCGCGATCGAAAACAATAACAATAAACTTTTTTTAAAAACTTTGAGGTTAGAAACCTGGTGGTCCGAAATCGAACTAAAAGCAGTAGCAAAAATAAATCAACCGTCCTCTATGAAACTAAGAGACGAACTTGCAATGAAGTGGAGAGGGGTAGAATGATAACTGTCAATGAAAAAGTCTGGACACTATGCACAATTTCGTTTTGCACATTTTGTACACAAAATTCAGGGACGGTTTAACAACATTTTGTGCAACAATTATAAAATAGTGCATCGAAAAATAATTAACAAGTATAATTTAATACTAAATCGAAATAAAAGCATAAAAAATCATAAATATAAGCAAGATAACAAAGAATTGACGCCAAAAAAGCTTACAACAGCCAAAACACAAACAAAAAACAGAGCTGAACATGAACATAATCGCTGAATAAAGTCGATCCTGGAATTTGTTTACAGTGCTTTAGGGCAACCTCTCTTTGTCATTTACGTGTGTAAGAGTGGAAGGCTGAATCACGCATAATTTCTACACTCGTGATGGATGCGCAGACGGTACCTTATCGTTCTACCCTCTCTACTTCTTTGGGTATTAGTCGTTTTCCTTTGACGTATGGTCCCAGTATAAAGAACAATACAGTAGCGACAGATTGCGTCGGCTTCTTTGATGTCGGGGTGGTCAGATTTTCAATGACAGTTGACGTTTTTGTCGCTTATTTCTACACGGAGAAAAGTAAACTCTAAAATTGCAAATTAGCGATGTACACTTAGAAAAAAATTAAAACATGTACATATAACATTTTAATGTATTATAGGCAAATAAATTAATCAAAATATTGTGTAACTTAAATAAATGAGTTCCGGTGAAAATCTAGATGTGCCAATTTTAAAATTTTATCATTAGATTAAAATAAATTACTTTTGTATGCCATTCATTGTATGAAATGTGTTAAACATTTTTTGGTTTCTTCCTGGAACTAATAAATTAACTCTGCACCTTATTTTTTTATTTAAAATGAGGTTATGTAGGTATCTTTTTAGAAGTGAAACAACATATAACAATAATATTTATTAAAACACACAATTACAAATTAGTAAGTTTTTAATGAATTTACAATACAAAAATTATTTTATTTCAATTTTTGTTCCTACGTACAAATTTTTGACTTCAGATGAGTTTTAGCAAATGCCTGTTGTAAGTCACACGTTAAGCACAATGCTGCCCAATTGCTTATATTACCTATGTATATAATTAAATACTATTAACGTCACATCATAAAAATTAGATGTTTATATTTAACGATTTTATGGTTTAAAATTTGTATGGGAAAGGTTATCTGCTGCGGGATTTAAATATTTAATGTCTAGAAGAATCAACAGTGACTGTCTAGAAAAATTTGTTGGGTCCATTAGGCAACAGGGTGGGAATTTAATTAATCCAACACCTGTACAATTCGAAAGGGCATTTAAAAAACTTTTTTGTCAAAATTATCTTCATTGCAATTCCATGAATTGTAATGAAGACCTGGACAAACACTTGCTACAATTAGATGTAAAAAATATTGTCTCTCTGTATCCTGAAATAAATAAAAACACTCGAGAAGCTGTGTTTCTTCCTAATTACAGCTACAGGACAGAAGATATAATAGTTCAAAATCCATTTAAATATGTTTGTGGCTATTTGATCAAAAAAGCTTTAGGCATACATGGATGTAATACATTTATTAAATTTTCAAAAGAATGTGAAGATTTGGATAGTTCACAGATTTTAACATATGATTGCAAATAAAGCACTTATGGAGGCCTAAAAACTCCAAATGAAAAGTTTATTATCTATATATTTAAATTATAAAAAAATGTTATATCTATTTTTAGCAATACCTGTGTAATGTCTGGTATATCGCATAGCTTTTTTTGATATTATGAAAGAAATAGAATTTAATCATCCTTGTCCTAATTTCCCTAACGTATATATATCATACAACTATTTATAAGTTTATATATATTATTGTTTAAGTGCTTAAATATTGTATAAATGAAACAAATCAAAAATTAAAAAACAGTTAAAATAATAATAACACCACAAAATACATTTTTTTGTTTTCTTTTTGCTACTTTACAAGAAATACATATATATTTTGATTAGATGTAGTCAATCAGAACATTTTTAATCAATGGACTCAATGGAATCAAAGAACATCTAATTCATTATAATAATTTGGAGGTAGGATTTTTGATTAAGAATGTCCAAAGGTTGCACATGGTACGCTTTCAAAAATGTCTCGTTCATGTTCAATGATAGTCTCAACAGAGGAAGCACTTGGTCGATGTATTAGGGAGAAGATAGACATTTGGCTGATGACCTAGATGGATAAAAAATGTGGGAACAGCAGTAGGCAATAAACGTTTACGGTTCAACGTTTTAGAAAAACAATTCTTCTCAAAATGTTTCTCACACAACCTGTAATTCCGATGAAGACTGTTCACATCTATGTTACTCAAATCTTCCCTATTACAAGCTCTTAACCACATGTTGGCCCTAAAATATAAAAAAGTTGATAACAAATGTTTAGATTGACGGTAGTTCAGAAATTATATATTTTTTGAAATTGTAAAAATTGTCCTCCAGACATTTAAATAATAAATATTTGGTTGTCAAATAAATATTTGGTTTTCAAATATAAAAATTGAAAGTATTTTCTTAAGACATACCTTTCTGGCTCCATGGGAAATGCAAAATAACTTGTCCCTTTGTCTGTTTACTCTGTTTGAGATGGACAAGGGCGATAGACACATCTTTCTTTTCTGATCAGGTGCAGAAGCCATTTCAAAAATACTGGGGTATGGTTCTGGTTATGGTTGACGTTAAATTGACAGTATTTTTGACAGCGGTTCAGATTTTGGTTCATATGGATGACGTCATAACAAAAGCCAATGGAATGAATTGGGTTATTGGTTCGGTCAGTCATATGTCATTTTGGTGTAAATTTAAATACCACGTGTGACTCATTTTTAAAGTTATTTCTCAATTTTATTTTCTTTTAATTTTTTGTGTAGTTAGTTATTTGCCAAAGAAAACACTAAAGCTATATGATATAGAAGAAAAAATATTAACTAATTTAAGTCTTTAATATAAAAATAAAATAGACACTACCGACAGGGCAATTAACAGACGAAAATAATAGGTACTAACTAATTTAAAACTCTTTAAAATAAAATAGAAATAAAACCGACACTACCGACAAAGCATTTACCGAACGATGCAGACCTTTTTCTAGCGATAAACAGAATGATAATCGTCTTTTGAAAAATAGTGGCACATTTTTTGAATCTCATTTCAGTCCAAGATTTAATCTTAATGGTGTTAAAATAAACACACACACGCCCTTGAAGATTTCATCTCAAATACTAAACATTTCTAGGAAGTTTTGTCGATCACTACATCTTTTACTTTTATTAACATTATTGTCTAAGTTCTTTTTTCCTTATTCATATTTATAAGAAAAGTGTCTAGTAAGATCTATTTTCTTAGTTGACCTCGTACGGAACTATTTAGGTTCCGCGGGAAAACTAAATTTAAAAAGTTAGACAATGAGAAGAATACTATTTAAATAAGGATAGAACGTACCGCAAATTAGAACCGACTCGCGAGGCTGGTTCAAAAATGTTAACCAAATGGTTATACGTGACGTCATTGTTTATGAAAGGAATATGGTTGGTTCTAATTTGGTTAACTAGAACCGGAACCAAACCCCAAAGGAAAATGCATAATATGCACATTGGCTTTCTACCCCACTCCAGTTCATTGTGTATAGAGAAAGTAAAAGTTGAAAAGTCTTTTGGTAGGTAGAGAGGGGGTAAACGCCAAACCACGTCGGGCGGCTCAGAGAATTTCACAGTAATGTTTACCTGCCAGTGTCGTTTCATAGAATAAGTAATTTTAAATTGTTATCGGCGGAACCGGACAATCGCATGTATGTATGGATTATAAATAATTATTAAACATGTATTATAATATTCAAATTATATTTTACAAAATTTCAACAGCTATTCACAATTTATTAAACTATTTACTCGAAATTGTTATTAACATCTATAAAATAATTTTGTACGCCAATGTATCGCGTCCACTTCGGTGATATCCGCTGCCAACCTGTCATTTTATGTGTATAAAGTGGGAGAACTGGCAAAAGCATTTCCAACTTTTACCACAGCTTATACAATACAGCTAAAACACTCTCTTGGCGGCAACGGTTTGCGTCGATTTCGTCGCGCATCGCTTAAGCGCCGCCTTCGAAGGGAAAAGACGGTTTTGGCGTTCAGAAGTGTACTCAGGTAAGGTGTTGAGTCGTGCGTATAATTTCGTTGATTGTATAATTTCGTGGAGCCTATAATTTCGTAGATTTTGTTTGAGTTAAAGGTACTATTATTATTTTGGTGACTCTTTAGCTGTGAGTAGAATGAATGAAAAAAAAGACATCATTCTGTTTGTGCAGTCAAAAGCTGTTTTAATAAGGGTTATACCTGCAAGAAAACATTCTTTAGTTTTCCCAAGGACCCAAACCGATAAGTACCACATTATAAGAAATTTTCATTGTTAAAAATATAATTTATACAGGGTGTCCCATTAGTGCGTTATTGTTCATTATTTTGTTGTAGACACGCAAGAAAGTTTTAAATAAAAGTTATATGGATTTGAAAAATACCTACATATTTTAAAAATATCTTTGGATATACAGGGTGTCACGTTTTTGCCTGGCAAATTAAAATGTATGTTTTTTAAATGGAACACCTTGTATTTTATTTTATGATGAAATTATTAACACCCTAAATTATTGTAAAGACGAATTGCTATAGAAAATTTTTATCAGGTATGTGTGTGGTTACCTTTTAATAAAAGCCTTGCGGATCCACTCCTGCGATACCTGTCTTAAATATAACAAAGATCACGTTGAAATAGATGATTTTTCTTTTTATTGGTTTTTAAAGGCATATGCCCAGACAGCACACCAAATCCTTTGGATATCTACTGAACATCCCAATATCCACTGAATGTCCAGTCCATGGTGGATATCTATTTTATATCCATAAAATGTAATTTATAGACATGCAAATGTCCATAAATAATAGTAATTATATAGCAAATTATTAAAAAAATTACGCCATTGTGCTCGCCATTGTGGCTAATAGTACCGTTCAGATATTTAAAATTAATTTTTTTAAGGTGTATTCAATATCCCATGGACATCCATATATATCAAAGTCTTAGCGCGGACGCAAACCATCGTGGATATCTACTAGATGTAATTTTTGATTTTGCTTCCTAAGTATAGATGGCGATACCACTTTCGTATCTACTCATGCTCAACCCGCCATAATTGAGTTGATCGAAAAATTTTTCGCTTTAAGACTCTGTTAGAGACTGGAGTCAAGAATTTCCATTTATTGCTGAAGAGTCCTAATAAGGATGACTTTTTTCCTTAGTGGGCAAACTCAAAGGCAGATTGTTGGAAATTTTTTTATCTCTATTTTCTTTTGACGTTATTCAATAATCATTTGGTTACTTATGATGTCTACTAAAGATACCTATAAAATATTTTGCTGAATATCTGAATTTTATATCCTGGGATATTGACGGACATTTGGTTGGATATCCACAAAATATATTCTGTGGATATCTCTGGGATTTCTTGTATTGTCTGGAAGATACTAATTAGATATTTTGCTGAATATCCATAGGATATCTTCTATATTCTGGATATAGACGGACATTTGGATATCCATATTAGATCCACGGAATATTTCTGATATCCTGTGGATATATTGGATATCCACAAAAGATATTCTGTGGATATCTTTGGGATTCGGTGTGTTGTCTGGGTGATAACGCCAATTCAGATACATTTGGAAATCTGCAACTGTCAAATGATGAATTTGTAGAACTAATATTCAATATTGAAAAGATATTTCAAAATAATTTTGAAGAATTGGCTACAAAAAATAACATTTGTACCACACTTTTAGAATTAATTAACCCAATACCCTTTAGTCATCCATGCTAACGTTTTCCAAAAGAATAACTTATTTTATTGTATGTTTAATCTCAATAACTAAAAAATATACTGATAATTAGTTTGACAGAATTGTCATTTATTTAAAATTTTAAAAATAATAGCAGTCGGTTGATCAAAATATGAACGGTGATTGGCGAATTTATTTTTTTTGCAGTGTTCTCACTACCTAGAATGGATATGAAATATATTCGTTCAATTGAAGGCAATAGCATACTTTTTCGTTTTGTAATCTGTGCATGGATATTAGCCAATCTACGCACATACTACAAAACGAAAAAGTATGTTATTGTGTTCAACTACGAATATATTTCATATCCATTTTAGGTAGTAAGAACACTTTAACAAAATTAAATCTACAAATCACAGTTCATATTTTGGTCACGCAACTCCTATTATTTAAAATTTTTTAAATAAGTGACAATTCTGTTAAACTAATTGTCAATATATATTTTAGTTATTGATATTAAATAAACATTAAAATTTTTGTGCAGACTCGATAAATAATAGCATTTTTGTTTCTATTGTGTCCACATTAAAAAAAAATAAATTTTAATTAAACTACGTGATACTAATTTAATTACGAGTATTAAAACTAAAGTCCTGAAAGTTTCGGTGAAGATGAAGACAGAGCATCTGCCTTCCACGCGAAAAGTCCGGGATCGAATCTAGGCCGAGGACTAATTAATTTTTCATGTTTATTTTATTTTATAAATTAGTCAACTTCGTAAATTATTTTAAAATTAGATATTTTGTCTAAATAACCTAAAATAATTTTTGAAATTTGTAGATTTTCGTTAGTGGGTCGTAGAAAAAATATACTGACCATATAGAGTAGATTGTTCATATCACAATCAGACGATTGAGTTCTCCGCCTACGACGTCGTGCTCAAACTTCGTCTTTGTGTGATATGGCTATCATATCCACCCTTGTTGAACAAACTACAATTTATTTGTTTTCTTGGTTTAAGTTTTACATCAGAAATAGGAATTAAATTAATTTACTTTTCAAGTTTTCTTGTAAAAATCGATATTACTTTCTCCAAGTACAAATTTAGTACCTACCTAAAATAAGTACTAATTATGTTATATCTTGTAATATTGTAATTCAAATTTCACATTACTATAAAGTTTTAAAATTTCCTACTTCGGTATGGTCAGATAAAAATTGAATATATTATATTAATAAAAACTGTCAAAGTATAACTTCTACAAATCTGTATTTCAAATAATAAGAATACATCTAAATATAACCAATATTGTTAAAACAAAAGCACACATTCTTTATAATTCCAAAATACCATAGAGTTCCCAGACCTCAGTCGAAGCATTCGTTTATCTAGGTATAAACCCTTTGCGCGAAGAGTAACACTTGCCAGAGACACGGGGGTACCACTTGATTTGCATCCACGAGCGTGACACAATTCTTTAACAATTGAAGCCCTTGGTGTAAAATGGATCCAAGCCACAATTTGTCGTGAAGTGACTGTTTTAGCTCAAAACATTTGTTAACGAGGATTTTACTAGCCATATATAAATTATTTTACCTCTAATCCGAAAGATGTGCTATTTTTCGTAATATTTATATTTAAATAATTTTTTTAATTATATTTGAAAGATTTAAAACAAATTAAAAATGTAATTTCCCAAAACTTACTTAATATGGCATGTGACCAACCTTAGTTCAAGACTGACGCAATGAAAATGATTTTATACGTGGCATTTCGCTTAGCACGTATATCATTCAGCTCCTCATTTAATTAGTGATAAAAGTGGTTAAACTAAACTTCAAAATACTTTGATGTATTCTAAGTGACGCAGAAAATAAGGAAGATTACCTAGGCCAAACTTGGTGAGAGATTTTTTGCATACATAAACAGAATTTGATATAAAAGTGCATCATCTATTAATTCTCAATAACTCAATAAAGACGAATTTCGCTTGCTTTTAGACTATCGATAAACTTTTTTTTTGTTGTTCACTAGAACAGTGCTTCTCTTACCTATGGAACAGTGCTCCGCAACCTTTCCTCATCTGAGGCACACCAAACTGCTCCCTAGAATTTCGTGGCACACCAAAATCTAAAATATATTTATAGCAGTGGCGTAGCTAGGTCGGGGGTCAGTTCACTCCATGTATACTAATTATTTATGGATGTCCAAACTACCTTAGTTTTTTTTATTGTTTTAAAATGTGAAGAAGCCCCTTTCAGATTTGGCGCATCAAAATTTTCACTCAGGACATAATACATATTTTTTTTTTATTTTTTTTTTATTATTCAGATAGAATGAAAAATACAAATAGGTACATACATGAGAACTATACTAAATACTAGGTAGGACAGGTAGGTATACTAAATTTACTTCTGTTGACATGTCAATAGTAATAAATATTTTGACATGATGATGACTGATTAATGTGATACCTGCGCTTGCTTCGTTGAACACAAAAGTTTTATATTCGGCTCAATTTTAGACAGCGCAACTCTCATTTCTTGGTCAAGATCTTTTAAGCATGACCGTTTATCATTTTTAATTAATACAAGCGTTGAAAAACTTTGCTCACATAAATATGTTGTGGAAAACGGAAGTAGTGTGAAGATGGCCTTGTCGGTGATGCGTGGATATTCTGTCTTGATGGAAATCCAGAAAACATCTAACGGAACTTCGTCGAATTTAAGTTTTAGGGTCATATCATTACTTAATTCTGTGAACTCCTCTCGAGTTTGCAATGGCAGTGCTTCCGTGGAACTTATTGCATTGGTTGCGAAAGGATTTCGAATCCAATTGTATTGTTCCGTGTTGATAGAATGGAAATAGTATTCAAATTTTTGTTGAAGCATACTTAAATGTTGTTGGGCCAAATCCACAATCAACTGCTTGTTTTCGATCGTACTGTGGTTGGTCCTGTGATACATTTCTAGACATCCTTTTTGCAACTGTTCCTGCCAAAGTTCAAGTTTCTTTTTGAACCCTTGTAATTTATCGGAGCACGTCAATATATTTTCATTCCATCCTTGCATTTTTTTATTAAGTTCATTCAGATGTTCGAATATATCCGCCATGTATGCAAGTTTGGCTATCCAGTATTCATCATGAAGGTGCTGGCATAGATCGTACATATCTTGACTTGAAAGAAACTCACGCACTTCGTAGCGAAGTTCAAACAGTCGAGCTAAAACTTTTCCCCGGGATAACCAACGAACTTCTGTATAAAACAGTAAGGATTCATGTTCGCTTCCCATTTCTTCACAGAGTATTCCAAAGATTCGCGAATTTAAGGCTCTCGATTTAATTATGTTTATGATCTTAATACATTCATTCATTGTGATCGAAAGCTGTTCGGGCAAATTTTTGACCATCAATGCTTCTCGATGTATGCAGCAATGTGTAATTTGTATTGACGGATTTTTTTGTTTTACACAAGATACAAAACCTTTCTTACTGCCCATCATTGCAGCAGCACCATCTGTACAAATAGCAACGCAATTGGTCCACTGAATATTATGTATTTTAAAAAAATTATCAGTTACTTGGAAAATTTGTTCACCGGTAGTTCTCTCTGGAACCTCCTTACAAAATAAATAATGTTCTTTAATAGAGTCCTCGTCAACGAAACGTACAATAGCCATCAGTTGTGCTTTATTTTTAATATCGGTTGATTCGTCGATTTGAAGCGCAAAAATTCCAGCCGAAATGATTTTTTTAATTAGTGTTCCCAAAATATCACTTGACATATCTTGGATACGTCTTTTAACAGTATCGGCCGACAAAGAAACTTTACTCACGTCCTTAACTTCGTTTGGCCCAAGCATAAGTCTAACAATTTCCATGCATGCTGGTTTAATAAGCGTTTCACCGATAGTGTGCGGTTTTTTTTGTTGTGCAATTAATTTTGCAACAAGGTAGCTTGCTTCTAATGCCTTTTCAGAAACCGTAACCGCCGATTTCATAAACTGCTTTTGTTTCTTATTTTGATCCAAGCGCCGTTGGAAAAATTGAATGTCTTTTTTGACGCAACTGGGATGATTTGTGATCAAATGACGGTTTAGTTTGCTGGGTACCATTGCTTCATTTGACAACTGTTCACCGCAAATGACGCATTCAGGCTTTGGAGCCGCTTCGTCGCCACACCAAGTGAAACCATATCGAAGGTAGTCTTGATTGTACTTCCTTTTCAGCACCTTTTTTGCTCTTTTTGCAGCACTTATGCTGGAGCTTGTGCTAGGTTCTTCGTCATCTGCTCGTGATTTCAGCAAAAATTTATCCATATTTGAAGCACTATAGTTATTTATAAAAGTAGATACTGCAACAAAACTTAGTCCAGTTCACTTATTTATAAGGCACAAGAATTTATTTATATAGCAATTCAC
Source organism: Psylliodes chrysocephalus (assembly GCA_927349885.1). NCBI lineage: Eukaryota > Metazoa > Arthropoda > Insecta > Coleoptera > Chrysomelidae > Psylliodes > Psylliodes chrysocephalus. The sequence goes on along the minus strand of OV651819.1, from coordinate 60,502,798 downwards.
TATTTATTTCACTCTACGATTTATTTGTTTGCCCGCGTATTTATCTGATTCACTTGACTATTCGACTCTCTCTGAGTCTCTGAGCGACGACAGGCGCGCTTATATAGGCAGTGGCGATGTTCAGGAAAACATCGAGTCGCGCCTCGAACGGCACGGATCTTTCTAGTTTAGTCGCCTTCGAGAATCAAGCCGCCGCGCCGCGCCGATAGACGGATAGACGTTTACCATCGGCGCTGTTGTCAGATTGCTTTATTTTTCGCGGGTCTCGCTACAATACGAATCTGATTCGTATTGTCTGCAAGAGCGGCACACCTCAAGTCGGCTTACGGCACACCAGTGTGCCGCGGCACACCGGTTGCGGAGCACTGCACTAGAAGTTAAATAAAGCAGGTGTTAATTCCACCACAGTTACCAAATAAAATAGAATTTTTAGAATATGCCAAAAAATGATTAAGTAAACAGTAGCGCGTCGTCAAACTGCGTTTGAAACTCAGGTAATACACACCCAGACTTTGTACATGCCAGACTAAGCAACACCGCCTAATATATTTGCTGGTGGGAAAGTTGAGAGATGCATTTGATTTCCTGATTGTGTTTGCGCTTCGGAAAGGTTAGCAGGTAGATGACGGGTCGATATTTTAAATAATGTATTTATTTTTATATACCACTTTTAACACGTTAAAATACTGCATATACCCGGTTTTTCTTGTGCGTCTAAAAGAAAAACGGCGTATTTTTACCAAAAATCTGAGATCATATAAAATAAATATTTTAATTGGTCAAAAAAATATAATACGGAAATGAATAAGATTTAAATAAAAATCTGCTCATTAATTTGGAAAAATTATATTTAATTAATTTACAAAAATTATATGTTTTGTCAAATATAATTGTTTTGTTGAAGTTAGTCTGTACAAATTAAATAAGAATGTTTTAAAATAAATATAATTAAGTTACTTGCATCAAATAAACAAGATCTATTTTTTACATATTCGAAGTTGATTTTGAGTTTAGCTCCTCTCTGGATATTTCCCTTATGGACAAACCTCTTGGTACTCTTGGATCCACCAACTCGGGAAGTAAACAATTAAAAAAAAAAATTTTTAATTTTAGTAACATTTTTTGTTGCCAAAAGTCCTCATCCTTAGTTATCTAAAAATACATTATAAATTATTATTGTCGTCCTTGTAAGAAAAATATAAAAAATGTTTTCGTTTATGAAATCATATTTTGTTATGTACCTTCTCAATCAAACATCCTTGGGAACTCCAGACAATAAAATAGCAAATTTTCCGTTTTGTTATTTGCAGCTGGCCCTGAACTTGAAAATAATAGTTATGATTTCTCTTTAATTTTAGTTTTTCATTCCCTATTGTAGCGAAATTAATTTTTTTTGTTATTATTCCTTCTAGTGGGCTGATATTTTTAATAGAAGCCGGGCATTTAATTTCTATTATTGCATCATCTCCTACCAGTCCATCTGGAGTGGCCCCTAAAAAGTAATTTATCTCATCTATGAATAAACCGCAATTGTTTACTTTCACATTATATGTTTTTTCGAATGCTTCTAAGGCAAAAGGTTCACTAATTTTTCCATAATTAGTTGAATCATTTCCACAAAATTTTGAATATATCAAATTTTGTATGGTTGAGGTACTATTTGTAGAGGGCCTTAATTTACATATTTTGCCAAAATTTGAGGCGGTTAATCTTATTTGACGCTCTTCTAGCCACAAAAGTGAAGATGTTTGATTTCTAGTATTCATCTCAATATTAGCAATTTGTTCTTTTGTTTTCTTTAATTTTATTAAGAATTCACTTTTGGCAGCCACATACTGTTCTTCTGTCATATCTGGTACAGAATCTGTTGCACCATAATCTTTGTCCGGAAGAGACACTTCCATTTTCTTTCTCATCTCTTGACGCCGGGATTTTCTTTCAGCTTATAACTTTGTATATCTTTCTTTAATTTGTTGTTGTTTTTTTATATATTGTTCTGTAAATTGTGAAACAGTGGAAATTTTCAAAGCATTGTTCATTACTCTATAATAATTCGGTCCAGAATTATATGATATTACTGCTGCTTCACAGCGTGTCTTGTAGGACATTCTCTTTGAAAAATTTACTCTTTTACCCCCAACAAATTTACATACTAAGGAGTTATAATGTTCTGCCGTATTATTGTCCATGTTGTACAGCAAACTATCAATATTTAAGATTATGCGATTTAAACAGATTTCTACATCTCTGTATAAACCACACTCTTTCATTGGAGGCACTAAGTTATTGACATCTGTCTTGTCACATTTAAAATATTTTATTTCCTGGCATTTAAGATGTTCACCGAAAACGTGATAGGGTGCATTTATAATATCCTTTTTTAGATTTTTAATTTTTTCATCAAATGATGTGTTTTCAGCAATACGGTATTTTGCTGCTTTACTAATTGCAAATCTTAATCTTTTGGAATTTTTCTCCAATTCCTTTCGTAAAATAACAGGAACAAACATGTTGCTCGAAGGGCTTCTTCTTTTTTCTGCAATATAAAAACTAATTAAAATACTGTACAAATGAAATGGTAAGTATTATAATAATTATGGTCATCAGTAAACTTTGTCAGTTCAATGGTCGGCAAAATAATTATGCTAGGTAAAATTAATGAATGGACAACATATGGACAATAAAATTAATAAATAATGAAATTATTAAATGGTCGTAAAAATTACCAGAAAATAAATAGAGACAGTAATATCAGCACATATCATGAATAAACAAATAGCAAGATAATAAATTGTAAGTAAAATTTACAAAAGTTTAGAAAAATTAACAAACAAGCAGTAAACATAATAATTGCAATATTACTGACCATTTCGTAGTATTTTACATATTTTTCAAGGTATAAATCCTAAAATACGCGATATATTTCGGCCATTTTATAAAATACGCAACTTACTGCATAAGTCTCTAATTTTTGAAGAAAAATTGCGAAGGAGATGATTCCTACATTCAATTTTCTTAATCACGGTTTGCGGTCCATAAGGTCTTATTTCCATTAATTTGTTGTGGACAGAGCTGTCTCCATCTCCGACAAGTGTAGTATATTTTAAACCGTGATTTTTCAAACTATTTTTAAACCCATCACAGATAATATCGGTTTCCATTGAAGTTGAGGAACCCTGCCAGTTCTTAGAACAAAAATGTTCAGGACTTTTTTCATTCTTACTGGCATAGAATTCGCACATGCTACAGTATTTATTCCTGACTCCTATGAACAACACTTTCCCAGTTCTAAATCCCACTATACAGGCCTGAAATAAAATAATCATAAATTTATGGACTTTAGCAAAAGAAAGATATATTAAAAAAAAAGCATCTATATTCTTACAACTCCAGAAGCTGCATTATAATTAACGTTGTAGGATCGCTTAGACCAAGCACCATCGGCCACAACTGTTATGCAAGGAATACCTGCAACATCAACTTCTCCCAATTCCTTAGCTAAATCAGCTTCTTCTTGACCTGCTTCTATCATTTGCTTCCAGGCAGTTTTAAAAACAACGTCAGACACTTTTTCGTGGTAACTAAAATACGTTTTTTCGGTCATTGCTGGCATATTCAAGGCAGCAGATAATTCATCAATTGCTGAAAAACCAATACCAGCAGATATCGTGCCTAAAACTAATGACGAGTTGACATTTGTAACATTTTTTGGATTCTCGGAATGAATTTGCTTTATAATGTTACACATTTTGCATTTAAGCGTAAATGTAGAAAAATATCCTTTACGAACTTCTTGAACAAGTGTCATGTCAGTAATATCGCATTCAAATGGTTTATGTTTTTCACCATTTAGCAATTGTTGAAAAAAATATGAAACGTCAATTAATCTTCTGCCGCTTAGAGAGGTATTTTCCGAATTTTCATGATCCATCTGCCCTCTAAAAATGTATTGCTATAAAAATGTAACAGATAAATTTTTTTCACAAACCTTTCAGTTTCAATTACTTCTTCTAGAAATAGTGGATGACTTTTGGTTGTTTCAAGAGAATTTATGGTATCTAAATTTTCTTTAGTAACACTGCAAAAGATTGGGTTATTATATTTTTATTTGGTTTGAAATTTGATTATACACAGTATTATTTTTATAAATTTTAGTACGCTTAAAAATATCTTTGTCACACACCAATGAGTTCTATTCAGTATTTAAAATAAAAAAAAATTGAAGAATATATACCAGATTTATAAATTGTACTAAAATTTTGCAAATATATTTTACAAGACAGCCTTCTTCTATGTGAAGAACATAACTTATTTTTGTATGTAAAGAGAGGTACTTAAAGTAATTAATTATTTAAATTATAAATAAAAAACAACGGATATTGAGATTTAAATCAAAGTTGCAAATTTATATAATAAATATACAGGGTGTTACTTAATGATAATCCGCAATTTCAAGGGCGCATTTCTACCAAAGTTTAAGTAGAAAAAGAAAAGTCCATATAAATATGTATCCTAAAAATTCAAAATACAAAATGAATGTTGTATTCCAGTGACGTTCTATTTTTAATTAAAAAGCAACGTTAAAAAGCATAATTGAAATGTTTAAATTTAAACACCCTTTTTTTAAGTGCACTTTTGTACATGAGTAAGGAAGGTTCAATCGACCTATTTTTGACTCCAGATATGTGGTGTAATATTTTTTTCAAATGGTATTTTATATTACTTTTGAATTTTACTAAAAAATCTAAGAATTATTGTTTAAAACACCATATGTCTAAATTAATTTTTTTTCAAGCTTTTGCCTTTCGAAAATTGACTTTTTCACATGTCCTCCTTCATCTAGGTTTTTTATATTCTGTTCAGATAGGTGAAGTTTAGAATGAAATGAATCTAAAAAAATCTTACTTCCGGTTAAGCCGGAAATGGGTGATTTTATTACATATTTGTATAAGGTATAAAAAACTAAGATAGGGACATGTAAACCGTTTTACTCTAATTTCAACCGTTTGAGAGCTACCGCTTGTCAAAGTATGAGAAAGTCAATTTTCGAATGTCAAAAACTTAAAAACAATTAAATTTAGACATATGGTGTTTTAAACAAAAATACCTTTATTTTTTAGTAGAATTAAAATATAAAATAAAATACAGGGTGATCCTTTAGAAAAAAAAAATGTTACTTTCCTTTGGGGGACACCCTGTATATTGCAAAATATTTCTACAATAGGCACTTCTGTGAACCGTTAAACTTTTATATTTGTCATTTTCTCGTATTTTTAAAAATAACCGAGATATTGGACTGCCACACACTAATGGGACACCCTGTATATAGGTAATAGAACATTTTTCATTTTAATTATTACAAAAGATACAAACTGGTTATGTTTGTATTTGCCAGGTAAGAACCAATACATTTTTAGATTACATTTTTTTCCGCGGTTGATTAAATATGTTTATGCCTTCTCTTTGAGTTTTCAAAATGTAAAATCGTATAATATAGGTACCTCATTTCAAACACTTTATTTGTCAAAATTTGGTTTGATGTAAATCTATCGCAATATAATTTTAATTTGAAATAACTAAAGCTGTTATAATTAAAAATGTTCATACTTAGGTATAAATTGTATACTGTCTGAAATCACCATGGGGTAGCATTATAATTATTATTATTTAGTACATACTTAACAAGTTATTGAGTACATGCTTATTGTGTTATTGTTCAAGTAAATTATCTCATATTCTACCTGTTTGCTAGGGATTAAAAATTAGGGTCATTAAGATATAATGGGTGTTAAAAAAAAAGTGTCACAAAATAAAACGGGGGGTAGTATGGGCCAAAATATGCAGAAAAGTCTTAATAAACATATGTCCGCAAATGAATGGTTTCAGAGATACGGAGTGTTTTGTGTTTTGTATCATTTTTTGATTATCTTTTTTCATTCTCAAAAACTTGCTTTTCTTATCGGAGTCTACCGATGTTTTTTCATAGATACTATTTGCAGTTATTATTTTGTTGTGGGTGAATAATTTTATAAATTTTCGTTATGCCTGTTTACACTAATATTGAATTAGCTGACATGCATTTTATGTACGGTCGTGCAAATGGCAATGCGAGGGAAGCGCTACGTCAGTACCGACAGTCCTTTCGGAGGAGATGTCGTAGCTGCATTGAAATGGAGGGAGGGCACTTTGATTGTTTATAAATATCATTGTTTTTTATAATAATAAAAAATTGTTATAAACACAAAATGGTCCGTATCTCCGAAACCGTTAATTTGCGGTCATATATTTATTAAGACTTTTCTGCTTATTTTGGGTCATACTATTCACCATTTCATTTTGTGACACTTTTTTTTTAACACCCTGTATATGCATTTTGTAATACAATAACAACAATTAATTAAGTAGTATGATTCATCAAGCTCTGGCTTCTATAAAATAACAAAATTGATTAAAAAATAGTACCTATATTATTATTTGTAAGTTGTAATATGATTTTGTAAAACTAGCAAATTTTTTTATAATTTGAGTTGGTAAAGTATAGTAGGTATGGTACCAAATCCTATAAAAGTGTGTTTTTTGCATTAATATTAGTTAGTAGTTTTAAGAGAGGTTATAAAAAAAATATATTAAAAATGTTGCTGAATTATGCTCATAAACCCAACTTATATGAAAATTTCAATATATAAATTTTCGAATGTAAAAAGCTCAAAAACAATTAAATTTTGACATATGGTGTTTTAGACAAAAATACTTATATTTTTTAGTAGAATAAAAATATAAAATGAAATACAGGATGATCCATCAGAAAAAAATATTTTTTAAGTTACTTTGCTTTTTGGGTACATCCTGATATTGTAAAATATTAATACAATAGGAGCCTCTGTGAACCGTCAAACTTTTGTATTTGTCATTTTCTCGTGTTTTCAAAAACAACCGAGATATTGGACTGCCACACACTAATGGGACACTCTGTATATAGTATGTAATAGAACATGTTTTGTTTTAATTAATACAACATTTGTTTGCTATCAAAAAAGAGAATCAATGTTATGTTTAATTTTTTTTTACAAACCTTTCGAGCTGTCTTGTTTCATGCACTGTATTTTCAACGCTCTGTAAAACGTTTTCATGGACACTTTTTTCGAAACTAGTTAAGCTGAAAACATTAATTAAAGACTCATTAATATTATTATTAAAAATATTTCTTATTAAGTAAATTTACCAGCGTTTTCGTAAGAGGCGTCTACTTTTTCTGAACTGATTTAAGCGCAAATTTTTATTCTTAATGCCAGAACGACCCATTTCCAATTATGTTGTTTACCAATTAATATAAACACAAACTGTTTTTAACTTAAAATAAATATTGTATTTTTACACAGCTCACTATTTGCACGAAACAATTAACACATTTAAATTTGCACTATATTTTGCCAACATAAAACCACCCTGCACTTATGGAAAATTGGAATGCAGCAGAAGTCGAGCTTCTGCCGCTACCATCCAAGTACCAAGCTTGTGCCTTGTTGCCAAACTTGATAAATATAGGCAGGCTACCGGAATTTATGAACGGAGACAATTGAATTTGATAAAAGAAACGACGCTCAAAATATGCATTATTTAAAAAAAATGTACTTGGAAAAATTATTCAGTTTGTTTCATTTCAACCCGCTATTTGCTTGGTTTTTTTATTTAAAAAAAAACATAAAAAAATAATAGAAACTACCTTTTTAAAAAAAATTTGAAGCAAATAGCGGGTTTCTGCAAGTCATTATAAACACTTTAAAAAAAAATCGATCTAAATAAAGCAATTTTTAAGGCTACAGTTTCTGTTTTCATTTTTTTGGTGGAGGCGGCCGCTACTGTTTACTCTTAAGGGAACCAGACTAGAAATCGAGGGAGTACTATATAACATTGAAGATCTTAAGCGATTAGAAGAAGAAGGGGCAAACAACGAAAGCAGCAGTGAAGAAGAAACAGAAGATAAGGAAAAACTAAATAAAAAAAAGACAAAGACAAATAAGCGTAAAAGTGGTCAAATAATCTATAGCCCACCAGCTGAACGCAATTTGAGAAGCGGCATCAAAAAATAACTACCTAATTAATATCCAAGTAGTTATTAAAAAAAAAACTTTCTTCAGTTTCCTTTAGTTATTTATTTACTTAGTTTTGTTTTTTGGATTACTTCAACTATCTTTAATATTATATTTTACCAAATAATTCTGATACTTTATTTATTGAACACATTTGCATAAATATTTTACCGTGGTGGAATATACTAAAGTACAATATACAAACATGAAGCTAAAAAAGCTGAAAATTGCCCATTTAAATATTCACACTCTACAGTCTAAAACTGATAATATATGCGATTTAATTTTACAAAAAGATATTGATATTCTGGCACTATCTGAAACTTGGCTCTCTCCACAAATAACCAATACTATGTTACATATTCCTGGTTTTAATATTTCCAGAAAAGACAGAAACACAAGAGGTGGCGGTCTTTGTTTTTACGTTAAAGATTCTTTAAAATTTAAAAATATATCTAGTGTACATTTAAAAAATGACTTTTTTGAACAACAGTGGATTTCCATCCAAAATACACGCAATACAATTTGTATTGGCAATATTTATCGTCCACCTGATACAAATTTAAAAATGTTTTTAGATCACTTTGAAGATACTATATCGACTATGAATATCGAATCTCAAAATTTGATTTGTGTAGGAGACTTTAATATTGACCTACTTGTAAATAATAATGTTACGTCTGACTACCTAGCTATACTTGACGGGTTAAACATGAAGCAAATTGTTACCGAAGCAACAAGAATCACTCTTAGCTCAAGAACATTACTTGATCATATTATCTTAACCGAGAACTTAAAAATAATTAAACATTCTAATCTCAATTTTCCGAGTTCCGATCATAATTCGGTTGACGTAATAATAAACATAAATTTAAAAAAAACCCAGCCCTTATTTAAGCAATACAGAGATTTTACGAAATTTAATTTGGCTAATTTTGATGCAGATTTACATTCTCTTAATTGGGAAACAATATATTCCTTTAATAATGTGGATGAAAAGTTAAATTTTCTTAATAACTCCATTAAAAATATATTTGATTATCATGCGCCTTTAAAAATATCTCGTTTTACTAAACCTTTTTTGCCATGGATAACACCGAATATAAAACTTTTAATGTCATTACGAGATAGAGCCTACACTAAATTTAAATCTAGTAATAATGCAGTTCATTGGAATTATTACAAAGATCTGCGTAATTACACAACGGGTGCAATTAGAACTGAAAAAAAAGTTTACTTGGAACAAAAACTTCAAAATGCAGATAGTAAAAATAAATGGAAAATTTTGAGAAAATTTAACATTATTGGAAATCCTAAGACAATAAATAACTTTAATTTTAAAACTAATGCTACTGAAATTAATAGGCACTTTTTGTTCACAACAGGAATCGTGAAAGATCCACATAATGAAACACACTCCTTTTATAGCAATAGTCTAAAAAATGAATTTATATCAAAATTTAAATTTAAAACAATTTCGGAAGAAGATGTAGCTCGCTCTATATTGAAAATAAAAACAAAGGCCTGTGGATATGACGGCATTAACATATCCTTAATACATTTTTATGTCCGCACTTACTCCCATATTTCACACACTTATTTAACTATTGCTTATCAAACTCAGTGTTTCCATCTTGTTGGAAAGAGGGACTAGTTACACCCATACCTAAAGTTGAACCACCTTCTGAATTAAAGGAATTACGTCCTGTGACAGTACTTCCAACTTTATCAAAAGTTTTAGAACGAACAATGGAATTTCAAATAAAACAACATCTGGATACATACTCTATACTACCAACGGTTCAGTCAGGATTCAGGCCAGGTTTTAGTTGTGGGACGGCACTGTTAAATATCACAGATGACATACTAACTGAACTTGATAATAAAAAATGCGGTGCTTTAATTTTGCTTGACTACAGTAAAGCTTTTGATATGCTAAATCACCAATTAATGTTCGCTATTTTAAGTTACATAGGTTTCAGTAATTCTGCAACAGAGCTTCTTAAAAATTATTTTAATAATAGGACTCAACGAGTAAGTTTCCTTAATGACATTTCAAATGTGGGTATAATAAAAAGAGGCGTTCCTCAAGGTACAATTTTAGGACCTTTACTGTATACAATTTACACCAGTAATATTCCGAATGTATTAATGCATATGAAAATACATATGTATGCAGATGACACTCAGTTGTATTACTTCTTTAATAAAGAATATATTACCAATGCACAAAATTTAATAAACACTGAGCTAAAGGCATTATTAGAAGCATCTAAAAAACATGACTTGGTAATTAATAATTCTAAATCAACTATTATGTTATTCGGAAATAATATATTACCTAATGAGTTAATAATCAAAATTGAAAACGACCCTTTAAACACTACTGAGCAGGCTAGAAATTTAGGTGTCATAATCGATAACAAATTAAGATTTACCGATCACACGTCATTTATATTAAAGAAGGCTTATGGAAAATTAAAAGTTTTATATCCCAATAGACATATTTTAAGTAGGAAACTCAAAATACTACTTTGTGAATCGCTTGTCCTCTCACAAACTAACCACTGTGACTACGTATATGGTCCCTGCTTAACTTCAAGAGATTCAGGCAGACTACAGAGGCTTCAAAATTCTTGTTTACGATTAATCTTCAGTATAAGAAAATTTGATCCAATTAGTCATACATTAGTAACTGCTCGCTGGCTGAATATGACTCGCAGAAGGTTATTACATTCGTTGACATTGCTCCACAAAGTTATCGTAAACACAACTCCCCCTTACCTAACCAATAAAATAAAGTATAGATCAGATGTGCATAATATTAATATCAGAAGAAAAAAATTATTTCTATTCCAGTCCATAGAACTACCTTTTTCGAAAAATCTTTTAGATATAATATTTTCAAAGCATACAATCTTCTACCAGACAATTTTAAATTAATGAAAATATCTCAATTCAAACAAAATCTTTTTGAAAAATTATTTAGCGAACAGTGTTGAAACTAATTATTTCACCTATTTATTTATTTATGCAAATGTGTTATAAATTTATTATGACTTTTCTTCTAAATCGCGATTTCTTACATTTTACTATTAATATTATTTTTTTTTTATGTATTTATTTATATATGTATACATATATATATATATATATATATATGTATATATATAAATTTTTTGGGTTCTTAAGGAAGAGCAGCCTAGCTGATTTTGCGCCCTTTAACCAACGTTTTCTTATTTTTTATGTATATAGGTACTATAGTGAATATTCTATTTTAATTTACTTGTATTTTGTTGGTTAATAAAGACATTTATTATTATTATTATTATTATTATTATTATTATTATTATTATTATTATTATTATTATTATTATTATTATTATTATTATTATTATTATTATTATTATTATTATTATTATTATTATTATTATTATTATTATTATTATTATTATTATTATTATTATTATTATTATTATTATTATTATTATTATTATTATTATTATTATTATTATTATTATTATTATT